>CM032449.1:55452-170452 GCA_019049505.1 Pachyrhynchus sulphureomaculatus
GGGTGTGTTTTGTGAAGTCACTGATCATTTTATGCCACCCTACAAAATTTTTTATTTTAAAAACAATCAACGTACGGAACACTAATTGTGCAAGTTCAACTTGCACTTGACCGGTTATTTTTTATTTCTTTCCGGAGGTTTCCATGTCAAGAGCCTTTTGGGCCATCTTGTATCGTTCAATCTGAGTAGGTGTCCAAACCATTTTAATCCTCTATTTGCTTTGCTATTGCTGCTGTTGTGTTGCGTATTTTTTGGTTTGTTATGTGTTGAAATTTGGACACTCCGGCGCTTCTTCTCAGGTAATCCATCTCTATCGTCGTTATTTTTAGTGTTCCGTACGGAACACTTATAAGATCACTTCGGTGTCTGTCTGTCTGTCTGTCTGTCTGTCTGTCTGTCTGTTTGTCTGTCTGTCTGTCACACCCGATTTTCTCCGAAACTATTTGACATAGAAAGGTGAAATTTGGTAATAATATAGGAATTGATGGCCTCATCAGAGCCATGTAGTTTTGAGAATTAAATTTTGACTTAAGGGGTTAGTTTTGGGGGGTGAAGTCGGAAGTGAAAAAAAAAATGTTTTACTAGGTCATCGAGTGTGGTGTCAAATGAAAGCTTGTGAAAACACGAGTAAAAAATATATATAATATTATACTTGCGCTCACTTTTTTTTGTATTTTTTTTCAAAAATTCGCGTAAAATCGCTGTCGCGGGCCTTATCTCGAAAAGTACTTATCAAAAAATTTCGAAAAAATTTTGGAATATTCTCCACGGGGTGTAGATTTAACGAAAATTATCACGAGTGCATTATCTTTAATAATTTATATGGTATATATAAAAAACAAAAAATTTCAAGGTCATCAGATTTCAGTAAAGATTGGAAACAAATTTTGTCGAAAACTCATTTGAGGTGTTTTTGTGAAGTCACTGATCATTTTATACCACCGTAACATAAATTTTGACTTGAGGGGTTCGTTTTGAAGGGTGAAATCGGAAGTGAAAAAAAAAATTTTTTTACTAGGTCATCGAGTGTGGTGTCAAATGAAAGCTTGTGAAAACACGACTAAAAAATATATATAATATTATACTTGCGCGCACTTTTCTTTGTATTATTTTTTAAAAATTCGCGAAAAATCGCTGTCCCGGGCCTTATCTCGAAAAGTACTTATCAAAAAATTTCGAAAAAAATTCTGGAATATTCTCCACGGGGTGTAGATTGAACGAAAATTATCACGAGTGCATTACCTTTAATAATTTATATGGTATATAAAAAAAAAAAAAAATTTCAAGGTCATCAGATTTCAGTAAAGATTGGAAACAAACTTTGTTGAAAACTCATTTGGGGTGTGTTTTGTGAAGTCACTGATCATTTTATACCACCGTAATATAAATTTTGACTTAAGGGGTTTGTTATGAGGGGTGAAATCGGAAGTGAAAAATTTTTTTTTACTAGGTCATCGAGTGTGGTGTCAAATGAAAACTTGTGAAAACACGAGTAAAAAATATATATATAATGTAATCCTTGCGCACACTTTTCTTCGTTTTACTTTTAAAAAATCGCTGTCCCCTACCTTATCTCGAAAAGTACTGATCAAAAAATTTTGAAAAAATTTTGGAATATTCTCCACCTTTAGTAATTTATTTACAAATTTTTATTTTTAAAAACAATCAACGTACGGAACACTAATTGTGCAAGTTCAACTTGCACTTGACCGGTTTTTCTTTTATCCTCTTCTTTCATTATCGAGAGTTCACTACCATAACTTAAAACCGATTCTACCGTTGTTCTTCCAATTCTCTTTTTGTTTTGTGTAATTATGTTTTGATCCCACCATATTGAATTAAGAGCTCCTATGATCCTTCTGGCTTTTTGTATTTTATTCTGTATTTCCTTTTTAACTATGCCATTTTTATTGGCAATCAGTACTCCTAGATATTTAAATTTGTTGACTTGTTTGTTTATTAAGACATCAAATTCTATTTCCGAGTTCATAACCATATACTCCGTCTTTTCAACTAAGACCGGATGTCTCTAGTCATTATGATTATTCAGTAGGATGTATCTCAGCTTCAATGCACTGATCGCCTGATCTATAGTAAAAAAAAAATAGTCTCTTTTATATTTTTATTTTGGATCTTGTATCGGGTCGTCTAAACTTTCATATGAAAAATTTCGTTTTGTAGTCCGAACAAAGACGTGATGTAGTCAATTCAAAGTTTTTTTTTACATCGATTTCACTGGCTAAATTTTCGGCTTCTAAGATAATATTGTCAAAGGATTTGTCCGATCTTAATTCTTTAAAAGAAATTAATGAGCTATTTAATATTTAGACCATATTTACAATATTTCTCGGTATTACTAGGCAATTGAATTGCTCAGGGTATTGTTAATGTCCCCGTCTGGAACCGATCTTATCGCCGGAACATTACCTGCAATAGTCTAAATATCGATTAGGTTATAGTGCCAAGGAAATACCCAAAATTACGACGGTATTCCTTTATTTCTTAGTCGGGATATTAAGTGATAAGTAGTTAGTTTCTAAGAATATTTGTTTGAGCGTGGATCAAATAAACAATTTTCTCGAAGACGAATTTTTATTTTAAAACAAGATATCAGTTTTAACATTATTCTTGACGCGCTTGCATCAGTGTAGTCTTTTTGCAATTTTTAAACTGTTGTGTTAAAGTTTAACGTGTACCATGCCACCCGCAAAAAAGGTGTCTCTTCGTGGGTAGCTGATTATCCTGGAACATTTACATACGACGAAAAATGTTTTATATTGTCGAGTTTGCGAGAAAAATGTTTCGTGCACAAAAAAGTTTCAAATTGACCAGCATGTCAAGACAAGTCTTCATATCACAGGATTGCAAAAAAAGGCCCACGACAACAACTTATAACAGCAGCAAGTAGCAGTGATTCCACTTCTATAGGCAAACAAAAAAACCACTTTAGCATGGATTTATGTGAAGCATTGCTTGCAAGTAATATTCCTCTCCACAAACTTACAAATCCTACATTCAAAGATTTTCTGCGGAAATATTGCTTGAATTAAAAAATACCAGACGAATCAACACTGCGTAAAAATTACATACCAACAATTTACCAACATGTTCTGGAAGAAATACGTAATAAACTTAAGGATGACATTATCTGGATTTCAGCTGATGAAACTACCGAAAGTTGTGGTCGCTATATTGCAAATTTAATTGTGGGTGCATTAAGATTAGAGCCTTCTTCTTCCTATTTGGTGGCCTGCAAAGAACTTGACAAGACAAATCATTCTAGAATCGCCAGATTTGTAAATGAGGGTATTAAAAAAATATTTCCTGAATCTTCTGCAGATGAAAGAGTGTTTATATTTCTCTCAGATGCTGCTCCCTGTACGATCAAGGCAGCCAAAGTCCTCCAAGTATTTTATCCAAATTTAATTCATGTGACGTGCTTTGCTCACGAAGTCCATCGACTCGCTGAAGAAGTACGATCCACGTTTGAAAATGTAAATAAACTGATTTCATCAGCAAAGAAAGTGTTTCTTAAGGCACCTGCGCGCAATAACGCCTATAAAGAAAAACTGCCACATGTGCCTTTACCTCCCGAACCAGTAGTAACTCGATGGGGAACATGATTTGAAGCTGAACTATTTTACAATGAACATTTCGAGACCATCAAAGGTGTAGTAAATGACTTCGATAGTGCAGAGGCTATGGCAGTTCGTCAATCCAAGGAAACATTTAACGATTCTGATACTAAAAAAAAATAACTTCGAGTGCTAACTTTTCCCACATACCTGCGGGTATTAAAAAGCTTGAAACTCGAGGTTTGGCGTTGACCGAATCAATTTAGTTAATGAATAAAATCCGTCAAATAAACTCCACATTGGCAGATGTATTCCCGCGTAGAGTTGAAGAAAAATTTGAAAACATTTTCTGCAATAACCCAGGCTTTGAACCTTTGTGTCAAATTGATAGTTTTATTAATGGGACGGGTGAACTTTTGCCAGAAACAACAAGTGCTAACATAGCACCCAAATTCAAATACTGCCCAGTTACCTCAGTGGATGTGGAACGGTCTTTTTCCACTTATAAAAATATTTTAAGTGATCGAAAACACAATCTTACTACCCAACATTTGGAACAATACCTTATTGTTTACGTGTACAAGAATAAAAATGTTAAATAATTTTAAAAAATGTTAAATAATTTTAAAAAATGTTAAATAATTGTTAATTAAATTTAAACATCGTCGATAACTTGTTAATTTTATGCCAATTTTGACATAAAAAACTAAAAATTACTACTTTTATTATTATTTAATATTACATATTTTGACCCTTTTCATGCATATTTTAAGCATTTTTCATGCATATTTCAAGATTTTTATGTTGCATATAATCCGGTCTCTAATAATGACTCTTTTGAATTGTTATATGATGTTTATAAACTTAAAGACGTGGGTATAAATGAATTACTGGCGCATTATAAAGATCTCGAAAACGTCTCGATAGATAGAGATTCGTCCAATCTTAACATTTTAGATCTGACTGACGAAATAGGCCTTGTTTCTTCACTTTTAACTAAGAAAGAAGATCGAGTTGACGTTCTTAAATTCATTACTTCCCTTAAAATTGGTCCAAATTTGAGCATTGCTCTAAGAATTTTGTTAACGCTGCCCATAACTGTTGCTATCGGCGAAAGAACTTTTTGTAAATTAAAAATAATAAAAAATTATTTAAAAACTATGACTACACAAAATCGTCTTAATGTGTTAGCAATGTTGGCCATTGAACACGGATTGGGAAGTAAATTAGACCTGAAAGAAATTATTCGCGATTTTCCAGAAATGCAACTTCGAAAAAAATTGTTTTTATTTAGGTTTAGACTTTGTATATATTTAAATTATCCCTGAAAATAGTAGGTACTAGTTTTAGTTTGTAAATTCGTTGTCGTTATCTCGTTAAAAATGTAAACTTTGTTTTTCAATAAAATAATTTTTCGTAAATCCGTATTAGTATTATTGTCTTAATTCAATTGTATGTCATTTTCCTGGTTAACATAATTTTCATTAAGCTTGGGTGCGGCGGCATTTTTTGAGTTTGCCTACGGGGAAAAAAAGTTAGGGCCGGCCCTGAATTGTAGTCGTCAGGGTCTTCATTAACTTTGCTAACTCTTGTCATTAATATTGACATCACAAACTATTTTTAAGGAGGGTTTTACTATTTCTTCTTTATCGACAGAACTTCTATTAAATAGCTTCAAAAGCCTCTATCCCAAGTTTTATTACTGTAGTGGTAATAAAACCTGAAACAGAGAGTTAATAAAACACCTAATACATAAAATTAAAAAGGTATTAAACCCTGATCCCTCCCCTTCGGTACTTAATCAGTCTATAAACGTACATCCTGAAATATGTTTTAATGAAAGCCAATAGTGTCATGTTCAGCATAAGGAAGGCAAAAGGGATCGCGACGTATCCGATGCATATTGATGATGATTACCAGGCAAAGACAAGCCCAAACCCGGATTTACGATAGAAGCCTTTGTGTCGTGCCACCTCTCCTATACGAAGTAAAGAGGTTATTGCTTATTCTACTCCCGGCTAAGGTCTTAATGAACTCCCGAGCCCGTGTAAGGGCGGCCTGATGTATGATAATGCAGCCTTATTTTGTATGTAGCCACATATCCGGGAGGCTAATTTGACGGTTCTTTGGAATATATTATCCGATGTCGGCGTTCGAGTTGCTTAAGGCTCGTTCGCACGCAGTCTAAACGAATTAAATTACTTCTCAGCAATATCGGAGACGTTTAAGATAATTTTAAAGAACACTAAGTCAATTTAGAGCAATATTCTAGCGAAATAATGTTAATTGTGGAAAACTTGACACATATACGAGTACATACTTACTTTTTTAGATGAAGCAGTAAAACGAAAATAATGTTCTTCTTTTGATACGAAAATTGACAATTATCAGGGTTTTATAATTAGATATAGCAAATAGTACGTCTTTACTCTCGTAACGTCGCACAGTGTGTCGCGTAGAACATGCTAGGTGGACAAAATTCATGTTATGATTTCCAGGAAATCTTGTTTGCAAAACGTAAACAACACCACCAAACCCCGAATTCCGAGAAAAGGTTGTTTATCAAATTTGCAAGTGGCGAGTCATAAGCGTCAGAAGTCAGGTAATGAGTTTAATGCAGCTCTTTCAATCAATCAGTTGCAATTTAGCGACACTTTCGTGCACATCTTATAGTGACATATTGTAATATTGTGAAAGTTTTTGTGATGAATATTAATACTGAGGGTAAGTACTATTTTTTAATGTATTTTTTTAATCAGAATCTATTAATTTGAATTTTTAGTATTTTTTTTTAAATAGCCTATATATTTTAGCGTGTTTTTAAAAAAAAACTTTGAAAGTTCAGAATATACAGACATTCACCTCTATCCGGGCTAGTTTTTAGATATTACACAGAAATAACTTTATTCTTCGTAAAAATACACATATTGTTTAGCACACTTCAGTACAACATGTTTTTTTTCTTTTTTTCCAGAACACGTTTACTCTATTTCAAGGGCAGCCTTTTTTGAGGAGTGGTTGAAATACACGAAGAATGAAAAAAACTCGCGTGTATATGACTTTCTTTCTTCAAAATTTCACTTTGGTGATATTACTGAAAGCAGCCAAAAAGAAATAAAGTTGAAGATATCCAACTTGTCTAATAAGTTTGGTGCCAAATGGTTGGCTTCAGGAAAGTCGAAGGAGCGTTTTTTAATTAAAAATAAGAATTGGTTGGATGAAGCAGACATACAGTTTACTGCGAGTTCTTTTGCGCCACAACCTTCAACATCAAGTGAGAATGTGACTCCTGCAGGAAGACCTCGCAAAGATTTCGAGGAATCGTCGTTTAAGACGAAGAAACGTCGCGTCGTGGATCTCGTAGAATCCCGAAGTGTCAGTGAATTGGTGACTGCTGCCGAAATTGCTGTGCGTTCAGCAGGGCAAAGGAAAATTGCCAATGTGATTAGAGACATTAGTGAGAGCCCAGATAATATTATTAAGTCTAAAAATACCAGTTCCGTTAATCCTAGGCAATTAAGTAGTGACGAAGCCTTAGCTTACTATATAGATTCTAAGTCAACAACGCATTCTTACAAACAAACTAGGAAGTGATCCATGAAGGCGGGGCATAATGTGTTTCCGTCATATTTTAGTTTAAAAAAGTCCAAACAGGCCTGTTACCCTGCAGAGGAGCACATTGCTGTAACAGAAACTCGTGCTGAAATAAATTTGTAAGCCTTATTAAATAAAACAGTGGAACGTCTAGTATTAGCACAGAATGAAGTTATCAGCAGTGTGCTCCCAACAAGTTCATCGTTTACACTTGTTAGTAAATGGGGATGTGATGGAAGTTCTGGGCACAGCACATACAAACAGAGATTTGAGAACACTGAATATACGGACGAGTTTCTTTTCGCATTTTCTTTAGTTCCCCTTAAGTTATATGATGGGTCCAAAATTATTTGGCAAAATCCTCGGCCTTCATCAACTTTGTATTGTCGCCCAATCAAATTTATATTTGCCAAAGAAACGAACGACTTCACGTTAGTGGAGACAAATAGATTGTGGGAAGAAGTTAATGCTCTTTTCCAACACTTATCAACTTTGGTGATTCTCAAATCTCTGTAAAACACGAACTTTTGCTGACAATGACAGACGGAAAGGTGTGTAACGCCTTAACGGAAACTAGTTCATCCCAAAAGTGTTTCATCTGTGGAGCCACCCCCAAGACGATGAACGATGACCCCGCGATGTTTAACAGCAATCAAGAACATTTTGGCTTTGGTTTATCTACACTTCATGCTTGGATTCGTTGCTTCGAATGTCTTTTACATATCAGTTACAAGTTGAATATTAAGAAATGGCAGGCTAGAAGCAACGAAGACAAAGCAGATATCAAGGTTCGTTCCGAGGAAATCAAATTGAAATTTAAGAACGAGATGGGACTCATTGTAGATAAATCAAAGCCAGGATTTGGTTCTTCAAATGATGGAAATACAGCCCGTCGCTTTTTTAAGAATGCTGAGATGAGTGCTCAGATCACAGGGTTGGATGTTACAATTCTAAAAAAGTTTGATGTTATTTTGAGAACATTGTCTTCTGGATTCGACTAAGGGAATGTGGAATCTTTGGCACAATTATACTACTCAGTATATATCACCACTACACGTGAGCGATGATTGATGAAGCTAACATGGTTAGCGAAACGCGCGTCGAGTGCAAAAATAAAGTGTTTGGTGTAGTGGTGATATATACTGAGTAGTATTCTGGATTCGAGATAAACTTAATTGAATTCAAAAAATTTTGTCTTGAAACCAGAAAACATTATCTTAGTCTATATTCGTGGTACTGTATGCCTGCTACTGTGCATAAAAATATTAATTCACAGCACAGAAGTCATCAAAGCGGCATTGCTTCCAATTGGGCAGCTTTCCGAAGAGGCTCAAGAAGCACGGAACAAAGATTGCCGCAGATTTAGGGAGTACAACACCCGCAAGTGCTCGCGTGTTGCCACGAATAGAGACTTAGCGTGCATGTTAATTATAACATCTGATCCTTTGATCAGCCTTCGAGAGATTCCCAAAAAAAAAGCCGGAAAAAATATGTACAGATGTATTAAAGTTAATTGTAAGCCCTAGCATAGAAGAGTCAAGATTGGAATCGTCATCATATTGTCGCACAATGCCACAAAATGATGACGATTATACAGTAAACGACCCATCAGAAGACTCTGATGATGATTATTAGGTTCAGCTACTATTTTTTAGTTATGTAGTGCTTGTACTAAGCATGTAAACCTTGACTTGTAAATTTTTATTTATCAATAAATGAGTATTTTTATTTTACATATAATTACAGTCAGTGTCATTATGCTAAATTTATTACAGAGCATTTATAACATTTATTTTAAAATTAAACAGAAACAATTTTTGACTGGAATTTTCAAAAACAATTTTTTTTTGAACCGAACAGCAAGAAATATGTACCTTAAAAAAATCAAAAACATTTTAAAATACCAACTACTTATGTATGTATAATGCACAAGTTACCTACCTGAAAGGCAGGTATTATTTGAGTTTATCCTTTTTGTGTCAATAAAACTAAGTAATATGGATTAATTGTTTTATTTTTAATTGACAAATGCAATAAATGATTTTTCATCTGGTTATTATTAAAAATAATAATACAGTGTCTTTCATTTAGTTGCACATTCAAGTTTGTAGAAAAATTCGTGCACATACGCAGAATATTTTGTTTTTGTTATACAATGTTTTGTGCAGCTGGACAAAAAATACAGGTAAGCGAAATGCAGCTAAATGAAAGACACTGTATTATAATTTTTAATTCTAATAACCATACAAAATACCCTTGCCCTTTAGTTCCGTTATCTACCTGCTAAGCTGATGCAATCCTACCGCGATATGCAAGGGTGGCTGTATTACACAAATTTTATCGATATTGAGTACCTGCGGTAAATTGTGAATAAAACCCACATTTATTAACCGATTTTCATGATTAATACCTTATTTTATTTTCCAGATACGCAGCTGTCAGAAAAATGTATAATATTTTGTTTTTCTTTTGTTATTGCGCTTTTTTACCGAAAAAAATAATGAATTTTACACGAAAAAATTTTTTTTCTCTCCATTAATTTCTAAATAACTCCAAAACGATAAAAGATAGAATAAAATAATATTCAATCAACTTTAATAAAATTTTGTTACGCATTTTTTAATGTTTTATTTATAAAAATCTAACAAGTTGTTCCCGAGTTATCGTTAAATATGTCTGCGTAGCTGACTAATTCAGGGGAAAAAATTAGCCACGCCCATAAAAAAAACCAACGCGATGAATTTTTTCTTAAAATAACTTAATATGCCTAGAATATACATAAACAATTGAAATAAGTGAAAAAATAATTTTGTCCAGCTAACTTGTACTAGTCGACACACTGTGCGTCGTCATCGTACATCACAATTGTCTTTAATTTACTCTAATTTAATTTATTCATTCTACTTTCGATTTCTAGGTTATCATTTTCTCTACCAATATAATTTTGGGTAATTCCTCGTAACAATATACCTCTAATGCAGGGATGTCAAAGATACGGCCCGCGGGCCGCATCCGGCCCCCGGGACGTATCAATAAGGCCCGCGATCGCAATGAAGAATCATAATTTTTAACAACCGTATATTATATACTATATAATTAAATAAATAAAATGTTATAATAATTCAGTACATTTTTTTTATTTGAATCTGGCCCGCCTACACATTCTAAATTTAATATATGGCCCTTTGCAAAATTGAGTTTGACACCTCTGCTCTAATGCATTCAATATCCACGTTTTCACGTTCATCCCTCCATACCACAGAAGTACACTGGGGCACATAACATCTCACTAACCTTATCTTAAGTGCCACATTGATATCTATAACACTGGTCAACATTGAAATTGTTTCCTGAAATTTTATATGTATTATAAGGTATACCTGAGGCAGTGGAAAAAATACTGGTTTAATGCTATCAGCTCTACTTTTTTATTTATATGAAATTACAATTTTCTTCAAATATGGAACAAAAATACAACATTTTGTATCGTTATGAACTCATATTCTCCAAAATACCTCTGACATTATTACAAAAAATTAAATCATTTTCTCCAGAAAAATATGGTAACAAAATCTTTTCTCGGGTCCGTTATAAAGTAATTCTGGTTCCTGGTGCAAGTAAATTATTTTCTTTTAAACGAGATGCCAAAATCCCAGAAGCTTCTTTTAACAAATTTAGATGACTGACTACATGTGAAATTCGAATCAGTATTGCCATTGTGTTGTCTTCAATTTGCATAAGATCTGGTTCTTCAGTGCATTTAGAAGATGCTCCTTGTATCTCACCAGAGTATAGAAAAGGTTGTTGAGCGGAGAGTACGTTAGGATATGACCATTTATTTCGATTTCCAGAATTTATGCCGTTAATATTTACGACCCAAAAATAGCAGTCGTTATGGTGAGTTTGAGGTTCCTGCCAAATTATCGGTGTTTTAAATTTAATAGCACTTCTTTTTCCATTTGTCCATTGCCGCAGACACACAATACAGTTCTGGCCCCATTGTTTTTTTTTTTTTTTTTTTTTTTTTTATGGGTCTAGCACACGTGCTACAGGGAAGTCCCTAAAGCGCTACAGGAGCGACGCGTGTGCGGAGAAAGCGATTCACGTTGTTCTTGAATCGCTGTAGATTGTACTCGATGGGAAACACAGTCCTGGGTAAACCATTCCAAAGGTATGATGTTCTCCATATAAAAGACTACTTGAAAAGCGTTGTACGAGGAGTAACAAGCTGAACCTCATACGGATGTGAAGCATTAGCGCGACGTGTACTTCTAATATGCACCGCTCTGGGAGGAATTAAACGGGCCACATCTTTCGAACACTTTCCATGAAAGTACTTGTAGAATAGGCTCAAGTCGCCAACCGTTCTTCGATGTTCCAGCGAATCAAGGCCGTCGGTCAGTTCCGGGTGTCCAATCAGACGAACAGCTCTTCTTTGGATAGAATCCAACAAATGCAGTGTATGTTTGGGAGCGGAGCTCCAAACATGGGAGCAGTATTCCATAGTTGGTCGAATTTGAGCTTTGTAAAGAATTAACAGTTGTTGTGGAGTGTAAAGCTTTCTGGTTCGAAACAATATTCCCAACTTTTGAGAAGCTCTTCTTGCTATGCCTGCAACATGTTCATGCCAGGACATATTTGCTCCCAAATTAACGCCTAACAGATTGAGTGACGATGTTAGAGGGATGGAGTGCCCCGACATAACTATGTCGGATTCTGCAACGTTAACTTTTTTAGAAAAAACTGCTGCCTGGGTTTTTGTAGCGTTAAATTCCACTTGGTTACTGTCACCCCAAGATAGAATTTCTTCCAGGTCTTTGTTAAGTTGAATGACTTCCTGCTGTCTGCGGATATTCGTCTGAGTAGTCGATGTCCGAGCGTTCAAAGTGAATGAAGAGGTAAGTGTACTGTCATCTGCAAAGCTGTAGATTGGATTCTCGGTCTTTTCCAGCAGATCGTTAATATAAATGAGGAACAGAGTAGGAGACAGTATGGAACCTTGGGGCACACCGGCGTTGATAGTGAAGGTGTTAGAAAGAAATCCGTCAACTGCCACTCGTAAAGAACGCTCTCTGAGGAAACATGAGAGCCACAAACAGAACTTTTCAGACATACCATAAGAACGTAGCTTAGCCAACAGCCCATCGTGCCAAACACGGTCAAATGCCTTGGATATGTCAAGAGCAACCGCTCGAGATTCTCCAAAGTGTTCAATTGCGTTGTTCCAAACATGTGTTACATAAGTCAGAAGATCTCCTGTTGATCTATTTTTACGAAAGCCATATTGGTGATCACTAATAATGTTGAATCCTTCAAGATATTTTAGAAGATGCTGATTGATAGCCTTTTCCATGACTTTCGATATTATTGAGAGTAGTGCGATTGGTCGGTAGTTATTTGGCAAGGTCTTCTTGCCTTTTTTAGGTATCGGCTGAACTGTGGCACATTTCCAGCAGGAAGGAAATATTCCCTTTCTGTAGGATAGGTTGAAAAGTCTACAGAAAACTGGTGTTAGTTCCCTCGCACAGTTCTTGAGAACTATGGCAGGTATTCCGTCAGCGCCTGAAGCCTTTTTGGTGTCTAGCTTCATCAAAATACGTTTTATGATACGCTGTCTGAAGACAATATCGGGCATCCTTGACTGCACTATGGGAATAGTAGGTGGTGTTTTTCCTTGGAAATCGACAGTAGAATGTGAAGCAAAGAGTTCAGCCAACAAGTTCGCTTTCTCAACAGGTGTCGTTGCAATAGAATTATCTGGCCGTGTGAGTGGTGGTATGGTGGATTTGGTGAAATTTTGACTAACTGCCTTAGCGACTGACCAAAAGGACCTAGAATTGCCGGGACAAGCGAGAAGTTTGTTTCTAATCCGTTGATTGTGTACCTCCTTGGTTTCGTCGATAATTTCTTTGCATCTGTTCCTGGCACGAACAAAGATGTTACGATTTATGGTGTTAGGATCTTCACGCCACTGTCGGTATGCAAGATGTTTAGAAGCAACAGCTTCTTTGCATTTTAGGTCAAACCAAGGCTTGCCGTTGGAAGGGCATTTCTTCGAAAAAGGGATGTAAGCATCCATACCGACCAAAATAACATCGGAAACCTCCCTGACGCAGTCAGATGGGTCGTCGGATCGAAAACAAACGTCCAACCAAGGGAAAGTTCGAAAATATTCCATGAGATCTTCCCATTTAGCAGATTTGTAGTGCCAAATCTTGCGCGGTTTGGGCGCCTCTCTGTCACTGATTGGTATAATACTCGATGTCGAAAGTAGTTTATGGTCGGAAGAACCTAACGGCGGATTTACGCTGACCGTGTAAATCTCCGGATTGGTGGTTAAAAACAGATCAAGAAGACTGGCGAACTCTCCGTCTCGATCAGGGATCCGTGTTGGTTCATCAATAAGCTGAGTCAAGCCACAACTGATTGAAAATGATTCGGCTTCACGACCTTGTTCGTCGGTAGTATTTGAATATTTAAGCCAGTTGATGTTGTGGACATTAAAGTCGCCCAGAATGGCAATTTCGGCATTTGGATAGTTAATTTGTAAATGATCTATGGTGTCTGCAAGAGAAGCGAAAAGTGTTCTAAAGTTTGTATCACTTGGTGGTCGATAGAGGATACAGACGAACCTTGTGGTTGGTTGAGTCGTTATTTTTAACCACATAACATCAAAGTTTGGGGGCTCCAGAGCCTCTTCTCGTTGGCAAGAGAGGTCGCTTCTGACATAAAGACAGATTCCAAAGTTACGCCTAAATCGGGAATAGAAATCGTACCCAGGATAAAGATAGTTTACTGTGCTGGTCGATGAACTGACCTTAGTTTCACAAAGAGCGGGTACATGAGGTTTATTTGATTGCAGGTGTTGGTGCACTGAATTTATGTTCGAATTTAAACCTCGTATGTTGCAAAAATCCATTTTGAAATTCTGTTCTCTGCATGACGACGCCCCTGAACCAGCCCCCACCCGGAGATCCGAACGGGGGGCTATTTTACCTCCGGAATTTTTTGTATCCAGGTGCCTCATCATGCTATTTGGTCCCACAGACCGGGACATCGGCACAGCCACGAAACGTTAAGCAACTTCACGCAGCTTAAGCCGATGCGATGGTATCACACCGGGCGATGCTGGTGGGATCTGGGCATCTACCATCTAGAGTGTTCTTTAAGTCGCCTCCTACGACAGGCAGAACATACCGGGGGAGATATTCTATCCCGCCCCCCCACGGGACGTTTATCTTGATTGCACAATATTATTTGAAAGTGGTTAAAATACGTAGTTTTAACGGAGTCCGAGATAGGTTTTCGATATTTTTCAAAGATGTATTCGCCACAAATACAGCAAAAACAATCTGGACTGTGTAAACAACGTCTACGTGTCGAAGCCATATCTGAAATTAAAAAAAATAGTTATTCTGAGTCGGGTGATCTTAAAAAACCGCGGGTGTCGTCTAAGTTAGAGTAGACCAAACATATTAAAAAACATGAGCTGTCAGAGAAAAACTAATATCAGATTCGAAATCAGAACACTACAATAAGCCCAAAACTGAAAAAAATTAGAGGGAAAAATCAAAAAAAAATTATTTGTTGACCAGTGTAATATATATAAAATGCAACATCTCTCTGTCTGTCCGTTAGTGCGCTTATCACTCGAGAACCACTAATTCGACTTAAGTGCTGTTTTTTTTAACATACATATGGTCTCTGGCCAGGTTATAGGATATATTTAATTACGTTAGGTAACATAGGAAATAAGTAGTGACGATAATAGTAAGTCAAGTCGGAAAAAAATTTGCCGCTAGCGCGTTCTCTTGCAATACACTGCCTAAATCATTAAATATGGAACAATATCATCTAGTAAAGAATATAATATATAAATTGCAACGTTTCTCTGTTTGTCTGTCTGTCCGTTAATGCGTTTATCATTCGAAAATCACTTATCCGATTTTTTTAGTGTTCCGTACGAAGACCACTTCGGTGTCTGTATGTCCGTCTGTCACACCCGATTTTCTCCGAAACTATTTATCATAGAAAGTTGAAATTTGGTAATAATATAGGAATTGATGGCCTCATCAGAGCCAGGTAGTTTTAAAAGTTAAATTTTGACTTAAGGGGTTAGTTTTGGGGGGTGAAATCGAAAGTGAAATTTTTTTTACTAGGTAATCGAGTGTGGTGTCAAATGAAAGCTTGTGAAAACACGAGTAAAAAATATATATATAATGTAATACTTGCGCGCACTTTTCTTTGTATTATTTTTAAAAAATCGCGAAAAATCGCTGTCCACCCGCCTTATCTCGAAAAGTACTTATCAAAAAATTTTGAAAAAATTCTGGAATATTCTCCACGGGGTGTAGATTGAACGAAAATTATCACGAGTACATTACCTGTAATAATTTATCTGGTATATAAAAAAAAAACAGAAATTTTAAGGTCATCAATTTTCAGTAAAGATTGGAAATAAACTTTGTTGAAAACTCATTTTGGGTGTATTTTGTGAAGTCACTGTTCATTTTATACTTCCGTTACAACATTTTTTATTTTAAAAGCAATCAACGTACGGAACACTAATTGCGCAAGTTCAACTTGCACTTGACCGGTTATTTTATTTATACATATATTCTCTTTCTCGGTTATATAATAAAAATAATTATCTATAATCTATAAAATATATAAAATGCAAGGTCTCTATGTCGGTCTATCTGTCCGTCCGTTAGTGCGCTTATCACTCGAGAACCACTGGCCAGGTTATAGGATATATTTTATTACGTTAGATAACATAAGGAATAAGCAGTGACGATAATAGTGAAACAAGTCCACGCGAGCAGAGCCGCGGGCACGGCTAGTTAGTGATATATAACTGTTATTTTTAGTGTTCCGTACGGAACACTTATAAGATCACTTCGGTGTCTGTCTGTCTGTCTGTCTGTCTGTCTGTCTGTCTGTCTGTCTGTCTGTCTGTCTGTCTGTCTGTCTGTCTGTCTGTCACACCCGATTTTCTCCGAAACTATTTGACATAGAAAGGTGAAATTTGGTAATAATATAGGAATTGATGGCCTCATCAGGGCCATGTAGTTTTGAGAATTAAATTTTGACTTAAGGGGTTAGTTTTGGGGGGTGAAGTCGGAAGCGAAAAAAAAAAAATTTTTTTACTAGGTCATCGAGTGTGGTGTCAAATGAAAGCTTGTGAAAACACGAGTAAAAAATATATATATATAATATTATACTTGCGCGCACTTTTCGTTGTGTTATTTTTAAAAATTCGCGAAATATCGCTGTCCCGGGCCTTATCTCGAAAAGTACTTATCAAAAAATTTCGAAAAAATTCTGGAATATTCTCCACGGGGTGTAGATTGAACGAAAATTATCATGAGTGCATTACCTTTAATAATTTATATGGTATATAAAAAAAAAACAAAAATTTCAAGGTCATCAGATTTCAGTAAAGATTGGAAACAAACTTTGTTGAAAACTCATTTAGGGTGTGTTTTGTGAAGTCACTGATCATTTTGTACCACCGTAACATAAATTTTGACTTAAGGGGTTCGTTTTGAGGGGTGAAATCGGAAGTGAAAAAAATTTTTTTTTACTAGGTCATCGAGTGTGGTGTCAAATGAAAGCTTGTGAAAACACGAGTAAAAATATGTATATATATATATATATATATACATATATATATATATATATATATATATATATATATATATATATATATATATATATATATATATATATATATATACTCGTATATAATGTAATACTTGCGCACACTTTTCTTCGTATTACTTTTAAAAAATCGCTGTCCCCTACCTTATCTCGAAAAGTACTAATCAAAAAATTTTGAAAAAATTCTGGAATATTCTCCACGGGGTATAGATTGAACGAAAATTATCACGAGTGCATTACCTTTAATAATTTATTTGGTATATAAAAAAAAAAAACAGAATTTCAAGGTCACCAGTTTTCAGTAAAGATTGGAAACAAACTTTATTGAAAACTCATTTGGGGTGTGTTTTGTGAAGTCACTGATCATTTTATACCACCCTAACAAAAAATTTTATTTTGAAAACAATCAACGTACGGAACACTAATTGTGCAAGTTCAACTTGCACTTGACCGGTTTTTTCATCATAAAGTTGTTTATATCTATGTTAGCCTAATTTTTATTTCTTCAAAGCAATTGTTCTTGTTGATAAATACGCCTAGATATTTAAATGTAAAACAACTATTTTTATAATAATGATTGTTTAGATCAATTTACTGCCTTGTGTTGACTTTGTAATTAGCATATTTTACACTTTGTTTACAGCAAATATATATGATATAAATAGTTTTAAGTTGAGAATGTGGAATCTTTGGCACAATGATACTACTCAGTATATATCACCACTACACCAAACAGTTTATTTTTGCACTCGACGAGCGTTTCGCTAACCACGTTAGCTTCATCAGGAGCGATGATTGACTAAAGCTAAACTATAAATCTACCCTATTTATACTTAGCCTAACCCTTGTCGAATAATTCGTGAATACTTAACATTATCTAAACTTTGTATGGAACAAAATTATTTTCAATATAACAGTCAATTTTATGTTCAGAAAGAAGGAACAGCTATGGGTAATTGCTTATCACCTTTCATAGCCAATTTATTCATGAGTAAGTTTGAAATCGAAGCCAGTCAAGAATTCGAATATTTCCCAAGGGTATGGTATAGTTATGTGGATGATATTTTCGCGATTTTTGATACAAAGAAAGCAAATATTGATGATTTTATTTTTAAATTAAATAGGCGGTATGATTCCATTAAATTCACTTACGAAGTTGAGAACAAAGGACAAGTGCCTTTTCTAGATATTTTAATTATTACAAATAATAATAGATTAGAATTTGATATCTACAGGAAGGACACAGTAATGGATAGATATAATCCTAATGATTAATTTCATTGCAAACAACACAAATTAGCCTCATTACATTTTTTAGTTCATCGTTTGGTCACTTTCCCTCTGAATAGAGTAAACTTTAATAAAGAAAGGAATCGTATTAGAAACATAACTAGAGTTAATGGTTATGACGATGACTTAGTAAATAAGCTAATAAATAGACATAAGTTTGGGTTTAATATTCAAAATTCCACCTTTTTTACACGCGAAGAAAATAACACCAAGTATGTCTCCATACCATATAATCCGAAATATAGCAAGGGACTCAATAAGGTATTTAATAAGGTAGGCCTCACCTTAGTCTATAAGTCATCAGACAATTTAAGGAATATCTTAGGAAATCCCAAAGATAAGATTCCTAATTGTGAGAAAAGTGGAATTTATGAAATTAGTTGTAATGATTGTGACAAAAAGTATGTTGGGCAAACTAAAAGTCAATTAAAACACTATTTAAAGAACATTTAGCTCACTTAAAATACAGTAGAACAGAAAAGCCTAGCATTGCCGAACATGCCCTTGAAGCTGACCATACTGTAACATTAGATAATCTAAGATTAATTAAAAATGTATCCGATAGGAGATTGTTGAACGCATACGAAAGTGTGGAAATTATAAAATGTAAAAATAGTTTAAATAAAGATAGAGGGCCTATTCCTTATAGTCCCCTCTACTGGTTACTTGACCGGAACTGATGGCCTTACCTATTCCATTAGTTCCGCCTGAGTAATTCAAGGGTTAGGCTAAGTATAAATAGGGCAGATTTGTAGTTTAGCTTTAGGCAATCATCGCTCCTGATGAAACTAACATGGTTAGCGAAACGCGCGTCGAGCGCAAAAATAAAGTGTTTGGTGTAGTGGTGATATATACTGAGTAGATATAAATAGTTCTTATTATATTCCCTAAGAGGGCCCAAATTCCAAAACTGTGGAATACAACATTCGGACATTTCGACTTGCTGACGCTGCACTATGGGACAGAATCGTGCGTACCGTCTCAAAAATCTGTAACTTTGTCGTTGATTGAAGTAAATAGCTGAAATTTGGTACGTAGTATCTCTAATATATATACTATCAAATAATGGTACATTCGTTGTTAATTTTTAACCGACTTCACGTGTGTATTTTTTTTGTTCTTTTTTTGTGTTTTTTTTAATGTTTGTTCCAATATTACTCCGCCATTTGTGAACCGATTTTAAAAATTATTTTTTTGTTTGAAAGGTATTGCTTGCAGTTGGGTCCCATAAATTTTTTTTGGAAATCGGACGGACAAAATGTCCGTCCGAAAAATTAATTTTTGAATATCTCGGCTATTTATAAACCGATTTTCAAAATTCTTTTTTCTTTTTGAAAGAATTTGTGAACAGGCTGAACACATAAAAAAATCTCGGAAATCGGACGGATATTTTTTCCGTCCAAAATATTGATTTTTAGATAACTCTATTGAAAATTTATGAAAATCGGAGGGAGGAAGTCGGTTTTCTTTTTTTGCGAGAATTATTTTATTTATAATATATAAAAAAATAATACAAAAATAGAAATGACACTTTTTCATACAAAAACATAGTTTACTTAACTTATTGAATGATAATTATACAGTTTAATGATATACACTATTATTTCGTATTTTTGTTAATATTACATATGAAAATAGCATATAATAAATGACAAACATCTATTAATCCACTACATAAAATAGAAAAAAAAAAAAAATTGATATACAAACTACAATTTAAATATCTAAGAGGTTCTTGGCTTCGTCTAACAGTTCCTTGGCAACAGTGACTGATGGTTTTCTGATACTTGATATGTATGGGTCTGATGTAAATAAAAGACCATGAAATACGTCTTCATTCGTTGCGGACCTAGAGCACTTTCTAGCGTGACATAATCTGATATTTTTGTAATTTTTATTACGAGATTCTTGGGCATCCTCAGATAAATTACCAATAGGCAGAACCGCAAAATGTCTAATTATACTTTCCCCGTGTATTAAGATCTTATGTACTGAAGAAGGCATGTTATACCACATATATTGTTTAACGTACAATTGTGCAGTAGCGCGGGTATATTCACCAAATTTTTTTGGATTTACAGCAATACAGCATGCCAAAGTCTGAAGAATAACATAAAACCTTTTAATAAGATCCTCATTAACTCCTGTTATTTCTGAAGAGCAGTAGTAGTTCTCAAAAAAACGTCGAGCTGTATTGCCGTCATTGCTATTTCCACTTCCTTGCCGGGGTTTATCAACATGCAATCCCATTCGGCTTCGAAATAGACTTTGTACAAGTTTTTTCTTGTCTTCTCTACTTTTTTTATCTTCCGGAGTTCTCTTTATGATCTTTTTTTCATCTCTATCACAATTCCGCATCATTGCATCAACAAAAGCTTCTTCCAATTCTCCTTCAGACCGCAATCCTTGGACGTATGCGTTATGTATATTCTCGAGTCCATATTCTTGAATTAACTCCATATTCTTCCTTTTTTTCGATTTCTCTGACAGATCTTCATAAGACTTTGATAGACGTCCACGTTCTCCAGATGTTGTAGGTTTGATATCCATTGGTATTTCATCGAACTGTACCTTAAATTCACCGTCTAACCACGTTGTATTTTTATTAAACGTTCTTTAGTTCGGTTAGATGTGGTCCAGCGATTGTTAAAAGCTGATATAAGCGATTTTTGAATACTTTTCACAACTAATTCACTTTTTGAAGACGACAAATGATGGTGTTCTCCTAAGTATTTTTGAATATCTTCTCTTTTTGTCCCATGGTCAATAAAAAATTCGCATAATACTCGTCGAGGCACAACAAATTCACTCATTTTATTGTATAATTACTTCGCAAATATTGTTTTTACCGAGGTTGGTGAAGACTCTATGTCGAAGCACAATAAAGTACTGGTAAATGACAATTAAATCAATAACTTTTATACTTCAATTCAGTGAGAAAAATGTTATTATCTGCGGGTAGTCACATATTTATCGCGTTCTTATATGATATGATATGATTTCCAATAACAGTATTTCCACCTTACCTAAACTTTAATTTAGGTAGTAATCTATCTTTATATATAAAACACAAAAAATATTTCTACCTACCCAAGGCAGCTCTACCAGGTAGTAGCAGTTCGGCAATAGCAACAAAGCCGAAAAAAATCACATGTATTTTGTTGGTAGAAAATTCACCACATTGTCAAAAATCACGAGAGCTTCTCTCAAAAAACAACCACTTTATGTATGTATGTAGTTCATTCTCTCAAAAAACAACCACTTTATGTATGTATGTAGTTCAATGCGGTAGTTTGTAAACAAAATTTTGACAACTTGCTGGGATGTAAACAATAGTCACCTGTTCTAGTGATATTACCTGGTAAAGCTGCCTGGTACCCACCTACCTACTTACATATCTACCTGCCTACCTATGTCCGCTATAGACGCTAGTAGACAATATTATTTAAAAATAAAATGTCAGAAATAATCTATTTTTCGAAAAATCTCCTCAATCAAATATTAAAAAAAATTTTTAAATGTTTTGCATTTCCCTCCCCATCAGGTATTTTTCGTCCCATTTAAAAGGAGGCAGATTCGGGCTTTTTTTTTTTGCTTTGACTTTTATGTGAGCTGCTCTGTGTGATGGTATCAAAATTGCAACATCGGCAGACATCGCTAACTGTCAAAAGTCTATTTAAAGTTTCTAATAAGGTTGGGATATTTGATACTGCAAAAACAATCGTGTACCTCTCCAGTTTTTACATAAATGTCTACTTAAATGATTTTTAAATAAGGTACTTAATAACCATTCTAACCATATATGACACATATTTGCATTGAAAATAATGAAAATATGACCATGTAAACTGGTGCAATTGTGTTCTACATAATCGACATTATTTTGAGCGTCAACTTGCAAGTCAAGTTTTATTAAGAAAAAATGAGAAATAATCTATTTTAAATTCTATATAATATGTATTAGACATTCAGTTAGATATGTGCACTAACAAAATATTCGATATCGAACATTCGCAAAACCTATTTTTGAGACGGTACGCACGATTCTGTCCCATAGTGCGCTGTCACGTTATTTAGTAGGATAGAAGGCACAATTTGCATCGGTCATTGAACACGTGAACGCCCACACGTTAAATAAAGGAGGTAAACCAGTCGGCAGTTTTTTCCTAAAAACGTTAACGTTGGGGAACCCAACATAGATCTATCGGGACTCTCTATTTCTCTAGCATCGTCCTCCAATAACAACAACCCAAACTTAAGAGAACAAATATGTCTCGACATGTACATGTTGCTCCTGTAGCATTTAAAAGATTTCCTTGCAGCACGCGTGCTACAGCCATAAAAAAGAGTCATATTCTGGAAATTGTAGTACTCTGACAGAACTCTCAAACTTTCCGAACTCCACATACGGCCTCAATTTGATTACTCATTTTGTAAAATATCACTATCCTCGCACGATCGTACTCGTATTAAGAAATGTTTTGAGGCCATATTTCTTTCATTACAAATTTAACTCTGGCCTCAAAGGCTTTTGACCCTTTTAAAAGACTAATTTAAGTTTAAGAGTCGAGTCTTGTCGGTTTTGAATAACAATTCACTTGCCTATTGAGCTAAATTACTTTTCCGACATTCCCGACACCCTGCCCATTTTAAGTTTTAGAGACTCAATTAAATCTAATCCTGAAAATCTACTACTTAGTTGTTTTGAAATTTGCTATAATAACTAGAAAATAATAATTTTTTCCTTTTTTAGTGTTCCGTACGGAACGCTTATAAGATCACTTCGGTATCTGTCTGTCTGTCTGTCTGTCTGTCTGTCACACCCGATTTTCTCCGAAAACTATTTGACATAGAAAGGTGAAATTTGGTAACAATATAGGAATTGATGGCCTCATCAGAGCCATGTAGTTTTGAGAATTAAATTTTGACTTAAGGGGTTAGTTTTAGGGAGTGAAGTCGGAAGAGAAAAAAAAAATTTTTTACTAGGTCATCGAGTGTGGTGTCAAATGAAAGCTTGTGAAAACACGAGTAAAAAATATATATATAATATTATACTTGCGCGCACTTTTCTTTGTATTATTTTTAAAAATTCGCGAAAAATCGCTGTCCCGGGCCTTATCTCGAAAAGTACTTATCAAAAAATTTCGAAAAAATTCTGGAATATTCTCCACGGGGTGTAGTTTGAACGAAAATTATCACGAGTGCATTACCTTTAATAATTTATATGGTATATAAAAAAAAACAAAAATTTCAAGGTCATCCGATTTCAGTAAAGATTGGAAACAAACTTTGTTGAAAACTCATTTGGGGTGTGTTTTGTGAAGTTATTGATCATTTTATACCACCGTAACATAAATTTTGACTTAAGGGGTTCGTTTTGAGGGGTGAAATCGAAAGTGAAAAAAATTTTTTTTTACTAAGTCATCGAGTGTGGTGTCAAATGAAAGCTTGTGAAAACACGAGTAAAAAATATATATGTAATGTAATACTTGCGCACACTTTTCTTCGTATTATTTTTAAAAAATCGCTGACCCCTACCTTATCTCGAAAAGTACTGATCAAAAAATTTTGAAAAAATTCTGGAATATTCTCCACGGGGTATAGATTGAACGAAAATTATCACGAGCGCATTACCTTTAATAATTTATTTGGTATATAAAAAAAAAAAATTCAAGGTCACCAGTTTTCAGTAAAGATTGGAAACAAACTTTGTTGAAAACTCATTTGGGGTGTGTTTTGTGAAGTTACTGATCATTTTATACCATCCTAACAAAAATTTTTATTTTAAAAACAATCAACGTACGGAACACTAATTGTGCAAGTTCAACTTGCACTTGACCGGTTTTTTTATGATTTATTTTGTTTATAGTCAACATTCTGATTAAGGACTTCGACTACGTCCTAGCTCCAAAAACAGTTCCAAAAAAAGAAATAACAGCTACAGTCGACGGCCTTCTAATAAGTAGGGTATATCGTCTTAGCTGCGATAAACTTTTCTGTTGTCGTCCTTATTAAACTTGGAGTCAACATGAATTTAATTAATACCACGTCGGAAAGCTGAACAACTCGAATAGACTTTTTATGTCCGAGACAGAGAGCCAACTATAATTTCCAGTAGCAAGCAACCATCCAAATATTTTGAGAAAAAAACTCGTTCAGAATCGTTAAATATTAAAAATATTAGTGCGTTCAAACTTTAAATATTACTTTTAAAATTGTTCAAAAAATATTTAAAAGAACACACTGACAAAAATAATATTTTTCACAAGCCATGGAACAATGACTGAATTATTGTATTTTATGATATAATATTTAAATAGTATTATTGAACTTAGTAGTTGCCATTATTTTTGCTTTCTCATCGGAGAGCATTCAGAGCTTAACGAATAGGAATATACAGGATAATTTAGAAAAACCAATGCAGAAAAGCTCTAATTTATTTAATATTTGTAAAATATTCTTGTAAATGTCTCTAAATGTTTTTGGATGTTAAAAATATATGCAGCATTATTATGTCAATTTCAATGCCAATTTTTTTTAAATTTTCAATAGTGTCGAAAAATTTTATTATACATGTAATAATAGAAGCCAAAAAGAGTTTTGCGGGCTTTTTAAATCCTCAGACGAAGAAGATGATGCTTAATTTAATAAGCTACTTTGAAAAGGAGCAAAGAAAGTCTACCAAAGACAGTAAGTTAATGAATCCGAAGTCCATCCAGAAACAAGTATCGGAAGCTTTAAATTAAGATTATTAATGAAGATCGCAGCGGTATAACCGCGAAAAAAATGTGAAAAAAGGAAAAATAAAAGGCCAAAAACTAAGGATTTAAACAAATTCGTGAAAATGAATTAAAATTTGATTTACGACATATAAATCCATGAACATAACTCTAACGATTTTAAAAGATACTTTACGGGATAGAAATTGGACTAAAGTCTTTGTCAAAATTAATGAAACATTTGAGATTTCGATATAAAAAAAACCGGTCAAGTGCAAGTTGAACTTGCACAATTAGTGTTCCGTACGTTGATTGTTTTTAAAATAAAAATTTTTGTTAAGGTCGTATAAAATGATCAGTGACTTCACAAAACACACCCCAAATGAGTTTTCAACAAAGTTTGTTTCCAATCTTTACTGAAAACTGGTGACCTTGAATTTTTTTTATTTTTTATATACCAGATAAATTATTAAAGGTAATGTACTCGTGATAATTTTCGTTCAATCTATACACCGTGGAGAATATTCCAGAATTTTTTCAAAATTTTTTGATCAGTACTTTTCGAGATAAGGTAGGGGACAGCGATTTTTTAAAAGTAATACGAAGAAAAGTGTGCGCAAGTATTACATTATATATATATATATATATATATATATATATATATATATATATATATATATATATATACATATATATATATATATATATATATATATATATATATATATATATATATATATATATATATATATATGTATATATATGTATATATATATATATATATATATATATATATATATATTTTACTCGTGTTTTCACAAGCTTTCATTTGACACCACACTCGATGACCTAGTAAAAAAAAATTTTTTTCACTTCTGATTTCACCCCTCAAAACGAACCCCTTAAGTCAAAATTTATGTTACGGTGGTATAAAATGATCAGTGACTTCACAAAACACACCCTAAATGTGTTTCCAACAAAGTTTGTTTCCAATCTTTACTGAAATCTGATGACCTTGAAATTTTTGTTTTTTTTTATCTACTATATAAATTATTAAAGGTAATGCACTCGTGATAATTTTCGTTCAATCTACACCCCGTGGAGAATATTCCAGAATTTTTTCGAAATTTTTTGATAAGTACTTTTCGAGATAAGGCCCGGGACAGCGATTTTTCGAGAATTTTTAAAAATAATACAAAGAAAAGTGCGCGCAAGTATAATATTATATATATATTTTTTACTCGTGTTTTCACAAGCTTTCATTTGACACCACACTCGATGACCTAGTAAAAAAAAAATTTTTTTCACTTCCGACTTCACCCCCCAAAACTAACCCCTTAAGTCAAAATTTAATTCTCAAAACTACATGGCTCTGATGAGGCCATCAATTCCTATACTATTACCAAATTTCACCTTTCTATGTCAAATAGTTTCGGAGAAAATCGGGTGTGACAGACAGACAGACAGACAGACACCGAAGTGATCTTATAAGTGTTCCGTACGGAACACTAAAAAGACTGCAACCGAAAATATTTGTGTGAACTCCCCAATACTTCCAGTCAACGAGTAACATTTTTAAGGAAGTATGTTGAGAATTTAAATTCACAATTTGGAAAAGTAATTTTATTGGATGGAACTTGGGTTTTTTCAAACGGAAGTGAGTCCAAATCATGGCAAGATAATTGAACTAAATCAGTAAAAAGGAAGAATGAGTACAGTTCTGGAAAGAGGTTTATTATTTTGCATGCTGGTTCATACACCAAATTTGTACCTGGAGCCAGTTTAATATTTTCAACTACATCGAAAGACGCCGATTACCACGACAGCATGAATAATGAAACATTCAAGAAGTGGCTAAAAGAAATGTTTATTCCAAATTTAGAACTCTCATTAATCGTTTTGGACAATGCTTCATGTCATTCTAGAATTTTGAATAAACAACCAAATTCATCACCTTCTAATACCCTTCTTGATTCTACAAATTTTGTGTTCCATAACTCGGAGCTTTTAGATTCAATGTATTGAAGATCAAAATCATTAATGTCCATCCATGAGAAAAGAGATATGTCAAAGCAACTGCTGGAAAAGTCCATTAAATCTGGTTTGATTAAAAAAGCGAACATAGGACCATGTTTATCAAAATCCTGACCCCTCTCGATAAACTCCTCTTTTAAATTAGTCATATAGTTTTTAAATTTGGAAAATATTTATTTATGTTTGTAGTAATATCGCTGATAAATAAATCTATTTTTAATTTGAATGATTTCCAAGATTCGTATAAATCCAGAACTGTTTTGCCTAAACCTTGTAACTTTAAGTTGAGTTCACTGAGATGGTTTGTAATATCAGTAAGAAACATTAACATACAGATCCAGTTCTTATCTTCTAGTTCAGGATAAGCATCCACTTGATTTTTTTTTCAATAAGCAAAAACGATTTAATTTTGCCCAGACATTGCACAAATCTAGAGAGCACTTTACCACGGCTGAGCCAGCGCACATTATTGTGCAATGGTATATCTGAATAGGCACCTTCTAATTCCTGCAGAAACGCCTCAAATTGTCTATGGATCAGTGAAGAACGGCCGACAATGTAGTTAACTATTTTAACCACCCTATCCATCGCGGATTTTAAACTTCCAGCGGAGATTTTAGCGCACAAACTCTCTTGGTGAATTATGCAATGAAAATTCAAAACTGATCGACCCATGCGTTCAATAAGAAGGGAAACAAATCTTTTATGTCTCGCAATCATAGCAGGAGCGCTATCTGTCGTTACGCAAAAAATTTTATTTAAATCAATGTTCCGCTTTTCAAAATGTTTAACAAATTCTGAAAATATATTCTCTCCTCTTGTGGTTCCCTGCAATGAGAGCAGACAAATCAGCTCTTCATATACACTGCCATCATCGAAGTATCGCGCCACGATTGCCAGACGGGCAAGTCATTAATATCGACACTTTCATCTAATGCTACACTAAATACAAAACTCCGTTTGATAGCGTCTCTCTGCTGTTTTTGGACATTTTGTGTTATTTCGGTAATTCGTCTCTCGATGGTCCGCGTTGATGCCGGTATATCCCTAATCCTGGCCAGTATTGTATCCTTGTTGGGCAAGTCGTCGAATAAAATCTCGCCAGTACTCATAAACGTTTGCTTCATAAGTTCTCCGTCAGTGAACGGCCTACCCTTTTGTGCCAACGATTGTGCAATTTTGAAACTGCATTCAGTTACATGATTTTTTCCTTGGAAAACTTTGCTAAACAATGTTGACTGTTTCTCGTATTGTTTACTAGCTCTTTGTATTGCCTCCCTTTTATCAGCGTTATCTTTAAATGACGATTCATGTTTTATCTGGAAATGTCGTTGAATACTAGATGTCCGGAAAACTACGCTTTCCCGCATTGCCCGATCGTTTTGCTGCACAAAACCGTAATCTGTTGTCCATGAAGTTTGAAATGATCGAACGTCTACCTTCTGTTTCTTTACGGCCATAGCGCAACGTAATTTTAATTTTTAAACTTTTCGACGACTATTGACTGGAACGGATGTTAATTCTATACTAAATGATCCAAACGTGTAGCCGCTTACTATATATAGAAAAATAATGTTTCCTGCAATTCCAATAATTACGTTTATTAAATTTCTTAGAACAAAAATTATTATCTACAAGGCGCCCATTGCAATCAAAGGGCCGCCTAGAAGTTAAACCTACTAAAAACTAAAGTTCGGCAATATAAAAAGAGTTGTGACGATTGAAGTCAAGTCAAACAAAAATCGCCTTATAGCGGCTCTTTTGATCTGAATTGAGGACGTTTATTTGTGTTTTTACCTAGGCTTATATTTTGAGGCTTGCCGTCTTTAATATTTGCTGAAATTAAAGTCAAACAAATGCATTCAGTAAAATTATAAATTACAAAATATATATTTTGTAGTTTTTGGTAATAATACCTAGTGACCTATATAATATATCGTTTTTGTTTGTATCGTTAAAGTAATACTGTCTTCGATTATTTACTTAATTTCGAAACATGTCACAGATTACAGAATTAATGTGTAAAGTTTGAATAGATACGCGTGCCATTCAAAATTGCTTGGCGTGCCAGAGAAGGCACGCGTGCCAGAGATGGCACGCGTGCCATAGGTTGCCCACCCCTGAACTAGGGCATCGTGGACTTTCAGTATCATTGTTTTTTCTCGCAGGGAAAATGCAGATTTACAGACTCCGCGAAGTTTGACCGAGGCAAAACTGAAAGTTGAAGCCATCGCTGTTCTGATTTGAACTAAGCATATTTTTATACTTACACAGAATATTTTTATTGCATATTTATTTAGGTACCTTAGGCACCTACCTACCAATAAGTACTTTATCATTAAGCCTGGTTAATTAGTTTTTAAGAATTGTTAATTCCTTTATCATACAAATGCTAAAAATCCAATAATGGTTTAACATTTTATTGTACCTATATCATCAACGCCTGGACTAGATTTCCATAGTTTTTTAAGAATTGTTAATTGTACTCGTTTAGGACTTTATCATACAAATAAGATTTTTAGTTTCATCATATCATTATAATAATGGTTTATGACATTTTATGTTTATAACCCGTATTGTGCTATCAACGCCAAACAAACGGACTTTAAAATAACAGAAACCATAAATATACCATATTACAAATAAATTATCCTAAATCTAGCACAAAGATATAAAAAATAGCAGTTCGTAAATATGTGATAATGAATTCAGTTCTTACGTTTATAAAAGCAGCATAAAAGCTTATTTAAAATGCATTTCATAGCTTGTGCTTTTAAGCATTTTAATTGGCAAACTTTAGATCTCGCGCTGCCGACAAGTTTAATAAAGTGTTCGCTTTTATTTTAAAACATATAGTGGCTTGATAACTGGTATGCATAATTTAAAAATGATTATTTTCTGTTATTATGTGAAATTTTCACTTCAAAGCAGAAGAGTAGTCAATTTTTCAAAGCAGATTTGCTTGATTTTTTCCGCTCATCAATATAAGGCGTAATTATTGTACTGAGTAGATATTTGGCATTTATTTAGTAACTAAATTACTATATAATTTATTATCCAAAATTGGTAAATCTATTTACCCAGAACTTTCCTTGTAGGATAAGAGTGGTAAAATAAATGCAGAATTTGAATGTATTAATATATTACTATCCTATCTAAGAGCAAAAGCAGATCAAACCAGTTGACCCATTTAAATTATCAAAGAAGAGGACAGAGTATAGTATTTTTCACGATCTAAGAAAGTGACTTAGCTACCTATATCCATTAAAAATTCAACAAGATTCAAAAGTGTTAATTTATGGCTGTTTAATGACAAGGTATCGTGCAGGGCCGCTCTATACCTGATTGTATAATTGTTGGGTTTAAAATTTTATTGTGATAAGTCAGTTGAATTTTAATGTTTTATGTACTGAATAACACTGGTTTACAGCCAAAAAATACCAAGAACGCCACATGCCTAGATAAGTTAATTGGGACCTCCTGAACACGAAAAACGCTATAATTTTTTTTTTTTAAGTACCGTTTTTTAGATAACGGTACTTTTGTGTTTTTCGGTGTATGGTCCCACTCAAACCCTTATGGAGCCCAACCGAAAAGTCCGATCGAGATAAATGTCATACCGTTGGAAAGACAACTAAATGCCTTTTCCGGCGGTATACTATAAATTTCTATGTGACAAGAAGTGGCTGAGTTATAACACCTCAAAGTTCAAAATTTGCCTATTTTTTTACGTTTTTTTTCAAAATTTTTCATTTTTATTTGTTTTTTTTTCTACGTTATTGTAAAGATCTGGAATGTTTTATTTTTTTACCAAGTAGTTTATTTAATAACCAACATTTTAAACGTAATTTGAAAAAAAAAAAGGATGAAAAATAAAGTTTTTATTAAGGATTTTGTGGAACGACAATATTTTCATTTTCATTGCTCACACGCTATATTCGGCGTAAATTAAAAAAATTTAAATTAAAATGACGAGTGACTTGAATTTTTCCGTTTTTTTTCGGATGTATCTTCGCGAATGAGGAACCAACAATAGTCTGCCATCATTTGTTCATCCCACCAGCCCTTGTAACGTTTCTTCTCGATTTCTTGCATTTCCTGGTGAAATCTTTCACCCTGCTCATCACTTTCGGATCCCAAGTTCATGGGGAAAATATCCAAATGACTGAATAAAAAGTGTAGTTTAGGTGTCATATTTGAACCTAAAAGTTAAAAAGAATAAATTTCAAATAATTTTCAAATGATAACGGCCTTTTTGATATACATGCTTTCACTCAACGCTTACCAATGGCATTGAATTTTTGCAGTAATGTATCGATCTTCTCAGCGTAATCAGGACTTCTGTAGTTTCCCAAAAAAGTTGTAAACGATGTCCTGGAATGCTTCCCATGCCTCCAAATGAGCTGGACCTAAACACTCATTAAATGCTTGGTCACCGTACAGAGCCCGAATTTGAGGTCCATCAAATATACCAGCTTCAATTTTGCTCGCTGTGGCTCTCGGAAATTTTTGTTTAAGGTAATTCATGGCAAGACTGTCTTTTGGCAACGTTTTCACAATATTTGTAAATAACCCAAGCTTAATATGTAGTGGAGGAAGTATTATCTTCTCCTGAGGAATGAGTGGGTCATTTTTAATATTGTACTCTCCGTGCGTACGCCCACTTCGTTCGGGCCAAACTTTTCGGATGTAGTGATTCTGACGGTCACGGCTGTCCCATAGACATAGAAAACAGGGAAACTTCGTATTGCCCCCTTGCAATCCAGATAGTATGGCAACTAATTTAAAATCAGAGCAAACTTTCCATTAATGTTGGTCATATTGTATGAGAGCGAGAAGTTCTTTCATTGCTTCATATGTTTCCTTTATGTATTTTCCATATCCGATTGGAATTGATGGTTTCGTATTCCCTTTATGAAGCAAGACTGCCTTCAAACTATCCTTGCCTCCATCCAGAAAAAGACGCCATTCCACTGGGTCATAACTTTGTTGGAGAGCATTGAAAAGACCCCGTATGTTGGCACAAAAACAAAAGTTTCCCGTTTTTGCGAAAAAAACTGCAAGTTGTTTGCTACGATCACGGTAATATGTAACACGTGTCTCAGGAGCACAATATCCCCACTGTTGCAATCGCGATGCAAGTAATTCAGATTTCGATTTCGGCAAATACAAATCTCGGCACAAATCATTAAGCTCGGCCTGAGTAAGTAAATGGGGTTTCTTATTTGATTGCATTTCTGATTCACTGCACTCATCTGATGAATCACTTATTGTTGTTCTTTTTCGTATTTTTGTGGGCTCTGCTACAATCAGCTGCGGTTTGGGGCACGATACTGAGTGCGGCACTGGCAGCGTCACCGAGCTAACAACTGGATAAACTGGTTCAATTCTACGTCCGACAGCCTTTTCCGTTAAACAGAAATAACAATCTGTTGTATGACTGATCGGGTTTCTCCATTGCATTGGCTTTCCAAATGTGAAGAAACACTCTTGACCCTTACCAATTTTATTTAATATTGTTCGGCAGTTGTTACATGCATTATTCGGTGTCCACGGTCCAGAGACGCAGGTCGAAAGCCGAAATACTTCTTATACGCTTCAGATAAATTTTTCGTATTCATTTTTCGCATCAAATGCTGTGATTTCTTTTTCACAAGAACTCCACAAACATAACAAAATTCGTTGGGATCGATTGAACACATTTTATTTTTTGCACGTACAAAGCCAAACTGTTTACTGTGATCAGATTCAAATTCTGATGGACGCCGAATATAGCGTGTGTCAGGGCTACCAACGTATACAGTGATTCAAATTCTGATGGACGCCGAATATAGCGTGTGTCAGGGCTACCAACGTATACAGTGATTCAAATTCTGATGGACGCCGAATATAGCGTGTGAGCAATGAAAATGAAAATATTGTCGTTCCACAAAATCCTTAATAAAAACTTTATTTTTCATCCTTTTTTTTTCAAATTACGTTTAAAATGTTGGTTATTAAATAAACTACTTGGTAAAAAAATAAAACATTCCAGATCTTTACAATAACGTAGAAAAAAAAAACCAAATAAAAATGAAAAATTTTGAAAAAAAAAAAATAACGTAAAAAATAGGCAAATTTTGAACTTTGAGGTGTTATAACTCAGCCACTTCTTGTCACATAGAAATTTATTATACCGCCGGAAAAAGCATTTAGTTGCCTTTCCAACGGTATGACATTTATCTCGATCGGACTTTTCGGTTGGGCTCCATAAGGGTTTGAGTGGGACCATACACCGAAAAAACACAAAAGTACCGTTTTCTAAAAAACGGTACTTAAAAAAAAAATTATAGCGTTTTTCGTGTTCAGGAGGTCCCAATTAACTTATCTAGGCATGTGGCGTTCTTGGTATATTTCCAAATTAAAAATTTGTAAACCTGTGTAATATACACTATAGTAATTACACAAATATATTAAAACAGTGTACAGTGTCCTCGCGTACGTTTGTTACAATTTTAGTTATTAATTAATATCTAGTTCAATTTCGCTATCGCTACTATCTTGCAAATCAATAATAAGTTTTTTTACCGGTTCTAAACTATTTATATGACTATGATAGAATGCATTACCCATCATAATACAGCTATTCGGTGATATATTCGGCATTAATTTATTTTGAAGCCAATCTTCAAAAACCTCAGCGGTTGTATCACAATGATAATCCAAGCTGGAATCTGAAATATTCTTCGCTGCTAGAAATAGACATTTGGTATCCGGCCTTCTTCTTACCCCGCATGTAAAATAATTATTCTTCTACCTTTATTTGATGGAGCTTTGGTGTGGCATTTTTTGGATTCATCGATCCATCCTTTACTGAATGTTTCGTAGGTGTCATACAAAGTCTCACCTAAATAGATTTTCGTTCGATTTTCCGATTTAGCTGTATTTATTTTTTCTGAGTTGTTATAAGCGCCGTGATTCCATTATAACTTGCCTTTTGTCCATTTTTTTGAACAAAAACACCAAACGACGTAGAATACGCCATAAAGTTGTAGTGGAACATTTTATGTCACAACTATCCTCGGACAGCCTCCGTGAAAGTGACAATAACGTAGGAACTTTTTGTTCTGCATATATTAATTTTGCGGCGGATTAAGTCTTCTTGACAGAAATCGATACATGTCGATACACATTTGTCTTTTCGTGTTTTTTTTTAGGCGCTATCGAATTATTTACAATTTTCCAAACTGTACTTTCAAAGATGCTTGTTAAAACTCATGTCTCCATCAATGAAAAGTACTTTTCGTGGTCTCTTCAGTATAATACTGCAGATAAAATGAAGAATATTCTTTATATTTATAATGTACCTGGCCGTAAGAGGGTCGTAATTGATATGTATACATATATATATATATATATATATATATATATATATATATATATATATATATATATATATATATATATATATATGTAGTAGTGGTTTTTCGGGTATCCCGTGTTAGCTTGAAGTCCCTTGATGGACGGTTTCGCTAACGTTTCGATGGAATCTCATCCATCTTTTTCAAAGCGTTGATCACTTGGTGGTCGGTGTCTTGGCGTTGAATGTCGAGACTGGCTCCGAGTGCGCCGGTTTTATGTGCTCGGGGGTGATTCTATTGGTCGGACGGATTTGGCCAATAGAAGCTCAGCTTTGGCTGCGCGTTGTCGGTCCTGTGGTTCTTTGTAATGTTTGTGTTGGTGAAGTAACATATAGTTGAATTATTGTTTCTCTTGGGTGGACTTGATACTGGGATAGAATATGTTAGAGTTCGGTAAACGTTGGCTATCATCCCGATTATTTAAGTTGTTGGGCCTCTTTTCTATTTCTATGGCTTCTTTGATTACCCTAATGGATAGGTTATTACTTTTTTGTAGGGTTCTGATTTTGTCAAAATCGATTTTGTGGCCGGTATTGTGTGCATGTTGTGCTAGAGAAGAGGTGGTGGATTTTTGTCTTACGGCGTTTTTTGTGCTCGTCTATTCTGGCGCTAATTTCCCTGTTTGTTTGGCCTATGTATGAAAGACGGCAGTCCTGACAAGGAATTTCATATACACCTTGGTCTTCTAAGGCTATAATGTCTTTTAGTGTAGGTAGAATATCTTTAATTTTTTGATTCGTTGTGTAAATGGTCTCAATTTGATGTTTTCCTAGAAGTCTTCCTATTTTGTCTGTGATGCCTTTTATATATGCATGCTTATGAATGCAGACACTGCTGAAATTCTTCGTCAAGAAACAACTAGCATTCTACGCAAATCCAAGCCGCCCAAGAAAAACATATCCGGTGAAAAACTCCGAGCCCTGCGCGATCTACGCAAAGACCGATCAATTATTGTCTTACCAGCCGACAAGGGCAATGCCACCGTGGTTCTCAACTCTGACGATTACCACCAAAAGATGCTCAACCTTTTAAATGATCCTTCGTATAAATCCATCCTAAGTGATCCGACAACATACCTAGAGAAAACCACTAAATCCGCAATCAAGCCCTCCTCTCTTAGTGAAGAAACAAAAAAGAAACTTAACCCTAGAGGGAAATCATCAAGATGCCCAAAAATGTATGGAATACCGAAAGCTCACTAACAAGGAGCACCCTTAAGACCAATATTCAGCTCGTTTGGTTCCCCCACACAAGCTTTAGCCAAGCACCTAGCCATGACTCTGCAACCCCATGTGGAAAAAGCCGCATCTTACGTGAAAAATTCACAACATTTTATTTAAATCATAAAAAACTTCCAGCTAGAAAAAAGTGATTTACTTGTCAGTTTTGATGTCGTATCCCTTTTCACGCAAGTACCAGTTACCAAAGCACTGTCTATCATAGAGACGAAATACAACCTGCCCGAATACGTCATCAGTCTATCAAAACACTGCCTCACTAATACATACTTCGTCTATTCAGGCCAAAAATACAAACAAATAGAAGGTGCACCAATGGGCTCTCCATTGTCACCAGCACTAGGTAATCTATACATGGAGCATTTCGAAACACTAGCTCTAGAAACTTCTCCACATAAACCGAAAACATGGCTACGATACGTAGAAGACCCTTTTGTGGTATGGCAACACGGTGAAGACAACTTGAACAAGTTCCTGGAACACCTTAACAATATACATCAAAACATTAAATTCACAATGGAAAGGGAAGTAGCAGAACAACTACCATTCCTAGATGTCTAGCTTCAAAGAAAATTAGATGGTTCTTTGTCTCACTCAGTATATAGAAAACCGACACATACAAATAGATACTTAAATGCCAGCTCACATCATCACCCAGCCCAACTCTTCTCCATTGCCAAATCCTTAGCTCACCGATCAGAAACCCTAACAGACAAGGAACATTTGCAACAAGAAACCAAGCTCCTTCGAAACGTTTTACTTTCAAATGGATGCAGTCAAAACACGATCCGGCGGGCCCTAAATAAACAACACAAACAGGAAAGAAAGACGTATACTACAAAAGCATTTCTCCCATATATAAAAGGCATCACAGACAAAATAGGAAGACTTCTAGGAAAACATCAAATTGAGACCATTTACACAACAAATCAAAAAATTAAAGATATTCTACCTACACCAAAAGACATTATAGCCTTAGAAGACCAAGGTGTATATGAAATTCCTTGTCAGAACTACGGTCTTTCATACATAGGCCAAACAAACAGGAAAATTAGCGTCAGAAGAGACGAGCACAAAAACGCCGTAAAACAAAAATCCACCACCTCTTCTCTAGCACAACATGCACACAATACCGGCCAAAAAATCGATTTTGACAAAACCAGAACCCTACAAAAAAGTAATAACCTATCCACTAGGGTAATCAAAGAACTCTTGGAAACATATTCTATCCCAGTACCAAGTCCACCCAAGAGAAACAATAATTCAACCATATGTTACTTCACCAACACAAACATTACAAAGAACCACAGGACCGACAACGCGCAGCCAAATCCGAGCCTCTATTGGCCAAATCCGTCCGACCAATTGAATCACCCCCGAGCACATAAAACCGGCGCAAGCCAGTCTCGACATTCAACGCCAAGACACCGACCAGTGATCAACGCTTTGAAAAAGATGGATGAGATTCCATCGAAACGTCAGCGAAACCGTCCATCAAGGACTTCAAGCTAACACGGGATACCCAAAAAAAACTACTACTACATATATATATATATATATATATATATATATATATATATATATATATATATATATATATATATATATCAATGACGACCCTCTTACGGCCAGGTACATGCGAAGATCCTAACGGTCGTTTAATGTTTAATTTGCCAAATCACTTTCTTAGATCTTGAAAAATACTATACCAGCTAAAGACAACAGAACTATTACAAAGGATTAAAGATAATACAATCATAGTCATAGTCACAATAGATAAAAAAAAACTGAAGAACTAACATCCATAATTAAAGCAGCCTCCGCTGCAGAAGTCATTACACTGGAGTACAAGAGGACAAAATAAGTGACAACACGAAACAACTCATGGAAAAAAGAGAAATATGAACAGAGATGAGTATAAAATAGAGTGGACGGAGCTTAACAATTTAATCAGAAAAGATATAAGAACACACAAGCATAAAGTGATTTTGGAAACCATTGTGGGAAATAAATTCCCGAAAGTAATAAGCAACAAACTGAATAACGGAAGAAAAGAGATTATTAAATTGCAAAATAGTGAGGGACAAGTAATAATGAATAGGGACAAAGTAAACTCAGAAATAAACACCTACTATAATGAACTCTACAGGTCCAAGACAACATCCAATGAAAAACAAAGAAAAGAGACTGAAAAGAAAATATAAAATAACGGTTCGAAAAAACTGCCAGAAGTTACTGCAATGGAGGTCAGTAAAGCACTGAAGGACGTGAAGCGTAACAAAAAGCAGCAGGCCCTGATGGTATTTTATCGGAAATGCTATTGAAGGCCGGAGAGGACTTAAAAAACAAGAATTGATCCAACGTTCAACATATGTCTAGAAACTAGCAAAATACCAACATTGTGGCATATGTCAAAAGTAATACTTCCACACAAAAAGGAAAATATCAAAAAGTTAGACAATTACCGCCCGATTAGCTTACTATCTCACAAATCATCTCCAGTAAATTAAAAAATAACTTGCACAATTAGTGTTCCGTACGTAGATTGTTTTTAAAATAAAAATTTTTGTTAGGGTGGTATAAAATGATCAGTGACTTCACAAAACACACCCCAATTGAGTTTTCAACAAAGTTTTTTTTCCAATCTTTACTGAAAACTGGTGACCTTGAAATTTTGTTTTTTTTTTAAATACCAAATAAATTATTAAAGGTAATGCACGCGTGATATTGTCGTTCAGTCTATACCCCGTGGAGAATATTCCAGAATTTTTTCAAAATTTTTTGATCAGTACTTTTCGAGATAAGGTAGAGGACAGCGATTTTTTAAAAGTAATACGAAGAAAAGTGTGCGCAAGTATTACATTATATATATATATATATATATATATATATATATATATATATATATATATATATATATATATATATATATATATATATATATATATATATATATATATATATATATATATATATATATATATAATATATATATATATATATATATATATATATATATATATATATATATATATATATATATATATATATTATATATATATATATATATAAATATATATATATATATATATATTTTACTCGTGTTTTCACAAGCTTTCATTTAACACCACACTCGATGACCTAGTAAAAAAAATTTTTTTCACTTCCGACTTCACCCCTCAAAACGAACCTCTTAAGTCAAAATTTATGTTACGGTGGTATAAAATGATCAGTGACTTCACAAAACACACCCTAAATGAGTTTTCAACAAAGTTTGTTTCCAATCTTTACTGAAATCTGATGACCTTGAAATTTTTGTTTTTTTTATGTACCATATAAATTATTAAAGGTAATGCACTCGTGATAATTTTCGTTCAATCTACACCCCGTGGAGAATATTCCAGAATTTTTTTTTTTCGAAATTTTTTGATAAGTACTTTTCGAGATAAGGCCCGGGACAGCGATTTTTCGCGAATTTTTAAAAATAATACAAAGAAAAGTGCGCGCAAGTATATATTATATATACATTTTTTACTCGTGTTTTCACAAGCTTTCATCTGACACCACACTCGATGATCTAGTAAAAAAAATTTTTTTTCACTTCCGACTTCACCCCCCAAAACTAACCCCTTAAGTCAAAATTTAATTCTCAAAACTACATTGCTCTGATGAGGCCATCAGTTCCTATATTATTACCAAATTTCACCTTTCTACGTCAAATAGTTTCGGAGAAAATCGGGTGTGACAGACAGACAGACAGACAGACAGACAGACACCGAAGTGATCTTATAAGTGTTCCGTACGGAACACTAAAAATAAGTTAGATTCCTACCAACCATGCGAACAGGCTGATTTTAGGACATAGGACAGGCGACTACTTAAAGACAACAAGAAATATCCTCGAGAAGAGCAATGAATACAATTTCGAACTCTACATAGTCTTCATAGACTATAAAAAAGCTTAAAAAACCATTAAAATTAAAAATGAAATTAGTGGCAATCTAATATTGTCTTCAGACAACGTATCATAAACGTATTTTAATGAAGCACCAAAAAAACTTCTGGCCCTGATGGAATACCTGCCACAGTACTCAAAAAATGAGCAAGGGAAGTAACTTCAGTTTTCTGCCGAATTTTCAACCTATTCTATAGACAGGGAATATTTCTTTCCTGTTGAAAATGTACTACAATTCACCCGATACCCAAAAAAAGACAAAAGACAACTACAAAACTATATGGTGTAACTTCGAGAAAGGTTAATATAATATTATTAATGAATTATGAACGTATATGTATAGACCTCTATTTTCTATGTGAATTGATTCTTAGAGGTTCTATACCTTTTTGTGTTCCGTTATCCGTATTGCTTTTTGATAACGTAATTAACGCTTACTTTTATTTACAATGAATTAATATTTAGATCAAAGAGTCAATACAGTAATTTCCTAATTATATTTACATACAATACTTAGTTATGACCAAGCTGACTTGTCAATTACAACTATGTTGGGAATGTGGAATCTTTGGCACAATGACACTACTCAGTATACACCACTACACCAAAGACTTTATTTTTGCACTTGACGCGCGTTTCGTTAACCATATTAGCTTCATTAGGAGAAATAATTGACTCATATATATATACTGAGTATTGTCAATTACAGTTTAAAAGGAAAATAACTATATTTAATTTATAGTATAGGTATACAACAATAGAAATAAGTTCTTTATAGGAGGAATATTAATAACAGGTAACTAAATCTTCAAAATTTTAATAGTAACCATAATTACCATCAAAATGGACTTAGATTAAGTGTACTGTCCATTTAACGAACTTATTTTGAGAATATTTTACCCTCTGGCACACATCATCTGACAAAATCATTACAAAAATTTCTTCGGAATCACATTAAAATTTAATAGCATATTTGATTCAATAATCGATTTATATCAGTTATTTCAATAATCCCATTCCCCAGTGGTTTTGTGATCTCAACACGACACTTAATATTTAAACTTTCAAATCCAGCTTATAAGAAAATAAAATATACTGTCTAAAATTTGAAAATCATAAATATGTTGTTATAGGTTCTGTATTCCTTACAATATATTCACAGAAACTTTTGAAAGATTGGCATGAAAAAGGAGCAATGTAATTTATAGAGAAAAATAGAAAAAAGTCACTTTCAGAGTATTAACTGTACTTGCAATTAAACAGTGTTAAATTTATCAGGTTTATTATTAGAAAAGGTGTGTCAAACAATTAATACAGATTAAGTTATTGAAAACTAGAAGCTTCTTGAGAATACACCTTTTAGAAAAAATATGTTTTATTTATAATTTACACAAATATAAATAGTTTTAAATAACTGAATACTAGTTTACACAAAAATAAATCTTTCTAAAAACCAGAATTTGGAGGATTATTTATTAATCATAAAAAAATACACAGGCACATAAAAAAAGTGTATTTTTGGGCGCTGAAACCGAATCCGAGGTCAGAATTGAGCAATCACGTCAGGATTTTTAAATAACCAGCCGAACTAAATTTAGAAGTAAATTTCAAGCTTTAATGACCAAGTCACTGTACCAATACGAACGTTTTATTAAATCAATTAAGGTTCCCTGGAAGGCCGTCTCTTGAGCAAATATGCCTAAAAAAATGTACATTAGTAATGATAATATTGTTTCATGCAGATGTATTTTTTCAAATATGCATTTAAGATAGTGAAAAGTTGTCTTGTGAAAGCAAGCAATAGAGGTTTATTAAAATAATCAACAACTCCAACAACTTTAATTGCATACCATGATTTCTATGAAATCATTATTTCAACTAAAAACAGAGGAACTGCAAAAAAAAAAAATCATTAATGCAGCAACTTTAACTTTGATGGATAATACTGTTGATGATTACATGTGATGCAAATAATTAATGACGCGTTTAGTTGCTGCAAGCCAAATCTTTGCCCTATAACCAAAATAAACCAATTTATCCGCGTACGATTTCTTACGCAATTGATATTCTTTAATTAAATCACTTACCTTTCAACATCTTTGGGGAAGAAGAAGAAACTAACGCCCCGCGTACAGTTTGAATTATTTTTGCAATTCTCAACGGCACAACAATAACCTCCTTTCCCCCATGATTATATAAATTGTTTCTCAACCTTTTCGATTCTCTTCATTTACAAACGTTTTTAATTCTCTTTTTCTACAAACTCTCTCTTCCTTCTGTCTTTATATTCATATAAACGGCGGTCACATCAAGAAACGATGGACAATACATTTCCAAAGACACATTCCGAGATCGGATGTAAACACTGAGCGGCCATTTTGAAAAAGACCTGTCGACGCACGCGCAGTCAAAATCTCGTCACCAAATTGGAGCTCAGTTTCGCTACTGTAGTATGTTTACTGTGATATCACAGTGCTTAGATTACCTCCATATCATTGCGAATTGAAGCCCATAGAGCTAATTTGGGCACAAATGAAAGGTTTTGTTGCAAGGGAAAATACCACGTTCAAACTTCAAGACGTAAGGCAATTATTACTCGCCGGAATAGAGAGGATCAAAGAGGATAACTGGAAAAATGCCATTCAACATGTTATAGAAGAAGAAAATAAAATGTGGAAACTTAACGAATACATCGAAGACACTGTGGAAACAGAACCCTTAATTATCAATTTAAGAGAAGTCGAGTCTTCAGATTTTGAAGATGATGATTGTTTTTGATTGTAATTAAAGTACTTACATATCGTGAATTGTGAATTTGTATATATACATAGATCTATAGATTAAAAAGTTTTTGGTAATAAATCTTATTTATATTTCTATAACTTTATTTTTAAGATAATTTTATTTATTAAACACTAAAAAACAGGTTACGCTCGGACGGCTATGCTACCAATGAGCCCTCATTTACATTTTATGACTTTATTGTATAGCAGAGAATTTCTGCCTAAAATAGGATGAACTGAAATAATTCAAAACAGATAGTAAAATCCAGTAAAACGCATAAGAAATATATTTTTTTCTTGGATGCACCCAACATGTATTTGCATCTACAATGTGAGAATTCTGCTATCAACTCCAAACAAACACATTATAAAGCTTTGCAGATGGCAGTACACGTATTGCTTCACTCACTTTGAATTCTTGAACATCGGTCACTCAAAGACCTGGAAGAAATTCAATCTTGGGGTGACAGTAACCAAAGAGAATTTAAGGCTACAAAAACACAAGCGGCAGATTTTTCTAAAAAAGTTAACTTTGCTAAACTCGACATAGTTATGTCGGGACACTCCATTCCTCTAGAACTGCTACTCAATTTTCTGGGCGTTAATTTTGAAGCAGATATGTCTTGGCAGAAGCATGTGCCATGCATAGCAAAGAGAGCTTCTCGAAAGTTCAAATTCTGTATAAAGCTCAAATTCGACCAACGATGAAATACACTGCATTTGTTGGATTCTATTTAGAAAACAGCTTTTCGCTTGATCGGAAATTCAGAATTCACCACCAACCTTGATTCCTTGGAACATCGAAGAACGGTTGGCCACTTGTGTCTATTCTACAAGTATTTTCATGGAAAGTGTTCAGTGGATGTACCATAATGTGACCCGCTTTTTCCGCACATGCCTCGCTCCTGTATCACTTCAGGGATTTCTCTGCAGCACGTGTCCTATGCCTATGAGAAAAAATAAAAAAATAAGTACTTAGGTAAGGGATAAATTCGAATCTGTCCCATTTATTACACATGTTAGAATCAGTTGCTGATTTCTGCTTAGAGCAACAAAGCAGTACATCAAATAATATTCGTTCATTTTTATTTAATACCTAATTTCAAAAAAACTAATTAATAGATTTTTTTACGGTTTGATTTAATTGTGTCTCTGAAACTTTAAATTTAGCAGCGTGTAGGAAAAGTGGGAAAAGTAATTTATTCGAATAGGCAACTGTATTGTTATTCGTAGCTGAACTGAGTCAATTTCTAAACTTAAATTAGTCTCTAAAAAGGAGGCGGAAAGCCTTTGATGCTAAAATTAATTTTTAATGAGAGAATATTGGTATATATTTTTGTCACAATTATTAGCTGTATGATATACATCTTAAATGATAGTATATCTTTATACGTTATGTAACAGAATGTGTTTATTCCTTAGAATTGCTTTTAAAAATCTGAAAATGTTGTTTTTAATTTTCCTTGCTAAAGCAAAAAATCATCCTTCGAATTTTTTAGCTTTGTTCACTTTTGAGGAGCCCTGGATTAAGAAAAACATTGTACTTCCTTTTTCGTCGGTCTATATACCTGATTACAAATTTGTACTGTAAGGAAAATGTCGAAAACATTCTAAGTATTAAAATAAATTTATCGTTCCTTATGAAATATTAATTTACTTATTTTTCTTTATGTTTTGCAATAAATTATGACACCAGTGTGTCCTTTAAAAAACAAAAACCTCAAACTGCACTTAATAGGGTCAAAATATTCGATTATTGTCAGTTTTTTTTTTTTTTTTTTTATGGGTCTAGCACACGTGCTACAGGGAAGTACTTAAAGCGCTACAGGAGCGACACGTGTGCGGAGAAAGCGATTCATGTTGTTCTTAAATCGCTGTAAATTGTACTCGGTGGGAAACACAGTCCTGGGCAAATTATTCCAAAGGGATGATGTTCTCCATATAAATGACTGCTTGAAAAGCGTTGTACGAGGAGTAACAAGCTGAACCTCATACGGATGTGAAGTATTAGCGTGACGTGTACATCTAACATGCACCGCTCTGGGAGGAATTAAGCGGGCCACATCCTTCGAACACTTTCCATGAAAATACTTGTAGAATAGGCTCAAGTCGCCAACCGTTCTTCGATGTTCCAGCGAATCAAGGCCACCTGTCAGTTCCGGGTCTCCAATCAGACAAACAGCTCTTCTCTGAATAGAATCCAACAAATGCAGTGTATGTTTGGAAGCGGAGCCCCAAACATTGGAGCAGTATTCCATAGTTGGTCGAATTTGAGCTTTGTAAAGAATTAACAGTTGTTGTGAAGTGTAAAGCTTTCTGGTTCGAACTAATATTCCCAACTTCTGAGAAGCTCTCCTTGCTATGCCTGCAACATGTTCATGCCAGAACATATTTGCTCCCAAATTTACGCCCAACAATTTGAGTGACGATGTTAGGGGAATGGAGTGCCCCGACATAACCATGTCGGGTTCAGCAACGTTAACTTTTTAAAAAAAAAACTGCCACCTCGGTTTTTGTAGCGTTAAATTCCACTTGGTTACTGTCACCCCAAGATAGAATTTTTTCCAGGTCTTTGTTAAGTTGAATGACTTCCTGCTGCCTGCGGATATTCCTCTGAGTAGCCGATGTCCGAGTGTTCAAAGTGAATGAAGAGATAAGTGTACTGTCATCTGCAAAGCTGTAGATTCTCGGTCTTTTCCAGCAGATCGTTAATATAAATTAGAAAGAGAGTAGGAGACAGTATGAAGCCTTGGGGTACACCGGCGTTGATAGTGAAGGTGTTAGAAAGAAATCCTTCGACTGCCACTCGCAAAGAACGCTCTCTGAGGAAACATGAGAGCCACAAACAGAACTTTTCAGACATACCATAAGAACGTAGCTTAGCCAACAGCCCATCGTGCCAAACACGGTCGAATGCCTTGGATATGCCAAGAGCAACCGCTCGAGATTCTCCAAAATGTTCAATTGCGTTGTTCCAAACATGTGTTACATAAGTCAGGAGATCTCCTGTTGATCTATTTTTACGAAAGCCATATTGGTGATCGCTAATAATGTTTAATCCTTCAAGATATTTTAGAAGATGCTGATTGATAGCCTTTTCCATGACTTTCGTTATTATTGAAAGCAGTGCGATTGGTCGGTAGTTATTTAGCAAGGTCTTCTTGCCTTTTTTAGGTATTGGCTGAACTGTGGCACATTTCCAGCAGGAAGGAAATATTCCCTTTCTGTAAGATAGGTTAAAAGTCTAGAAAAAACTGGTGTTAGTTCCCTCGCACAGTTTTTGAGAACTATGGCAGGTATTCCGTCAGCGCCAGAAGCCTTTTTGGTGTCTAGCTTCATCAAAATACGTTTTATGATACGCTGCCTGAAGACAATATCGGGCATCCTTGACTGCACTATGGGAATATTAGGTGGTGTTTTTCCTTGGAAATCGACAGTAGAATGTGAAGCAAATAGTTCAGCCAACAAGTTCGCCTTCTCAACAGGTGTCTTTGCAATAGAATTATCTGGCCGTGTGAGTGGTGATATGGTGGATTTGGTGAAATTTTGACTAACTGCCTTAGCGACTGACCAAAAGGACTTGGAATTGTTGGGACAAGCGAGAAGTTTATTTCTAATCCGTTGATTGTGTGCCTCCTTGGTTTCGTCGATAATTTCTTTGCATCTGTTCCTGGCACGAACAAAGGTGTTACGATTTATGGTGTTAGGACTTTCACGCCAATGTCGGTATGCAAGATGTTTGGAAGCAACTGCTTCTTTGCATTTTCGGTCAAACCAAGGCTTGCCGTTGGAAGGGCATTTCTTCGAAAAAGGGATGTAAGCCTCCATACCGGCCAAAATAACATCGGAAACCTCCTTGGCGCAGTCAGATGGGTCATCGAATCGAGAACAAACGTCTAACCAAGGGAAAGTTCGAAAATATTCCATGAGATCTTCCCATTTAGCAGATTTGTAGTGCCAAATCTTGCGCGGTTTAGGCGCGTCTCTGTCACTGTTTGGTAGGATACTCGATGTCGATAACAGTTTATGGTTGGAAGTACCTAATGACGGATTTACGCTGACCGTGTAAATCTCCGGATTGGTGGTTAAAAACAGATCAAGAAGACTGGCGAACTCCCCGTCTCGATCAGGAATCCGTGTTGGTTCATCAATAAGCTGAGTTAAGCCACAAATGTTTGAAAATGATTCCGCTTCACGACCTTGTTCATCGGTAGTATTGGAATATTTAAGCCAGTTGATGTTGTGGACATTAAAGTCGCCCAGGATGACAATTTCGGCATTTGGATAGTTAATTTGTAAATGATCGATGGTGTCTGCAAGAGAAGCGAAAAGTGCTCTAAAGTTAGTATCGCTTGGTGGTCGATACAGGATACAGATGAACCTTGTGGTTGGTTGAGTCGTTATTTTTAACCACATAACATCAAAGTTTGGGGGCTTCAGAGCCTCTTCTCGTTGGCAAGAGAGGTCGCTTCTGACAAAAAGACTTTCAAAGTTACGCCTAAATCGGGAATAGAAGTCGTACCCAGGATAAAGATAGTTAACTGTGCTGGTCGATGAACTGACCTTGGTTTCACAGAGAGCGAGTACGTGAGGTTTATTTGATTGCAGGTGTTGGTGCTCTGAATTTATATTCGAGTTTAAACCTCGTATGTTGCAAAAATCCATTTTAAAATTCTGATCTCTGCATGTCAACGCACCTGAACCAGCCTCCACCCGGAGATCCGAACGGGGGGCTATTTTACCTCCGAAATTTTTTGTATCCAGGCGCCTCATCATGCTATTTAGTCCAACAGTCCGGGACATCGGCACAGCCACGACTGTTTCGGTGATACGAAAACCAAAATTTTTTTATTAATGATCATGATTTTAAAGCAAGTAAAATATAACTTAAAACCAAAAAATAAATTCTTGTACCAATCTGACAAATATATGTCTAATTCATAAAATAAAAATTTCCTGGATCTGTATGTTAATGTTTCTTACTGATGTTACAAACCATCTCAGTGAACTCAACTTAGAGTTACAAGGTTCAGGCAAAACAGTTCTGGATTTATACGAATCCTGGAAATCATTCAAATTAAAAATCGATTTATTTATCAGCGATATTATTACAAACACATATAACTATTTTCCAAATTTAAAAACTTATATATCCAGTGTCGACGATGATGCACTAATAGACGAAATTCTTAAATATGTGACTAATTTAAAAGAGAAGTTTATCGAGAGGGGTCAGGATTTTGATAAACATGGTCCTATGTTCGCGCTTTTAATCAAACCAGATTTAATGGATTTTTTCAGCAGTTGCTTTGACATATCTCTTTTCTCATGGATGGACATTAATGATTTTGATCTTCAATACATTGAATTTAAAAGCTCCGAGTTATGGAACACGAAATTTGTAGAATTAAGAAGGGTATTAGAAGGTGACTGCCAGAACCATTCAAACGAGATACTCAGTTGTTGGATGAGTTTACCAGAGAAATTTATTTGTCTTAAGAAAGTAGCGTTTGCCATGCTTACAGCTTTCGGATCATCCTATATCTGTGAACAACTTTTTTCTCATATCAGAGTGATTTTAAACCCGTACCGAAGCAGGCTGACAACAGACAACTCGGAAGCATGTGTGTCACTGAAAATAACCAGACATGAACCGGATATAAGAAAACTCTCTAAAGAACTTCAAGCACAGGGTTCACACTAGGTCCTACGACTAGTATAATAAAATTATTTGTTAAATGTTAAAATTTTTTTGTAATTAAACCTTCTAAAAGCAATATTTTAAGTTAATTCAAGTTAACTTTTGTTAATTTTAGTTGTAGTAAGTACCTATGTCGGCACGCAAAATGTTGTATGGATGAAAACTGGCACCCCTTAGTTAAAAGGTTGCCGACCCCTGTCCTAAAATATTAAGAAAATATTGTGCAAATGGATTCCCTTACCTACACAAATGCATAAATAAGGAATCTAAAAAACAACATATAATGACTAATTTTAACATTACTTGCAACTTAAGTAAACTCGGTTGTTCAAAATCTACAGAGATGTCAGAAGTATTTTAAAAAGCTTGAAATTTAAAACGAAAACTTATTAAGCTGATAGCTTTTCAACTTATACATAATAATCATTAATAATTAGTTCTAATTAAACAACTTTTATGTAAAAAGAGGCACTTTATTAAAGTTGGCGGCAGTACAAGATTTAAAGTTTCCCAATTAAAGTGCTCCAAAGTACTTGCTGTGAAAAGAATTTTAAATGTGATTTTACCCAGCTTTCAGATACGTACGGACAAGCCTTTTCAACACATATTCTAGACGGCAGTGTATAGCCCTAAGTATTCTTTAAGGGTTCTTTATACGTATACTTAAAAGAGGTGGCAAATATGTATCAGGGTAGTATTTAGGCAAAAGAAAGTGGTTATTGAAAACACACGTTACCTTGAATTTTATTAGCTAGTGTACTTGCAACTGTTGACAACGTGCTTTTTTTTGCTTCATTTATCGTGGACGGTCAAACATAAGCTGAAACAAATAACACTGGTCAACACAAGTCTTGTTTCCTTTATTTTTTTCTGTTATTGGGTATTTCTATGGCCCTGACTATGAAAAAAATACTGGGAGATTGCTAACAGCTTTACCTTTTGAAATATACAGTTTTATTATTTTGCCAAAAAAATACAAAAAAATAATACATTATGTTAACAAAATTTCTATTGAACACTAGCAAATGATCTTTTATAAGATTTCCTTGAATGAACGACTTTAGGTAAATCTCGTTACAAACTCCAGCAGTAGTCTGCCGTCATATGTGAGTCCCACCGCCCCTGATAACGCTCTTCCATTGTCCGAAGATCCTGATGAAATCTTTCACCCCTGCTCCTCACTAAAATCACCCAGATTTTGTGGAAATCGGTCTAAATGCGAGTGCAGGAAGTGGATTTTTATGCTCATGTTGTACCCTAGTTCTTGCAAGTTCGATAGCATGCACTCAACAAGCTCGACATGGTCGTCAGATTTCTTTTTGCCTAGGAAGCTACTCATAACATAACAAATGAATTCCAAGCTTTGGATTCGACTTCAGTCATTGATTTGACAAAATTAGGATCTTTCACGAGTTGCCTAATCTGTGGCCCATCAAAAATACCACCTTTCAATTTTTCTGAACTTAATCCTGAAAACTTGCGTGAAAGAAAATTAAAACATTCGCCACTTTTGTCAAGCACCTTCACAAACTTTTCATTATGCCGAGTTTAATATAAAGTGGTGGAAGTATGATGAGGTATCGGCTAACTAAAGGCACGTTTATAACATTTTTTGTATCAACTTTTAGCTCTTCTCGCACTGGCCAAACTTTTTGTGACCAATGGTGTTGTTTGTCACGACTATTCCAGAGACACATGAAAGAAAGGAACTTTGTGTACCCCCCTTGTTGACCTAAAAGAAAGTTAACCATTTTCAGATCAACACAAATGACCCATTTGTGGTCTTGATACTTAATTTTTTCCATAACCTTAGAAACATTTACGTATTCTTATTTTAAAGTCGTCGAATGTGCAATAGGTATAGATCCGTACTTGTTACGTTATGAAGCAAAACACACTTTAAACTTCTTTTGCTGCTGTCTATGAAAAGACGCCAATCACTAGGTTAGTACTGTTTTAATCCCATCTGCTGCAAATACCACCAACATCGTTACAAAAAACTAAATCCTTCTCTTGAGAAAAATACGGTAACAGATTTTTTTCTCGAGTACGATAAAATGTAATGTTGGTTTCTGGAGTAAGCAAATTTTTTTTTCTTTTAAAAGATGTTAAAATTTCAGAAGCTTCTTTTGGTAAGTTCAGATCTCTTACTAAGTCATTTAGTTCTTTCTGATTAAATGGTTGAGGTTCTGAAAGGCTACATTTGTAGTCTGAATCAGAGTCTTCACTTGATGTATTTCGTTCGGGTTCACAGAGATTTGGATCATCAGAAGATTTAGATGTGCTGGGTTGTACCTCTTGTGATTTTAATTGAGGTCGTTGAGCAGAAGATAAGTTAGGATATGACCACTTACTTCGATTTCCAGGGTTAATTCCGTTTATTTTCACAACGCAGAAGTAGCAATCGTCATGATGGTTTCGAGGTTCTCGCCAAATCATGGGTGTTACGAACATTATTGCATCTTTTTTTCCACTGGACCATAACCGTACACATACCACACATTTCTGGCATACAATATGAAGAACCAATGGCTTGTCCTGATTACACAATTTTATTTTAAATTATTGATGATACGCAGTTTTCACAAAGTCCGATATAGGTTTTCGATATTTTGCAAATATATATTCACCACAAATATAGCAAAAACAATCGGGATTAAGCACAGAACATCTTCTTGACGAAGCCATATCTAAAACAAGAACAAAATATATTTTAGTGTCCAATAAAAAACGAAAATCTAAGTAAAAATAGTAAATGAGGGTAGTTAGCTATAACTCAAAAACAAAAGCTGTTAGAGAAAAATTGTTGCCATATTTAAAAAATACGCATCAATTTGAGATAGAAACAAAAAAAAAATCACAGGAAACAAGCAATTTTCTTTTTTTTTGTTGACCAGTGTAATTGATTGATTGATTGACTGATTTTATGAAGGATTAGGGCGCATCGACTGATAGGGTCCTAGAGCGCCTATGATGAAGTTATAGTAATTTTAAATTTTGTTTTGAAGTTTTAGGCTCTTAAGATAATTTATTATTTTGGGTATGTTTTTAGAAATTTGTTCCATGGATAATAGTTGAGAGAGTCTATGAGTTGTGATGTTGTGTCTTTTTCTGTCATGTGAGTGTTGTGGATCTTCAAAGAGATGTTTAATCGTGAGTGGACTGTTGCAAGTCTGGCATATAGGAGGAGCTTCATTCTTGAGCAAATGATTATGTGTGATATACGTGTGACCAATGGATAGCCTCCTCCAAATGCAATTCTCTCGTCGAGTGAGATGGTTTAGCTGAAATGAAGGTATAACGAGAGGTTTAATTTCCCAAAGTTGATTTGTTTGTTCCAATAAATCCCATCGTAGTTGGAAGAGTTCATTGTGTTTTATATTTAGGAATCTAAGATATTCATTGGGATGATTCTCGCTTTTTGTGTTCGTCCCTTTTGATATAGCTTGTTTGGTTAATTTATCAGCATTTTCATTTCCGAGTATTCCAACATGACTTGGGATCCATAAAAGGATATCACTCTATTTTTTAATTTGGCTATGTGAAGAAGATCCATTATTTGTCTGATGTAAGCTTGTTGTAAGTTCCCAGTGTTCATGGCTTGAAGAGAGCTATATGAGTCTGAGGCTATCAGGTATCTTTCCTTTTTTTCGCTTTGAACTATATACCTTACACATTCTTTGATTGCATATAATTCCGCCGCATATGTTGAAAAATGACAGGGAAGTTAAAATATTCTAGAGCAGTGATTCCCAAAGTGGTTCAGGTGGACCCCCAGGGGTCCACGGGAGACTCGACGGGGGTCTACGTTGGCGTGAAAAAAAAATGGGGGTTCACAAGTTGTAAGTGGGGATCCACGAAAATTTATCTGGTTTCGATAGTATATCCAATCTATAGCTTTGCAGATGACAGTACGCTTGTCTCTTCATTCACCTTGAACGCACGGACATCGGCTGCTCAGGCGAATATCCGCAGACAGCAGGAGGTCGTTCAACTTAACAAAGACCTGGAAGAAATTCTATCTTGGGGTGACAGTAACCAAGTGGAATTTAACGCTACAAAAACCCAAGCGGCAGTTTTTTTCTAAAAAAGTTAACGTTGCTGAACCCGACATAGTTATGTCGGGGCACTCCATTCCCCTAGCATCGTCACTCAATTTGTTGGGCGTTAGTTTGGGAGCAAATATGTCTTGGCATGAATATGTTGCAGCCATAGCAAGGAGAGCTTCTCAAAAGTTGGGAATATTATTTAGAACCAGAAAGCTTTACACCCCACAGCAACTGTTAATTCTTTACAAAGCCCAAATTCGACCAACTATGGAATACTGCTCCCACGTTTGGGGCTCCTCTCCCAAACATACACTGCATTTGTTGGATTCTGTTCAGAGAAGAGCGGTCCGTCTGGTTGGGGACCCGGAATTGACCGGCGGCCTTGATTCGCTGGAACATCGAAGAACGGTTGGCGACTTGAGTCTATTCTACAAGTATTTTCATGGAAAGTGTTCGAAGGATGTAGCCCGCTTAATTCCTCCCAAAGCGGTGCATGTTAGAAATACACGTCGCGCTGGTGCTTCGCATCCGTATGAGGTTCAGCTTGTTACTCCGCGTACGACGCTTTTCAAGCAATCTTTTATATGGAGAACGTCATCCCTTTGGAATAATTTGCCCAGCGCTGTGTTTCCCACCGAGTACAATTTACAGCGATTCAAGAACAACGTGAATCGCTTTTTCCGCACTCGTGCCGCTCCTGGAGCGCTTTAGGGACTTCCCTGCAGCACGTGTGCTAGACCAATAAAAAAAAAAAAAGAACAAAATTGTTGGCTTGGCTTTACCTATCAATGTAGGCAGATATTACACTACTCAAGAAAATTAAGGGAGCAAAAAAAATTCCAAATTTTTCGGTGATTTTTGACAGGCTGTATTTCGGTGAAAAATGATCGTATTGAGACTTTAAAAAAATGCATTTCGAAGCTTAAGATTCTAATTTTCAGATTTTTTGGCTAAAATTTTTTAGGAGCTACGGTTCTCATGCAATCCTAACAGATAGCGCGAAAAAATAATATTGCAAATATTTTGCTTTTTTTTTTGGTCGACGGGCTTGAAAAAAATTTTTTCAGTTACGCAGGGTTATGGATCAGATAGCCTGTTTATTTAGCATTAATTTCCTTGTTTTAAAAAACCTCCCTTAATTTTTTTGAGTAGTGTATTTTAAGTAGGTCAGCGACTGTTACTTGTAAAAACTTGCATATTCACCAATATAAATACGAATGCCAAGGACAAACGTTACTCATTTGTTTCCGGAATTTTGAAAAGAAAAGTGTTAGTGAATCGATGTCAGTGTTTGCCAGTGCCGAAAAAAGTAAGTACCTGCCTATTTGTTATTCATACTTTTATTTTATATTGTAATAATATTATATTTGTTGTATTTGCGTATAGTAGGTACGTAATAAAAATTAAATACTGAACAGGGCCATTATTCGATACTTCTATAAAAGAACAGAAAGCCGAGAAAGATTGAACTTTTAGTACTTTTTATTATAAAATTATTTATTTACGCGACTGTGGTGATTCACGAAAGGAGAGATATATGATTGACCTGCATGTTTGTACATATTTCAGTGCTCTCGTAGTTGCTAATGCTAAATGACTAAAAATATTTTCATAAATTGTACGTGTCTTTATGTACCACTCGTAACGTACATCAAAGTAATAAATAAATCATTAAAATCACGGAGTTTTGATGTCAAAATATTCTTTAAAACTATTTTCTCTCGAATTCACAGAAATGTATCAAAATATAATTAACCAAAAAATATTTTATTTTACATTAAAATAGGTTTAGCCGTTTTGTGAAATCCTCTATATGGGTCTTATCAGTTTATTGCTTTTGATAATTAAAATCAGTTTTGCCGCCGGCATTTTGGTTTTTTTTCATTGCAATAATTAATTAATCCTATTTTATTCTGTTAAAATAGCCATATCCTGTTAAAATCGCCTTATGATTACTAAAACAAACATTTTTTTCTTTACAGGTAAGTAACTGATACGAAACATGGCTGAATCTAAGAAGAAATGTCGACAGTACAGTGTTGATTATTTGAAATTTGGTTTTCTTCCGTCAAAGGCAGACAAACGATTGCCCATATGCCATTTATGCAACAAAGTTTTGAGCAATGACTCTCTCTATGAAACCATCGAAGCTCGAAGATCATCTAAGAAGGTGTCATCCTGATAAAATAAGTAAAGATTAAAATATTTTCAAACATTGAAGGAAAAATATGAAAAGAGACCCACCGTGCACAGTATGTTCGCTTCAACGTAACGATGATGGCTTGCGGGCATCTTACAATATCTCATTGCTTATAGCGAAATCTGGGAAACCGCACACCATCGGAGAACAGTTAATTTTACCCGCTGTTGAAGAGGTTTTAAAAAACTGTTCTGCACAAACCTCCATTTGACGTACTCAAAAGAATTCCTTTGAGTAACAACACTGTACAAAGACGTATTGATGAAATGAGCTCTGATATTGAAAGCTTGTGTAATTATCTGCAAACAACTCATTTTTCTATTCAACTGGACGAGTCAACTTTACCTGGTAAGGAAGCATTATTATTGGCATATGTTCGATTTGTGATGGACGAAGAAATCCATGAAGAGCTGCTATTCGCGAAAACTTTGGAGACGGACACTAAAGGCGAATCAATATTTAATGTCCTGAGTGATTTTTTTTAAGGAAAAATCGATTCCATTTACAAACATTATTTCGGTGGCAGCAGATGGAGCTCCTGCCATCTTCGGGCGATATCGTGGGTTTATAAGCCATCTTAAAAGAATTATACCAGGAGTAACTGCAATTCACAGTGTCATCCACCGACAACACCTGGTAGCGAAAAATTTGAGTGATAGATTGCATCAATCGCTTCAATTTGTGATTATTAAAGCAGTTAATAAAATAAGAAGCAATGCGTTGAATACCCGTTTATTTGCACAATTGTGCGACGAAAATGATGAAGATTTCCAACGATTGCTCTTACATACTGTAGTACGCTGGTTGTCGAAAGGCGCATGTTTACCAAGATTTTACTCACTTTTTTAATCAGTTTTAGAGTTTCTGGAAAGTAAAGATCCAGATTTAAAAGAAAACCTGATCAAAGTGAAAGCAGACATCGCGTATTTGACAGATTTGTTCAAAAAATTTAATGACATTAACTTGCAGTTACAAGGGGACAGCCTAAATTTAATAAAAACAAAGGGTGTAATTTCGGCTTTTCTTGGAAAATTAAAATTTATGAAGCAAAGAAAAAGACATAAACACCTACACGCCATATACACACTCAGCAATCAAAGAGTGTCATCAAAAAACTCCTTAACTGAATAGTAGGCCCTCCCGATTAAGAGCTTCCGAACCTCCCTCATAAATCGGTTATTATTTAAAATTTTCCTGACGTTCAAAGGCAAGTGGTTGAATATTTTCTTACTCATATATATTATAAAGTCCCTTATTAAAGCTGAAGAGGGAATGGGTAGTGAGGCCACATAAGATGAACGCGTCGTGGACGCACAAGAAGCTCCTATCTCTCCCTCAAACTTACTATGTATAAGGCAAGCTATTTCAATAATAAATATATAAGGCAATGTTAGAATTATCTTAGTAATAAACACACTCCTGCAGGATTGCCGAGAACTCAATTGAAACATATAACGCAGTGCTCGCTTTTGTAGCATAAAGACCTTATTCAATAATTGGTTAGAGCAGGAACCCCAGAAACATACCCCATACCGGAGGTGCGATTCAATCAGAGCAAAGTATACATTTCTCGCGATAGAAACATCTAATTCCCGAGACACTCCTCTCAAGGCAAAACATCCCTTGGCAATCCTCTTACAAAGCTGCAAAATGTGAGTAGAGAATCTCAATTTAGTGTCTATAAACAAACCCAAAAATTTGTTATAAGTCAAGTCTTCAATAATTTGCGAATCAAGTGAGATATCGTTCAATTGACATTTAAATGAAACAATGTTAGTTTTAGAAATATTCAGAGTTAGATAATTTGAATGACACCAATCTACGATTTTCACTATATCCCCACTGATGTCGCATTCCAACTGTACCACGTCTCTATTGTGCCACATCACAGTTGTGTCATCGGCAAAACATCGTAAATACCCCTTTAACATTAAGTTTTGAAAGGTCATTAATATAAAGTAGAAATAACAAAGGACCTAAAACAGAGCCCACAAGTCAATTCACGCGACTCATTACCGTTAAAAAAGACAGATTGACAGCGCGATGGTAAGTAAGATGCCAACCAGGCCAACGGCACACCTCTGAATCCGTAGATTTCAAGCTTACTCAGCAGTATCCTATGATTCACACAATCAAAAGCTTTTGCGAGGTCACAGAACACCGCCGCAGCAACCTCTCCATCATTTAACTTGCCATATAGGTTTTCTAGAAATGAAAAAATCACGTCATTAGCGTTTCTGCCAGCCCGAAAACCAAACTGAGAGGTGCTCAACAAGCTATGCTTAAGGACGAAATTGAGAATACGACCCCTCACGAGCCTCTCGACCACCTTAGCCAACGTAGGAAGCAATGAGATTGGTCTGTAGTTAGAGGGTAAGCTAGTTTCGCCCCCTTTAAAGAGCGGAATAACTCGTGCCCGTTTCAAAAATGGAGGGACATGTCCTACAAGAAATGATCTATTCATTAAATAAGTTCACCAATGGGAAATTTCCAAGGTTCAGTATGTCATGTTATAGTGTATCTGTATTCTTTTTTTGACTGATGATGAACGTGTAAAATATGGAAATTGTTATCAAATACATGATTCTCTTCTATTATCCGCACTCGTGCCGCTCCTGGAGCGCTTTAGGGACTTCCCTGCAGCACGTTGCTAGACCAATAAAAAAAAAAATTCTATTAAATGTTTGACATATAGAAGAATCAGTTTTACTCTTTAAACAAATTTTATTATGTTCTGAAATTCTTTGTTCCCTGTTTGTCCTATGTAATTGGTAAACACCATACTTATGGTTTTTCAATGTTTTATCTTTATTGTTTTTGATATGTTTGTTTAAGTTATTATTTGTACTGTATGTGATTGTCACATTCTCTTTTCATAGGTATTTAGGGATTTTTTCAGTTGTAGGGTCAGTTAATTATTTAAATTTACCTTTTGAAAATAGTTAGATCGATACCAATGGTTCAATAAGATGTCCGCGAAGGTAACCAGACCTTCCGCCCCTTGATTTTTTTTCAGTTGGCCCTAATCAAAGAATATGTGTACAAGAGAACACCAGAGAATATTTATGACCTTAGAAATAAGATTACTCAAGCCATTAATTCCATTACGCCACTTCAAATGGAAAATATCTTTCGAGAATTTCAAGTGCTAATTTATTTATACATGGGGGGTAAATGATCAATGTTTTGAACAGTTAAACTACGAATAAGGTATAGAACATGGCACATGCTTTAAGATTAGAATTTTTTCGTAGACTTCAAAACTGAATTAATATACCGGATGTTTACTAAGCTTGTACTTGAACAAAAGTACGGAACAGAATGGAAGTTTCATTGGTTTAGGTTAGCCTCATAAAAATATTATTAATTATATTTATTCTGATATTATTTCTTAGTAGAAGATTAAATAATACACAATTTATGGGTCTAGCACACGTGCTACAGAGAAGTCCCTAAAGCGCTACAGGAGCGACACGTGTGCGGAGAAAGCGATTCACGTTGTTCTTGAATCGCTGTAGATTGTACTCGGTGGGAAACACAGTCCTGGGCAAATTATTCCAAAGGGATGATGTTATCCATATAAAAGACTGCTTGAAAAGCGTTGTACGAGGAGTAACAAGCTGAACCTCATACGGATGTGAAGAATTAGCGCGACGTGTACTTCTAACATGCACCGCTCTAGGAGGAATTAAGCGGGGCCACATCCCTCGAACACTTTCCGTGAGAGTATTTGTAGAATAGGCTCAAGTCACCAACCGTTCTTCGATGTTCCAGCGAATCAAGGCCGACGGTCAGTTCCGGGTCTCCAATCAGACGAACAGCTCTTCTCTGAATAGAATCCAACAAATGCAGTGTATGTTTGGGAGCGGAGCTCCAAACATGGGAGCAGTATTCCATAGTTGGTCGAATTTGAGCTTTGTAAAGAATTGTGTTGTGGAGTGTAAAGCTTTCTGGTTCGAAATAATATTACCCAACTTTTGAGAAGCTCTTCCTGCTATGCCTGCAACATGTTCATGTCAGGACATATTTGCTCCCAAATTAACGCCCAACAAATTGAATGACGATGTTAGAGGAATGGAGTGCCCCGACATAACTATGTCGGATTCAGCAACGTTAACTTTTTTAGAAAAAAACTGCCGCCTGGGTTTTTGTACCGTTAAATTCCACTTGGTTACTGTCACCCCAAGATAGAATTTCTTCCAGGTCTTTGTTAAGTTGAATGACTTCCTGCTGTCTGCGGATACTCATCTAAGTAGCCGATGTCCGAGGGTTCAAAGTGAATGAAGAGATAAGTGTACTGTCATCTGCAAAGCTGTAGATTGGATTCTCGGTCTTTTCCAGCAGATCGTTAATGTAAATGAGAAAGAGAGTAGGAGACAGTATGGAGCCTTGGGGTACACCGGCGTTGATAGTGAAGGTGTTAGAAAGAAATCCGTCGACGGCCACTCGTAGAGAACGCTCTTTGAGGAAACATGAGAGCCACAAACAGAACTTTTCCGACATACCATAAGAACGTAGCTTAGCCAACAGCCCATCGTGCCAAACACGGTCGAATGCCTTGGATATGTCAAGAGCAACCGCTCGAGATTCTCCAAAGTGTTCAATTGCATTGTTCCAAACATGTGTTACATAAGTCAGAAGATCTCCTGTTGATCTATTTTTACGAAAGCCATATTGGTGATCGCTAATAATGTTGAATCCTTCAAGATATTTTAGAAGATGCTGATTGATAGCCTTTTCCATGACTTTCGATATTATTGAAAGCAGTGCGATTGGTCGGTAGTTATTTGGCAAGGTCTTCTTAGGTCTTAGGTATCGGCTGAACTGTAGCACATTTCCAGCAGAAAGGAAATATTCCCTTTCTGTAGGATAGGTTGAAAAGTCTACAGAAAACTGGTGTTAGTTCCCTCGCACAGTTTTTAAGAACTATGGCAGGTATTCCGTCAGCGCCAGAAGCCTTTTTGGTGTCTAGCTTCATCAGAATACGCTTTATAATACGCTGTCTGAAGACATCATCCGGCATCCTTGACATGGGGAGATAGTAGGTGGTGTTTTTCCTTGGAAATCGACAGTAGAATGTGAAGCAAAGAGTTCAGCCAACAAGTTCGCTTTCTCAACAGGTGTCGTTGCAATAGAATTATCTGGCCGTGTGAGTGGTGGTATGGTGGATTTGGTGAAATTTTGACTAACTGCCTTGGCGACCGACCAAAAGGACCTTGAATTGCCGGGACAGGCGAGAAGTTTGTTTCTAATCCGTTGATTGTGTACCTCCTTGGTTTCGTCGATAATTTCTTTGCATCTGTTCCTGGCACGAACAAATGTGTTACGATTTATGGTGTTAGGATTTTCACGCCATTGTCGGTATGCAAGATGTTTAGAAGCAACAGTTTCTTTGCATTTTCGGTCAAACCAAGGCTTGCCGTTGGACGGGCATTTCTTCGAAAAAGGGATATAAGCCTCCATACCGGCCAAAATAACATCGGAAACCTCCCTGGCGCAGTCAGATGGGTCGTCGGATCGAAAACAAACGTCTAACCAAGGGAACGTTCGAAAATATTCCATGAGATCTTCCCATTTAACAGACTTGATCTTGCGCGGTTTAGGCGCCTCTCTGTCATTGATTGGTAGAATACTCGATGTCGAAAGTAGTTTATGGTCGGAAGAACCTAATGGCGGATTTACGCTGACTGTGTAAATCTCCGGAATGGTGGTTAAAAAGAGATCAAGAAGACTGGCAAACTCTCCGTGGGGGGGGGGATCCGTGTTGGTTCGTCAATAAGTTGAGTTAAGCCACAACTGATTGAAAATGATTCGGCTTCACGACCTTGTTCGTCGGTAGTATTTGAATATTTAAGCCAGTTGATGTTGTGGACATTAAAGTCGCCCAGGATGGCAATTTCGGCATTTGGATAGTTAATTTGTAAATGATCGATGGTGTCTGCAAGGGAAGCGAAAAGTGTTCTAAAGTTAGTGTCACTTGGTGGTCGATAGAGGATACAGATAAACCTTGTGGTTTGTTGAGTCGTTATTTTTAACCACATAACATCAAAGTTTGGGGGCTCCAGAGCCTCTTCTCGTTGGCAAGAGAGGTCGCTTCTGACATAAAGACAGATTCCAAAGTTACGCCTAAATCAGGAATAGAAATCGTACCCAGGATAAAGATAGTTTACTGTGCTGGTCGATGAACTGACCTTAGTTTCACAGAGAACGAGTACATGAGGTTTATTTGATTGCAGGTGTTGGTGCACTGAATTTATGTTCGTGTTTAAACCTCGTATGTTGCAAAAATCCATTTTGAAATTCTGATCTCTGCATGTCGACGCCCCTGAACCAGCCCCCCCCCCCCCCCCCGGAGATCCGAACGGGGGGCTATTTTACCTCCGGAATTTTTTGTATCCAGGTGCCTCATCATGCTATTTGGTCCCACAGTCCGGGACATCGGCACAGCCACGAAACGTTAAGCAACTTCACGCAGCCTATGCCGATGCGATGGTATCACACCGGGCGATGCTGGTGGGCTCTGGGCATCTTCTTTCCGGATCAGTTAAAAATATCTAGGGTAATACCTGTTTATAAAAAAGGGCTACATAATAAAATAACAAACTATCGTCCAATTTCATTAGCTAATGTTATTACGAAGATCATTGAAAAGACTGTACATACTCGTTTAAAAAAATTCTTAGAAAAGAATAATTTGATGACTCCTTCTCAGTATGGATTTAGATCCAATTTATCAACAGAGAGTGCCCTTTTTGAAATTTTAAATTATGTTTATGGTGTGCGAAACCAGGGAAAGTATTGTGTCATTGTACAATGTGATTTATCAAAAGCTTTTGATGTAGTAGATCATAATATTTTATTACAGAAACTCGAGAAATATGGCATGAGAGGCGTAGCACTGACTTGGTTTTGTTCCTATTTGTCTGATCGAAAACAATATGTTTCAATTCTTACTGACGGGAGTCGCTATGATTCTGATCTTGGGGGATGTGACTGCTGGGGTTCCTCAGGGATCTGTGCTTGGGCCTTTGTTATTCAGTATTTATACAAATGATCTTCCTAAACATATCAAGGCAAAAGTTGTAATGTATGCTGACGACACAACTTGTCTCCTGAGTGACGACAATCCCGAAAAATTGCAGATAGCGACCAAAGATTGTATAAATGAATTAACTAACTGGTTCGCTGCAAACAAGCTAAAGCTTAATGTTGATAAAACCTGTCTCTTGGTCTTCAAAAATAGAAACTCGGAACCGCTATGTGAAAATATGTTTACAAGTGATTATAAAATCAACCCCATTTTAGAGTCAAAAATCTTGGGTTTGACTGTTAATTTAAACCTTAAATTTGAAACACACCTGAGAGAGCTTAAACTAAAACTTAATGCAATATGCTTCTCTATACGTGTTCTGAGAAATGTAGTGACTCTCAAGGTTTTGAAACTGGTTTACTATGGATATTTCCATTCAAGGATGGTTTATGGAGTTCAGTTCTGGGGGAATGAGCCTGGAAGTATGGGCATTTTTCGTGCTGGTGTGTGAGAGCAATTAATAATATAAAACCTAGAGATTCATGTAAAGAATATTTTAAAAAAGATCGCATTATGACGTTACCGTCTTGTTACATGTATAAGAGCCTATTAACAATGCACAGAACGAAGAACAAATATATGTCTGGCTCTAGGATTGTGGCATACCCTCTTAGAAGAGACCTCATTCGCTCGGTTGTGCCAAATACAGCCAAATACTATAATAGTACATTTTACCAAAGTATTATACTGTATAACCTATTGCCTGTGTCTATGAAAAACCTGGGCATTAACCGATTTAAAAAGAGACTAAAGAATATTTTATTGGAAGAGGCATTTTACAATATACAAGAATTTAAGGACTATCTTGGTCGCCTCTGAAGCGGAAAAACTTTTAATTAATTCAGTATGTGTATTGTGTATCATGTATTTGTAGTTATTGTTGTTTATCTGACCTATACTTGTTTTATGTAATTAACTGATAATTTTATATATGTATGTAGTTTAGGACTAAATTTAAGTCTTAACCCGGTCTAAAGCTATTGCAAAATGGACAATAAAGATTATTATTATTATTAATATTATCTACCATCTAGGTTGTTCTTTAAGTCGCCTCCTACGACAGGCAGAACATACCGGGGGAGATATTCTATCCCGCTCCCCCACGGGGAGGGGGACGTAATCTCTCTTTGCAAATTTATGTTGTATAACGAGAATTTTAATCAAATTGTTTCCACCGCATAAAAATTTAAAAGCAATTTCCATGTTCCCGATATTTAGGTTACCTATTCACTTATTTCCTGCATTACGGCCCTGTGTAGACTCTTTCTACACACATATTCATTTCATGTCGAAACGAATTCTAGCATCAAAGGCTTTAAGCTTTTATTAGGGACTAATTTAAGTTTAGAAGTTCACTCTCCGCGGCTTTGAATAACAATACACCCGCCTCTTTGGCTAAATTACTCCTTCTTTCTTTTCACACACGCAGCTCGTTTTGGAGTTTCGAAGCACAATTAATCATGAATGCTCTGGAATATCTTTTGTTAACAAATTTATATTAGATGGAGTAAGTAAGATGGATTATTGCATATTTCGTTTAAATGGAAGTTTGTCAATTAGTTAATGAATTTTCTGAACGAAAACTCCAAGGTAAATCGCGGAAAAGAAAGTGATGGGGTTGCTGTCGAAAGGATTGTAGCTATACAGGATATTTTTGCAGTAAATAAAGTTACTGTGAAAAGTATGCAGAGATTCAAGTCAACATACGACCCGGGTGGCCGAAAATGAAACCTAGAAAGCGAGTCTCAACTTGTACTTTTCCTTATATTAGAGATTACGTATCGGATATATTGCGTCGTATTTTTTTGACTTTCTATTGCTTTTAAAACATAGAAACCAAACCAAAAAGTCAAAGAAACTTGTAACAAAGCCAACTCAAAAGGCACTACACAACTAACAATACAACAGTAATAATTGTCTTCTTGCAGCTGCAAGCTGAGTTTCGGATCGCGATGTGTATACACATGAATCGAACGCCCGGTAATAGTCAACTCGTTCAACGAGCATTATTACGGTAGTGTTTCGATCTATTTAATTATTTTGTCGATTGAAAAACGAAAGGGACTAGAAATAAAGCAGAGTATTAAGACAATAACTAAAAAATTTGAAGATTTATGAGAATAATTTTGGGAAATTGTATGAAGCTAACTAAACGATAAGTGACGACCTTGATCATTTTACTGTTTACGATGGTAAGAAATATAAACAAAAGTTTTTATACTAGAAAGAACAATGGATAGCGATGATTATACCTCAGGAGACTCGAAAAGAGGAAGAGTCTAAGAAAAAGAGGAGCCAATGGGATTATTCAAGAAGAGTGAAAAGCTGATAAAAACGCCACAAAGAGAGAAAAACGAAAGAGTAGATAAGATAGACAATTTGACAGAAATGATCAGAGAGCTAACGTCAGATATAAAGGCTGTGAAACAAGATCAGAAGAGATACCAACAAGAGTTGAAGGAACTAAGAAAGGAGAATGAAGTATTGAAAGAGGAAAATAAGATAATTACAGAAAACATGAGAAGTATGGATTTGAAGATGAGTAAACTGGAAAAAGACAACGTAAGGAATATTGTAATATCGGGAATGAGTTTTGAAGCGAATAGACGAACACATCTAAAAATGGGTGTTGTCGGGCAATTTGTGAATACCACGGCAGTAAAAATCTTCCTCTTTTGCTGCGAACCATTCATCGAGCCATTTTTTTTCACATCTTCGTATGACACACAAGTGGTAATCGGAAGGAGCCAAGTCTGGTGAGTAAGCCGCATGGGATAGAACTTCCCAGCTGAGTGCTTCCAACGTGTCGCGAACTGGTTTTGCCGTATGTGATGGAGCATTGTCATGAAGAAAAATTTGTGTTGCCTCTTTCGGTATTCTGGCCTTTTTTCAAGCAGCGAACGGTTCAAATTGGTCAATTGTTGTTGGTAACGTTTAAAATTAACCGTTTCTCCAGGTTTTACAGCTCATAATAGACCACGCCTCTCCCTCCGGTCCCACCAAACACAGAGCATCGTCTTTCTGCCAAAGCGATTCGGTCTTGCGGTCGATGTGGATGATGCGCTTGGGTCTAGCCATGATTTTTTGCGCTTGGGATTCTCAAAACAAAGCCACTTTTCATCCCCTGTAACTATACGATGCAAAAACGACTTCCTTTTATACCGAGCGAGCAAAATGTCACACGTGGTTTTGCACTTTTCTATTTGCCTGTCGTTCAACTCATGTGGTACCCATTTACCGGTCTTCTGAATCTGTTCCATCTCTCGTAGCCGATTGAAAACAGCTTGTTGACTAACGCCCAATTGCTCGGCGAGTTGTTTTTGTGTTTGCGAATCATCCTCGTCCAACAATGCTTGCAATTCCATATCTTCGTATTTTTTTTGGCGGTTTTCCACATTCCTTGTCTACAACATCGAAGTCACCATTTTTGAAACGCCGAAACCATCATTCACACGTATCTTGCGATGGAGCATGTTCACCATAAACTTCTCGAAGTAATCGGTATGATTCAACAGCAGTTTTCTTCAAATAAAAACCAAAAATTAATGCTGTCCACGAATGCTCTTTGTTCGTTATAAATTTCGACATATTGAACACAACAACACAACACTATGCACACTCTTTTCCAATTTATCACTCATGCGCGTCTGACACTTGTTGATGACACAACAAAATGGCGCAGTGTCAAATCTTTATAGAATAAACTGCATTGGTTCACCATCTTTTGTCTGAAATCTGCATTTCATACTTGTACACCTTATATATATATATATATATATATATATATATATATATATATATATATATATATATATATATATATATATATATATATATATATATATATATATATATATATATATATATATATATATATATATATATATATATACATATATATACGAGGCATGTTTTTTAAGTAAGTACCGTTTTGCGATTCCGCCGCCGCAGCGATACGGTCGGCGTTCCGCGCATGCGCGCTGGTAACCTACATCTCATGTCTACGCACTGACGCCATTACAGTCTGATTCTTCATTGTATACGTTGTTTACTGAGTGTTTAAGATGCCTCCGACAATCGTGAGTCCCGCCGATTGTGAAGTACGGGCTGTTATACGATTTCTTAGTGCTAAAGGCGTAAAACCGATCGATATTCATCGTGAGATCTGTGAAGTTTACGGACAAAACATTATGAGTGATGGAATGGTAAGGAAATGGGTGAGAGCATTTAAAGATGGCCGCACAAATGTGCATGATGAAGAACGGAGTGGGCGTCCTTCGGTCGTTAATGAAGATTTGTTGCAGAAAGTGGACGAAAAGGTGAGAGAAAACAGACGCTTTACAATTTCATCATTGTGCGACTGCTTTCCTCAATATTCTCGTAGTGTTTTGTATCGCATTGTGACCGAGAACTTGAATTACCGGAAATTGTGTTCACGTTGGGTTCCAAAAATGTTGACGGATTTGCACAAAACCCAACGTTTAGGCAGTGCATTGACTTTCCTTGAGCGGTACCACAATGAAGGTGAACATTTTTTAGACCAAATTGTTACTGGTGACGAAACATGGGTGGCCTACGTCACACCAGAATCGAAACAACAATCCATGGAATGGCGACATTCATCATCACCCAAAAAAGTGAAGTTTAAGCAAACAATTTCTGCCCGCAAAATCATGTGCACAGTTTTTTGGGACAGAAAAGGAGTATTGCTAGTGGAGTTTCTGCCTCGTAATGAGACAATCAATGCAAGGTCTTATTGTGAGACATTGAACAATCTGCGTCGTGCAATCCAGAACAAAAGACGTGGCAAGTTGAGTAAGGGTATCGTTTTGCTGCATGACAATGCCCGTCCACATGTGGCTAATCGGACCAAAGATCTCATCAAATCTTTTTTTTAAATGGGAAACTCTAGATCATCCTCCATACAGCCCTGATCTGGCGCCCAGCGACTACCATTTGTTCCTGCACTTGAAGAAGCACCTGGGTGGTCAGCGTCTTCAAGACGATAACGAAGTCAAAACATTTGTGATACAGTGGTTAACAAGTCAGGCGGCAGAATTTTATGAGGAGGGTATTCAAAAACTGGTGCCACGTTATGACAAGTGCCTCAATATTCACGGAAATTATGTAGAAAAGTAGATTAAGGTACAGGCTTTCATGTAAAAATAAAATTATAGCGATATCTTTGCACGTCTTTTTTTAATTCCAAAACGGTACTTACTTAAAAAACATGCCTCGTATATATATATATATATATATATATATATATATATATATATATATATATATATATATATATATATATACAGTCCCTGGCCAAATTATTAGACGCACTGCAAGATTTCATGTAAAATATTAATTACCGAGTGATATTGTACCGTTTTATTATTTTAAATTGATTTGTTTTTTATTTTTATATTATCCAATCAATTACCTATTTATTTGACATAAATAAAACAGCATTAATTTAGAAAAGCATAAGTTTATTAAGTTTTAAAGAAAAGTGAAATTAATGTTAGTAAAAGTCAATATTTAGTTGAGCCACCTTTAGCCGCTATCAAAGCTTTAATGCTGCGCGGGCATGCTATCAATGCAAGATTGTACTGTCTCCTGCATTTGAGGATGATGATTCCACACATGAATAATCTTTTCTAGGAGCTGGGTTTTGTTGGTAATCACATCTTTAGCCACTTCTCTTTTCATCAGCTCCCACACATTTTCAATGGGGTTCATATCAGGGCTATTACCCGGCCAATCCAACAGAGGGATATTTTTTTCTGCCAAAAAAGCTTTAACAGACCGAGCAGTGTGGCAGGGAGCTCCATCTTGCATGAAAGTAAATGGAAACCATTCTCTGAGCTGCGGAATCAACCGATTTTGTAATACTTCTTTGTACTGATCTTGCCTCATTATTCCTTTGACGACGTACAGACGTCCAGTGCCCTTGCCGCTGATGACTGACCAAATCATCACTTTGGTGGGATGTTTTAACCGTCGGGACGACACAATCAGGATGAAACTTTTCTCCATGACGACGACGCACATACTGAGCTTTATTCTGCAAAATTTCGAATGTGCTTTCGTCACTGAAGCAGACCTGTCAAAAATAGGAAAAATATATAAACTTTCATGTTTATTTGCTTTATTTAACTGAAAATGATAATAATGTATCAATTATTGATCAAATTGCTGTATCTTACCGATCTCCAGAAGTCCACATCTTTGTCTTGCCATTGTTTGGCCCACTTCAGGCGCTTTGCTTTCATTGCAGCTGTTAACTTGGGCTTCCTAGCGAGGCGACAGGCCTTAAAATCTAATTCTTTCAATTTTCTTCGAACAGTGCGCTCAGAAGCATTTACGCTAGCATCCTGGAGTTGTGATTTTATTACCTTTGTGGTAGCAAATCTGTTTTCTACACAAATTTTCTTCAAACATCTCTCTGACCGTGGAGTGAAAATTGGTTTTCTACCGCATCTTTTCTTTCTTTTCGGGCTTAATTCCTTCCCTGACTCAATTTTCTTTTTTATGCGTCGTACACTAGCTTCAGAAACCTCCAATCTTCGTGATATTTCTCGGTTTATAAATGTTTTCGCAATCACAAGGGCCTTCACTTCAGCTTTTTTACGTGGTGAAAGATCGCCTTTTCTACCCATAATGAAAATAGTCCAATTACTTTTTTAAAACACTGCATACAAAATAAACTAATAACTGAGTAGTATAAAACTGTTAAACAAACAACAGTCCATAAAGCCACAGAAACACGTCCGTACCTGACTCGATTCCGATCGCGACTGATACAGGTTTGTACTTCTTTACGTTCATGTATCACTTTGTCAACACAGTGTTGCAATATGTTAAAAATAAATACAAATATGTAGTCTACAACAATTCTTTTAAATAAAAATCAATAATATTGTAGTTTAAATATACCATTATTGCATAAAAACTCTTAAGAAACATAAAATTACTAAAAAAAATACAGTGCGTCTAATAATTTGGCCAGGGACTGTATATATACCAGGTGTACAATCATGAAATGCGGATTTTTTCTAAAAAATCATGTTAAATTCGGAAGAATGATAAAAAGTGCTTTATTCAAAGTATGCTCCATCGCTTGTTATACATTTTTCCCATCTTTCGGGCAATTTGTGAATACCACGCCAGTAAAAATCTTCCCCTTTTGCTACGAACCATTCATCAAGCTCTTTTTCCGACATGGAAATTCTTTATCGATTTTAACTCGGAATAGGTGTGTCTAATCGTGTTAAACTAAGAGTACCTTTTTTCGCCAAAGATCTCAAGCTTCCCTAATCCGATGCGAAAATGCAATAAAAGTCAAGTCCATTTTTACCACGCCCTCCCCTACTTTTGACGCTCAGGTTGAATTATCGACGATTATAAGGTAAAATTCCGATTCAGCACATAAACTTTACTTTAGAACATGAATTTCATGTTTTTATCTTTAACGGTTTCTGAAATATTCAATGAAAACCCATCTTCAGGCTCCCCATTTGAGTGGCTATAGCTTCCTAAAGGGGGGAGATAGGAGACATTTTTATAGGAACTTCTGACTTTATTTTGGTTCAATCTACTAGATACTTCATTTTTTACCATACCTCTTGGGACATCCTGTATATATATATATATATATATATATATATATATATATATATATATATATATATATATATATATATATATATATATATACCCTGTATATATATATATATATATATATATATATATATATATATATATATATATATATATATATATATATATATATATATATATATATATACCCTGTATATATATACGTATATATATATATATATATATATATATATATATATATATATATATATATATACCCTGTATATATATATATATATATATATATATATATATATATATATATATATATATATAAATATATATATATATACAAATAATTTGATTTATATTTCTATTTACGGCCGGCATATATAAAAAAATAAGATACATAAAATAATTAAAAAGTATATGTTTTATTCAAAAATTATGTACAAAATTCAACCTAAGCCTAAAAATTATGTACATATTATGACTTTTTTCTCTTTTTTTCTAGCCTTTTTAATTTCTTACTTTTCTCCTTTGTCTCTTTTTTTCTCTTATTCACCAACTTCTTTTCTTCCTCATCTGGATCTAACCCATCTAAAATCCACTTCTTTCTTAAATTTATCATTTTTTCTCATAAAAGTCTGTCTCGTCTAATTTAATATAAGCTTCACTCTTTGTAACATAGACTTGTGTGAATATATTTCCTACTTCTTTATCTAAAATGCAAAAAAGATTGGTAATTATTTACCCAGTACTCCCCTTGCAAAATAAAGTTGTAAAGTCCATATATTTTTTTAGTTATTTTTGTTAACATCATCATAATGAAAAAATAACATATTTTTCAGATTCTTCAAGCCCAAAAAAACCTGAAAAGGATGTATATGATTTTTTCAAAACCTCAATTGAAATCAGAATCTCATTTCATTCAAGGTAAACTGCAGATTATATTTAGATACCCTTAGATCCCTTAGCAAGAACATTAAAACTAAGATAAAATAACTAATGAAAAACCATGACTCTTGGGATTAGGCTGCAACAAAATGGAATGGCTTTCCGAAGTTAGACCAAAGAACAAGGTATTTTTTAAGGATATATATACTTTCCAAGATTAAAACTCATTGTATAACTGTATTTATTTTGACGTGTGGCTCAGTGAAAAATCAGTTTCCACATATAATGCAGACAGTAACCCGTATCTCTACTAGTATTTATAAATTACACATTTCTTATTGACTAAAATAACATTACTCTCTGTGAATTTCATTTATATCAATAACCCTCTCCATATACCAGTTTCAACCACTTAATAATCTCATCGAAATGGTTGGAAGGAACTCAACAAGGAAAGAATTTGCCGAGAATAATGTCACTTTATAAGAATTCAGTATTGGCTTTTAGCACTAGGATGTAACCTTCGCATAGTTCATACCAGAACATGAAATATTAATGGTTGAGAGACATTTAAATATAGTGGCAGTGCAACAATTTAAAAAGTTAAAACTACCACCATATGTACACATCTCTTAATAAGTACCTACCAAAAATAAAAAAGCATTTATTAAAAATAAATAAATAAATACATAAATACATTCTTGAAATGTTTAAGTTAAGATTAGATATAATAATTTTTAGTGAAACACGTAATATTTTGCAAGTAAAAAATTTCTCTATTCCAGGGTTTGAAACAATATTTAATAATAGTAGAATTAATCAGAATGATGGTGTATTAATATATGTTAAAGATTCTTTAAATTTTGACATAGTACATAACATTTTACCATTAAGTGGTGTAACAATTAGCAGAGTCAAATTTAGAAATGAAAATATGGATATGGTAGTCATGCCATGCTACAGACCCCCCTCCACGAGTGATGAACTGTTTCTAGTTGACATTGAGACTTATTTTGCCTCCAACATCACAAACAGTATTGACATATTTCTGGGTGATATTAATTTTGATATACTTGCTCCTACAAAGCCCTTAGTAAATAGATATTTGACAACACTTTCATCTCTTGGATTTAAGCCATATATTAAGTCGTACACTAGAGTAACAGCAGAAAGTAAAAGTTGTATTGACCACATATTCGTAAGGAAAAAATTAGACATACAAAACTTGGAGTAGTATAGGGCAATAGTTTTAGACAGTGACCTAACCGATCATTTTCCTATTTACCTGGACATCTACTGGAATGATACAACCATAGAAGGTAACAAACTTTATGAAAAAATGAGTATAATGAAATTTGATGAAATCATGTTTGTAGAGAATATAAAACATGTAAATTGGGAAACAGTATTGAACATGGACGATCCTGTGGTGGCCTACAATAAATTTATTAAAATATTTGATTCCCTCAAAAAAGCCTGTACTACTGAAAAAATAGTGATAATGAAGAAGCAAAAAAAAATTAAGCCTTGGATTACGGAAGGAATCATAACTTCAATTAAACACAGGGACAAACTTAAAAGACGTGCTATAAAACAAAAAAAATAATGAAGGCTTATGGAATGTATATAAGGCATATAGAAATGTACTAAATAAGACGATAGAAAGGGCAAAACAGGCATACTATGGTAATGAGATAGATAAATATAGTGGTGGCTTAAGAAAACTTTATAAAATAATAAATGATGCAGCAAATGAAGCCACAATTAAAAATAATAGTAATTGGTACATAGTCAATGAAAGGGACATACCAATTGAAACTAATGCAGAGATTGCCAATTACTGTAATAATTATTACATAAATGTTGGACTAAATATGGCAGCGGAGATAAAAAAACCAAAGTTTGATGTCCGCATGGACTATGTTGAACCTATAAATTCAATGACTTTGACTCCAATTACAGCAAATGAACTCATAAGCCACATCAATAGCCTAAAAAACTCATGTGCTCCTGGATTAGATGGCATCACAGGCAAATTAGTGAAAAGTGTTCATCAGTCGATTTTGCTGCCTCTGATCCACATTTTCAATCTGATCCTCACCACTGCAAGAATTCCACCACAATTTAAACATACAATAATAACCCCTATATATAAAAAGGGAAGCAAGACTGATTGATATTTCCAATTACCGTCCAATTAGTGTGATATCAGCCTATGGTAAATTATTTGAAAAATGCCTTAAAAAAAGATTATATGATTATCTAACGTCCAAAAATATCATAAACAAAAAGCAGTTTGGTTTCATGCAGGGAGTTAGCACTGGCGATGCAATGTCTGAACTGGTCAGCCATATTAAGGCCTCTCTGGATGATGATAAAAAGTGTAATGCAGTTTTCCTGGACCTAGCCAAAGCTTTTGACACCGTACCCCACTCTGGCCTTCTTGATGTTTTGGAGCGTTGTGGTGTCAGAGGCTCGGTTTTAAACATCTTTAGAAATTACTTAGAGGAAAGAAAACAAGTTGTGAAGATCGGAAAAGTACTGAGTGAACCACTAACTGCGCAGATTGGAGTACCACAAGGCACTGTCCTAGGTCCTCTTCTCTTTATCTGCTATATAAACTCTTTACTAAGCCTAGACATAGAAGGAGTTTCAATATCATATGCTGATGATACAGTTCTTGTTTTCAGAGACAAGACATGGGATGCTGTAAAAATAGCAGTTGGTAGGGGCGTGAGCATTGTCGGGGCCTGGCTTGATTTGATGAAATTAACCTTAAATCTTTCTAAGACGGTATACATTGCTTTCTCTCTGACTGAAGCAAATCGACCGGACTTTGATTGTATACCGGTAAACGATATGAACATGGTCATGAAAGAAATCACACACACAAAATATCTTGGAATTACGATTGATAAACATCTCAGATGGACTGAGCATGTCCAAGATTTATCTAATAATCTGAGAAGACTCATATATAAGTTCTACCTAATAAGAAAAATACTACCCCTCAAACTACGGGTTACTGTCTATAAGGCATTGGTCGAGTCACTGTTGAGATATGGCATCATTGTGTGGGGTGGACTTTATAATAATGCACTGAGTCAACTGAGCTTGATACAAAACTATATTGTTAGAGTAATTTTCTTTCGTGATAGACTTTTTCCAACCAAGAGATTATATAATGAAAATATAATGAATATAAGAAATTTATATCTTTTAAACATTTCTCTATTTTGCTACAGAAATGAAAAAAAAAATTGTGAATCATCAATATAGCACTAGAAACAGAGAAAATGCGATATTAGTTGTACCCTTTAGAAAATATGACCGAAACCAGAGGTCTTTGCCAGTTTTGGGACCTAAAGTTTTCAATAAGTTGCCACAGAATATCAGAAATATAAATAATTATAAACTGTTTGAAAAAAAATGTAAACTGTTCATTACAGAAAATTCTGAATTATTATGTGGATTGTTATAATTCATAAATGCGATTGTCAGCATGTTTATATGTATGTTTTTTCTTTTTCTTAATTTTCTTATGTATTTAATTATTATCTTTACCTTCTACAAATCTTAGCATAATTTAAATTGTATCTTAGCCTGCGCACCTGCGCATACAGGTCTCTCTATACACCTAGGCGCACCTTGTTTACTATTAGTTTGGTTCTAGGTTAAAATATATTATGTACTGGAAATTTTACTATTGTACTGTGAAATGAATAAATATGCATTACACAGTGAGGTCTGCTTATAACGAACCCGTTTATAGCGAATTTCCCTTTTAATACGAACTATTTTATAATATACGAAAAAACTTCCATAAGACCAAGACAAATTTTTATCGCTTAAAAAAAAGCCGGTTATAACGAACTTCCGAATAAAGCGAACCAAATTTGGAAGTTTTATGTCCGTTTATAACGAACTTGCCACTCCCTGTGCTCGATATTGCGCGACTTGATCTAGAGAATTCACCGAAACTCGCTGGGAACCCCTATTCTACTTGTGTCCGCAGCGTCGCTAATTCGAGCAGTATTATTTTCAATTCACTTGTTGTGTTATGCGGTTTTAATGCATATTTGACCAAAATAGCAAAGTGAATGTTTAAGTTTTTATTTTAAAATGAGCACACAAAAACGTAAAGCGTTTACTTTAAAAGACAAACACAATATTACAGTCCCTGGCCAAATTATTAGACGCACTGTATTTTTTTTAGTAATTGTATGTTTCTTAAGAGTTTTTATGCAATAATGGTATATTTAAACTACAATATTATTGATTTTTATTTAAAAGAATTGTTGTAGACTACATATTTGTATTTATTTTTAACATATGGCAACACTGTGTTGACAAAGTGATACATGAACGTAAAGAAGTACAAACCTGTATCAGTCGCGATCGGAATCGAGTCAGGTATGGACGTGTTTCTGTGGCTTTATGGACTGTGATTGTTTGTTTAACAGTTTTATACTACTCAGTTATTAGTTTATTTTGTATGTAGTGTTTTAAAAAAGTAATTGGACTATTTTCATTATGGGTAGAAAAGGCGATCTTTCACCACGTAAAAAAGCTGAAGTGAAGGCCCTTGTGATTGCGAAAACATTTACAAACCGAGAAATATCACGAAGATTGGAGGTTTCTGAAGCTAGTGTACGACGCATAAAAAAGAAAATTGAGTCAGGGAAGGAATTAAGCCCGAAAAGAAAGAAAAGATGCGGTAGAAAACCAATTTTCACTCCACGGTCAGAGAGATGTTTGAAGAAAATTTGTGTAGAAAACAGATTTGCTACCACAAAGGTAATAAAATCACAACTCCAGGATGCTAGCGTAAATGCTTCTGAGCGCACTGTTCGAAGAAAATTGAAAGAATTAGATTTTAAGGCCTGTAGCCCCGCCAGGAAGCCCAAGTTAACGGCTGCAATGAAAGCAAAGCGCCTGAAGTGGGCCAAACAATGGCAAGACAAAGATGTGGACTTCTGGAGATCGGTAAGATACAGCAATTTAATCAATAATTGATACATTATTATCATTTTCAGTTAAATAAAGCAAATAAACATGGAAGTTTATATATTTTTCCTATTTTTGACAGGTCTGCTTCAGTGACGAAAGCACATTCGAAATTTTGCAGAATAAAGCTCAGTATGTGCGTCGTCGTCATGGAGAAAAGTTTCATCCTGATTGTGTCGTCCCGACGGTTAAACATCCCACCAAAGTGATGATTTGGTCATCAGCGGCAAGGGCACTGGACGTCTGTACGTCGTCAAAGGAATAATGAGGCAAGATCAGTACAAAGAAGTATTACAAAATCGATTAATTCCGCAGCTCAGAGAATGGTTTCCAAATGGGGAACCATTCACTTTCATGCAAGATGGAGCTCCCTGCCACACTGCTCGGTCTGTTAAAGCTTTTTTGGCAGAAAAAAATATCCCTCTGTTGGATTGGCCGGGTAATAGCCCTGATATGAACCCCATTGAAAATGTGTGGGAGCTGATGAAAAGAGAAGTGGCTAAAGATGTGATTACCAACAAAACCCAGCTCCTAGAAAAGATTATTCATGTGTGGAATCATCATCCTCAAATGCAGGAGACAGTACAATCTTGCATTGAAAGCATGCCGCGCAGAATTAAAGCTTTGATAGCGGCTAAAGGTGGCTCAACTAAATATTGACTTTTACTAACAGTAATTTCACTTTTCTTTAAAACTTAATAAACTTATGCTTTTCTAAATTAATGCTGTTTTATTTATGTCAAATAAATAGGTAATTGATTGGATAATATAAAAATAAAAAAAAACAAATCAATTTAAAATAATAAAAACGGTACAATATCACTCGGTAATTAATATTTTACATGAAATCTTGCAGTGCGTCTAATAATTTGGCCAGGGACTGTATAAGGAAAATAGAAAATGGAGTTAAACAAAATGATGTTTGCAAACAGTTGAATTTAACTAAATCTACGGTTTCTACCATATGGAAAAAGAGGCAAGAAATATTTTCAATCTATGATAAAAGAAACTTTAGTTGTAAAAAAGTAAGAAAATCTACACATGACCAAGTCAACAAAGGACTCCTTACACATGTTGTACATGTTTTTTTCTTTCTGGGGATCTTCAAGATTTGCTAGGGATATCCCTAGGGCACAAAAGAGAATTGTGAGATGCTGCGTCATTTACATCCTCTAACGTCGTGTCGACCATACTTTATTGAAATGGGGTTACTTACGGTCCCAGGTCTCTACTTCATGGCTTTGGTCACCTTTGTTAAGAAGAATCCATCATTTTTCTTGACAAATAGGGATTACGAGCGCCCTACCATGCTACTTCTTTCTTTGAAAAAGAGCCATATTTTAAATGCATAAAGGCATATCGGCTTCTCCCATTCGAGATCAGGAACATTGAGGGGATTGAGAGATTCAAAAGGGAAGCAAAAAGGTTTGCTCTCTCAATATGTTTCTATTTTAATTCTGATCAATAATTTTAGTTATCAATAGTTGTAAGATTTTGTCCTCTGTATGGTGTCTTATATTTTGTTGGCTATATGCATATATTCTACTTTTTTGTGACGTTCCTTTTTTACGTTATGTAATCTTGATGGCAATAAAGGAATGAATAAATAAATAAATAAATGTTCCTGATAACCGGCTATACTTCACAAGAGAAAGCTAGTGAATTGAGAAGAAAAATAGAGAACACCGAGTTTAACTGTTTTAGAAGTTGGATTAAACGATTTAAAAAGCAATATAATATTAGTGGTGGTAAGAATAGGAGAAACTGCAGGAGTGGATATGACTGTTGTTGATCTGTGGTTGGCCAATATATGGCCGAAAATTCGGGAACGTTATGAATATGTGGACATTTTTAATACAGATGAAACGGGTTTGTTTTACAAGATGATGCCTGATACGCCATTAAAGTTTGTCAGAGAGAATTGTGCTGGTGGTAAATTATCAAAAGTAAAGATTACTGTGTTGCTAACTACAAATATGTCTGGAACAGAGAAAAGAAAATTGTTGGTGATAAGAAAGTCCGCCAATCCCAGGTGTTTTAAAAACAAACATTTACCAGTACAGTACAAATCAAACAGTAAAGCCCGGATGACATCAGAAATTTTTTAAAAACGAACTGATCGAATGGGACAAAGAATTAAAATTCACAAACAGAAAAATATTACTTTTGATTGACAACTGTTCAGCGCACCCTGAAGTTGATCTACAGCAAATAAAATTGGTTTTTATGCCTCCAAACACAAGTGCAAAGCTCCAGCCTGTGGATCAAGGTACAATACATTCTTTAAAACAGAGGTGTCAAACTCAATTTTGCAGAGGGCCATATATTAAATTTAGAATGTGTAGGCGGGCCAGATTCAAATAAAAAAAATGTACTGAATTATTTAATTATATAGTATATAATATACGGCTCTAAAAAACATGATTCTTCTTTCTGTGACACATTGCGATCGCGGGCCTTATTTAGACAAGGCGAAATCGGCGCCATCGTTGGAAAAAATTTTTTAATTGAATTTTTTTTTCATAACCTTCTCCAGGAGATGCCCCTGAAAGAGGATCAACATGTTGCCGGGCGGTAACCTGGTCCGAATTTGTTTAAACAAATTTTTTTTAAACAAAGTCCAAAAATTGAAATTTTCGCCCCGGAACAAGTTTTTTTAGGTAAATTGGACCATTTTGAACAAAAAAATATCTCTTGTGAATTTTCTCTAAAATGCGCCGTTTTCGAGATATCGGCGATTTTAGGTGCGAGAAAACGCGAAAATGGCCACTTTCACCTCCCAATATTGGGGTCAAAAATTAAAATTTTCAATGTTGCCAAGTGTCCAAATTAAAGTTTGAGATCTCCTCTACAAATTACCGTAGGAAATATTGCAATATCTTCATTTTTAAATATTGTTTTTTAACAGTTAACAAATTGCGTTCGAGCGCCCGCGGCCGCATCGAAACTGTATACATAGATATATACGCAACGCCCGTACGTAGGCGCGAATATATTTATTCAAAACTGTGATACAAAAATTCCAAAAAATATTAAAACTTTAATGATGAATACAAATAATAAGTTTCAATTGGTTCAATATTTATCTAATAATGCTGTAAATTACGTTGCATTAAGTCACACTCAACAATTAATAATATCAGGTGGATTCTATAACATTGAAAAGTGCTATTGTATACAGGGAAATAATATACATGAAATTATTGAGTTAGAAAACAATCACTTAGAGGCTGATACAAGGATATTTTGTCATGCTCGATATATGTTACCTGATAATTCTGAAATAATAATTCATTCCGTTGATACCGACGTTTTTATATTAGCAATTCATTATTGGAGCTTTTTCAAATTAATTGGTTGTACAGGATTGTATTTTAAAGTAGTTGGTCAGAAGCCAAGATTATTGTCTTGTAATGGAGCTGCTGAATATTTAACTAGTCAAGTTTGTCAAGTTTTGCCTGCTTTACATGCGTTTACAGGCTGTGATACTACTAGTAAAGTAGGTACTAAAAATAAAGCTTTAGATTTAGTCTTTGATTTAGATACTCAAAATGCATTAACCCCACTTGGTACTGGCTTACAATTAAATGCCATGGAATTCAATGCATTAGAAAAATTGTATTTGAAAATTTTGAATAAAGCTGGAGAAACAGCAGATAATGCTAGACAAATAATTTTAGAACGTTCTTGTGGGATGGGTATTAATTTTGGAAAAATTCCATGTACATCCGATGCTTTAAAATTGCACATTTCACGAGCTTCACTACAAACGTACATATGGAAAATGTCATTGTATTCTCGGTATCGACATTTAGATGCAACAGAATTTGGTTACACTATAGAAACAGGTGAATTGTTACCCAAATTCATGTTAAAAAATTCGATACCAGATTCGTTAATTAGGCAATGTAAATGTACAAAAAATTGTAAAACTAATGCATGTAATTGCAAAAGCAACAACGTAAGTTGTATACTCATGTGTGGGTGTAATTTAAATATTTGCGAAAATTCTATTAAATATATATAAGTTATATTTCATAAAATTGTTTTAATTCTTCTACCATCCTAATCGAATATTGAATTTTTATTTATATTCATTTGTTATAATAATTAAATTTGATATAACAATTACTCTTTAATAAATAAATATTTTTTACATACTTTTCAAATATATTAATTTTAATAAGAAATCAAGAAACAAAGCTTTATAGAGCATCGCAGTGCGTATACAGTTCCGTGCGCCTACGTACGGGCGTTGCGTATATATCTATGTATACAGTTTCGATGCAGCCGCGGGGCGCTCGAACGCAATTTGTTAACTGTTAAAAAAACAATATTTAAAAATGAAGATATTGCAATATTTCCTACGGTAATTTGTAGAGGAGATCTCAAACTTTAATTTGGACACTTGGCAACATTGAAAATTTTAATTTTTGACCCCGATATTGGGAGGTGAAAGTGGCCATTTTCGCGTTTTCTCGCACCTAAAATCGCCGATATCTCGAAAACGGCGCATTTTAGAGAAAATTCACAAGAGACATTTTTTGTTCAAAATGGTCCAATTTACCTAAAAAAACTTGTTCCGGGGCGAAATTCAATTTTTGGACTTTGTTTAAAAAAAAATTTGTTTAAACAAATTCGGACCAGGTTACCGCCCGGCAACATGTTGATCCTCTTTCAGGGGCATCTCCTGGAGAAGGTTATGAAAAAAAATTCAATTAGAAAATTTTTTCCAACGATGGCGCCGATTTCGCCTTGTCTATTCCCAATTCACTAGCTTTCTCTTATAAAGTATAACCGGTAGTAGGAACATGTTTATGTCGTTTTTGACTAAACCATTTAAGGAGTCCTTTATCGACTTGGTCATGTATAGATTTTCTTACTTTTTTACAACTAAAGTTTCTTTTATCATAGATTGATAAGATTTCTTGCCTCTTCTTCCATATGGTAGAAACCGTAGATTTAGTTAAATTCAACTGTTGGCAAACATCCCTTTGTTTAACTCCATTTTCTATTTTCCTTATAATATCGTGTTTGTCTTTTAAAGTAAACGCTTTACGTTTTTTTGTAGTTATTTTAAAATAAAATCTTAAACATTCACTTTGCTACTTTCATCAAATATGCATTATAACCGCATAACACAACAAGTGAATTGAAAATAATACTGCTCGAACTAGCGACGCGGCAGAAACAAGTAGAATAGGGGTTCCCAACGAGTTTCGGTGAATTGTCTTGATCAAGTCGTGCGACATCGAGCTCAGAGAGTGGCAAGTTCGTTATAACCGGACACAAAACATCTAAATTTGGTTCGCTTTGTCCGGAAGTTCGTTATAACCGATAAAAATTTACATTGGTCTCATGGAAGTTTTTTTCGTGCATTATAAAATAGTTTATTTTAACCGAAAATTCGCTATAAATGGGTTCGTTATAAGCAGACTTCACTATATATATATATATATATATATATATATATATATATATATATATATATATATATATATATATATATATATATATATACGAGGCTGGTTTGAAAAGTCCGTGCAAAAATAAAAACTACTTATGTGTTTGGGGTAAACCTTTTTTATTTTTCGACATAGTCTCCTTTTAGGCTTATACACTTCGTCCAACGATGTTCTAGTTTGTTGATCCCTTCCGAATAATAGGATTTGTCCAAGTCTGCAAAATATCCATTAGTGTCTGCAATCACCTCCTCGTTTGAATAAAATCTTTGTCCCGCCAGCCATTTCTTCAAATTGGGGAACAAATAGTAGTCCGAAGGAGCCAAGTCTCGAAAATAGGGGGGATGTGAAACGAGTTGGAATCCTATTTCCATTAATTTTGCGACCACAACTGCTGAGGTGTGTGCTGGTGCGTTGTCGTGATGGAAAAGGACTTTCTTGTGGGCCAATCGCGGGCGTTTTTCTTGCAGCTCGGTTTCCAAACGGTCCAATAACGATGAATAATATTCACCTGTAATAGTTTTACCCTTTTCCAGATAGTCGATGAGGATTATCCCTTGCGAATCCCAAAAGACAGTCGCCATAACCTTTCCGGCCGAAGGAACGGTCTTCGCCTTTTTTGGTGCAGATTCCCCCTTGGTAACCCATTGTTTAGATTGTTGTTTGGTCTCAGGAGTATAGTAATGTATTCATGTTTCATCCACAGTGACGAAACGACGCTTCAAGTCGTCCGGATTCTTCTGGAACAGCTGCAAACCATCCTTGCAACACTTCACACGATTTCGTTTTTGGTCAAGCGTGAACAATCGCGGCACCCATCTTGCGGATAGCTTTCTCATGTCCAAATGTTTATGCAAAATATTATGAGGAGATCTCAAACTTTAATTTGGACACTTGGCAACATTGAAAATTTTAATTTTTGACCCCGATATTGGGAGGTGAAAGTGGCCATTTTCGCGTTTTCCCCCCGCACCTAAAATCGCCGATATCTCGAAAACGGCGCATTTTAGAGAAAATTCACAAGAGACATTTTTTGTTCAAAATGGTCCAATTTACCTTGTTCCGGGGCGAAAATTTCAATTTTTGGACTTTGCTTAAAAAAAATTTGTTTAAACAAATTCGGACCAGGTTACCGCCCGGCAACATGTTGATCCTCTTTCAGGGGCATCTCCTGGAGAAGGTTATGAAAAAAAATTCAATTAGAAAATTTTTTCCAACGATGGCGCCGATTTCGCCTTGTCTATATTGATACGTCCCGGGGGCCGGATGCGGCCCGCGGGCCGTATCTTTGACATCCCTACTTTAAAACGTCATTATGGAAAGATTTTACTTACTTATTACTTACTATGTTAGAGACAATTGATAAAAGTAACATTTTTTCTATAACTCTCTTGGACGCTATAAACTTTATCCATATGGCTTGGCAAAGAGTCAGTAGAGAAATCATTGCAAACTGTTTTAAACATGGCAGATTTTTAAGGAAGGAATGATGATATCACTCAGATGATAAGCTACTGTTGACTCAGTGGATTGGAAAATATCAAGAAGATCCTACTGATTGTCTAGAATTTGTTTACGATGCTGACATTCAACAAAGTACAGTGGAAATTGAGATTAAAAATATCTTCAATCACTTTAATTTTGAAGAATATGTATGTGCTGATAATGAATTAATGACAAGAGAACTATTAACTGATGATCAAATTGTGACATCAGTGATTTCTGGAAAGATTTTAAGCGACAATGACGACGAAGATAAGCTTAGAGAAGGAGATAATATTTATGTTCCGTCCATTTCAGAAATGACTAAGGAAATGACTGAACCTCGCAGTTTTTTGGAATCTCATGAAATTCCTGAACATATATGAAGAGTTTTTGTGATCCTTTTTCATTAATACTTTTTCAAGTAAAATGTACAAATGAAAATGACTGATTTTATTGTATAAACTACGTGTTTTAATGTTTTCGTTTATACTCGTATATGTACCAACATACATAATAATAACTTTAGTGTTACTTGTTTTATTTTCCTTTGAATGTTTTCTTTTAATTTAATAATTATTATTATTCATTTTTCTAAGCATTAGTGCCTAATCTAAATAAAAAATATACAATAAGACTGTTTTTAGTCAATTTCCACTGGTTTAATTTATAATTGTGATGCAGCTTCTTTGGATCTACTACCATCCGAAATCTAAATAAAAAAGTAGTGAAAAATGATATTAGACTTATTATTCATTTTTCTAAGCATTAGCGTCTAACATAAATAAAAAAAACCGGTCAAGTGCAAGTTGAACTTACACAATTAGTGTTCCGTACGTTGATTGTTTTTAAAATAAAAATTTTTGTTAGGGTGGTATAAAATGATCAGTGACTTCACAAAACACACCCCAAATGAGTTTTCAACAAAGTTTGTTTCCAATCTTTACTGAAAACTGGTGACCTTGAAATTTTGTTTTTTTTATATACCAAATAAATTATTAAAGGTAATGCACTCGTGATAATTTTCGTTCAATCTATACCCCGTGGAGAATATTCCAGAATTTTTTCAAAATTTTTTGATCAGTACTTTTCGAAGTAAGGTAGGGAACAGCGACTTTTCGCGATTTTTTAAAAGTAATACGAAGAAAAGTGTACGCAAGTATTACATTATATATATATTTTTACTCGTGTTTTCACAAGCCTTCATTTGACACCACACTCGATGACCTAATAAAAAAATGTTTTTTTTCACTTCCGATTTCACCCCTCAAAACGAACCCCTTAAGTCAAAATTTATATTACGGTGGTATAAAATGATCAGTGACTTCACAAAACACACCCCAAATGAGTTTTCAACAAAGTTTGTTTCCAATCTTTACTGAAATCTGATGACCTTGAAAATTTTGTTTTTTTTTTAAATTCCAGATAAATTATTAAAGGTAATGCACTCGTGATAATTTTCGTTCAATATACCCCCCGTGGAGAATATTCCAGGATTTTTTCAAAATTTTTTGATAAGTACTTTTCGAGATAAGGCGCGGGACAGCGATTTTTCACGATTTTTTGAAAATAATACAAAGAAGAGTGCGCGCAAGTATTACATTATATATATATTTTTTACTCGTGTTTTCACAACCTTTCATTTGACACCACACTTGATGACCTAGTAAAAAAATTTTTTTTTCACTTCCGATTTCACCCCCCAAAATTAACCCCTTAAGTCAAAATTTAACTTTCAAAACTACATGGCTCTGATGAGGCCCTCAATTCCTATATTATTACCAAATTTCAAGTTTCTATGACAAATAGTTTCGGAGAAAATCGGGTGTGACAGACAAACAGACAGACAGACAGACAGACAGACACCGAAGTGATCTTATAAGTGTTCCGTACGGAACACTAAAAGTAGCAAAAAATCACTAAAAATGGTTCACTATATCCAAACAGTAAACAAAATCTAATTGTTTACTGTTTGTAAAGAACTTTGGATATAGTGAACCATTTTTAGTGATTTTTTGGAGTTCAATATAAATGATTTTCACTGTACTTTGTAAATTAAATTTAAAGACATATTACACTAATTCATAATTTGTACTGTATTCTCAAAAGTATTAAAATATTTGAAAAGAACTCACCATCAAGGGTAAACTCTGTAAGTTTTGTTTTAATAAGCTCCTCTACCGCTTGTAATAATTTAATATCATACGGTGTAACCAATGTAATTGCTCTACCACCTCTACCTGCTCTGGCAGTTCTACCAACTCTATGAATATACTCCTTAGGAACTTTGGGAACATTGTGATTTATAACTAACTGAACAGTTGGTATATCAAGTCCTAAAAATAATAATTACAAAAATATACAGGATGTATTTTAATTTTTTTTGTAGTAGTAGTCCGGAACTAATTTTAAAAAACATGCATAAGGTTTCAAATAATCTCTAAATGCTGTATATATTTATATCTTTATGGTAAACATAAATACTATTTTTTAGTTTTTATACTTGAAATATTAAATAATGTATTTTACCTCTGCTAGCAACATCTGTTGCTATAAGGATTTTAATTGTATTACTTTTAAATCTATTAAGTGCTGCCAGTCTTTGTTTCTGTGGAATCATTGCATGTAGGGCCACATTCTCTATTCCTACCTCGTTTAACATTATGGATAACACTTGACAATGCCTAGAAAAATATGCATCAAACTATATATATATATATATATATATATATATATATATATATATATATATATATATATATATATATATAGAAGAGAAGGGTAATCTTAACCGACTAGTTAAACAGCAGTATTACGTTCTTGGGGTATGCGATCTTTGGAAATGAACTAAAAAGTTTTGGACACCTTTTTAGCTACGCCAAACTTTCGAAAATATTTCATTTTCTTCATCAGGGCTGCAATTACAGTAGATTATCAGTATTTTTGAGATTAAAAGTAAAGAACAACCCTATTTTATATGTAACATTAAAGTACTTACTGCTAAGTGGTGTGTTCAAAAATTGTTGTTTGTGGGGGCACTTTATTACACTTATTCATAAGAAAAAACAGGAAAAAAACACTAGAAAAACTCGACATACTCATCTCTGGGAAATATAATAAATTTTTACTTCATTTTGTTAGAATAGTACAGAGAATTGTGTGGTTGTAAAATGATTTTAATTCATAAAGGATTTTTTTGTTATGTTTTCTTGTCATTTTGCTAAGGACGGTGTGTTTCTATCTCTTAGTTAAGTTGTGGTTAATTTATATTTGAAAGTAGAATGACGTTGGCGTTTTGTTTGATCGTTTTAAAGTTAAAAAATTAGTGGAAATCAGCGGGATTATTATCAAAGAGATATGTCAGAGATATTGTAAGAGTTTTCATTTTGACTGCCTATTTGTAATAGATTGGAGAAAATTAAACTCAGATCTTCAATGTCAGTTTTTTTATTGATCGAGTTCAGTTCCAGGTGGATTTCCACCATCTCCCTAAAGATTCTCCTGCCGAGATTTCTCTCTTTACATAGGATTTTGGTTTCAGCAAAATTAAATTCATGTGAAAATTGGCTACTATGTTGGGCAAGCACACAATAGTTTTTCTTCAATCTGCAATCACTTTTATGGGAAGTGATTCTGTCTTTTAGGACTCTAGATGTCTGTCCTAAATAGATTTTTTCGCATTGAGAGCAAGGGATGCTGTAAACTACTTCTGAAACTTTTGTGATTTCATCTTTGTCTTTTAGACAAGTGAAAATATTGTTGATAGTTTTTTTATGTTTAAAAGCAATTTTTAAATTAGGTAATCGGTTGAAAAGTTTAGTTGTTTTTGTGGAGATCTCTTTTATGTATGGAAATGAAAAATAACATTTGATTCGGTTTTCAGAGAGGAAAGCACTAATATCCGGTGTAAGATTGTTGTTTTGTTGTACAGGAGGTGTAGTTGAGTTAAATAATAATTTATTTATTAATTGGATTTGATAGGAGTTGGTGCGTAGAATGTCTCGTAATTTATTTAGATTTTTCTGTCTGAGGGAAGGATGAGAGATTCTCTCTATTCTTGACTTCAAGCCCAATATCATGTTTATTTTGATTTTAGTGGTATGAGAGGAATGAAGTAGGTTGGTTTGGTATACCAATCTACTATGACGGAGTTACCTTCTTTTCTAACTAGAAGAGTGTCTAAAAAGAGGACACTGTTGTTTGTTTCCTCTTCAATGGTGAACTGTAGTTTGGGATGAAAGCCATTAAAGATTCTGAGAATCTCATCCATTTTATTGTAAGGTGTTGAGGTAATGATATCATCAACAAATTTTTTTATGAATGGTAAGTTGAAGCAGAGTTTAAGGATGGATTCTGTAAGGAGGTCGTCCATCACGTATTGTGATATGATAGGAGAAAGAGTAGCCCCCATTGGAGTACCCATTATTTGTTTGAAAGTTGACGAGTGTTAATTTCGTGTATTTGCGAATATCAGTGCAGTGCTCTCTGATGCTTTTGATGACTAATTGTAAAGGGATATTACTGTATAAAGAGACAGCATCCAAGCTTATCAGTACGAAGCCAGGAGGGAGCGTCATGCCCGTTATAAAATTAGTGAAATGAAATGAGTCCATTACATAGTAGTCATTCTTTTACATAAGCACTGGCTAAAATTTCAGACAGGAACGTTGATAAGTTGTTAGGGGCATTGAGAGAGGAGATAATAGGTCTCATTGCCAACTGTGGTTTGTGGATTTTAGGAAGCCCATAGAATTTTGGTGATGTGTGATTATATACCATAAGAGACTTCGCCATCTCCTCTGCTAATCTCCCTTGATTCTTAAGTTTGGTTACTAACTGAATAGCTTTTTATTGAAAGGTAGATGTAGGATCTCTGATAAGCTGAGTGTAGTAGTTCTGGCCCTGTAAAATGGTGCTGCATTTTTCGAGATACGTGTCTTTTTTTAGTATAACTGTGGTGTTACCTTTATCAGCCCTACTGACAAGCAGCTCTCCATTATCCTTAAGAAATTTTTTAGTTTTATTGTATATTAAATCTAAATAACTTTGATTTATGGGTTTGTGATGGTAATTAGTTAAAATATTAATAAACTCAGCTCTTATTATGTTTTTATTGTTATTATTCATTGTGATAGACTTCAAAATATTTTCAAAATCAGCTAGAAGTTCCTTAATTGAAATGTCTTTCTTGTTAGGATTAAGACTGAATTTGGGGCCTAATGCTAGAAATTTTAAGATATCTTCAAGAATGTCAACCCCCGAGATGTTTCTGACCCAGTTATCTTCCATATGTATGTTAAAATTGTTTTGTTTAGCTTTGAGTTCATTGAATTTTCTAATATTGATGTTTTCGATTAAATTGAAATGTCTATTGGCACTCGTGTTTTGACGTGTTTTAAAGTCATCAAATTGACATCAAGTTGAACAATATTTTCACTTGTCTAAAAGACAAAGATGAAATCACAAAAGTTTCAGAAGTAGTTTACAGCATCCCTTGCTCTCAATGCGAAAAAATCTATATAGGACAGACATCTAGAGTCCTAAAAGACAGAATCACTTCCCACAAAACTGATTGCAGATTAAAGAAAAACTCTTGTGCGCTTGCCCAACATAGTAGCCAATTTTTAAATGAATTTTAATTTTGCTGAAACCAAAATCCTATGTAAAGAGAGAAATCTTGGTAGGAGAATCTTTAGGGAGATGGTGGAAATCCACCTGGAACTGAACTCGAACAATAAAAAACTGACATTGAAGATCTGAGTTTAATCAATTTATTACAAATAGGCAGTCAAAATGAAAACTCTTACAATATCTCTGACATATCTCTTTTATAATAATCCCACTGATTTTCACTTATTTTTTAACTTTAAAACGATCAAACAAAATGTTAACGTCATTCTACTTTCAAATATAAATTAACCACAACTTAACTAAGAGATAGAAATACACTGCCCTTAGCAAAAAAATCCTTTATAAATTCAAATCATTTTACAACCACACAATTCTCTGTATGTTTTTAGTGTTCCGTACAGAACACTTATAAGATCACTTCGGTGTCTGTCTGTCTGTCTCACCCGATTTTCTCCAAAACTATTTTACATAGAAAGTTGAAATTTGGTAATAATATAGGAATTGATAGCCTCATCAGTCATGTAGTTTTGAGAGTTAAATTTTGACTTAAGGGGGATGGAATCGGAAGTGAAAAAAAAATTTTTTACTAGGTCATCGAGTGTAGTGTCAAATGAAAGCTTGTGAAAACACGAGTAAAAAATATATATATAATGTAATACTTGCGCGCACTTTTCTTTGCATTATTTTTAAAAAAATCGCGAAAAATCGCTGTCCCCTGCCTTATCTTGAAAAGTACTTATCAAAAAATTTTGAAAAAATTCTAAAATATTCTCCATGGGGTGTAGATTAAACGAAAATTATCACGAGTGCCTTACCTTTAATAATTTACCAGGTATATAAAAAAAAAAAAAAAAAATTCAAGGTCATCAGATTTTAATAAAGATTGGAAACAGACTTTGTTGAAAACTCATTTGGGGTGTGTTTTGTGAAGTCACTGATCATTTTATACCTCTGTAACAAAATTTTTTTATTTTAAAAGCAATCAAGGTACGGAACACCAATTGCGCAAGTTCAACTTGCACTTGACCGGTTATTTCTTATGAATAAGTGTAATAGTGTCCCCACAAACAACAATTTTATTTTCTAAACACCCGCGTGGTTATTTTGAGTATTTTATTGAATTCAAGCTAACAAGACAGATGCCCTTTGAAAGAATTGATTTCAGATTGTAAAAATGACTTAGAATATTTTATAAGAATTACTGTTAACTTTAAAGTTCATAAACATGTATATAGAAACAATTTTTCACCTTTTTTTGATAATAAATTGATCTTTACTTACTTGCAGGTGTCCGTAAAAATCATAATATTCCCTTCCTCATCCTTATCTTTAAACACTCTCAATAACTCAACTAAATAAGCATCTTTCACATCCTTTGGACACAACAAATAATGTTGTTCTAACTCTGAAACTGTAGCTACTTCTCCTTGATTTTTATCTTCAAATAAAAACACATCTCTACCTATTGTATTTTTTAATATGTTTAATGTATCTGTTATTGTTGCAGAAAAAAATAAATTTTGTCTTGATTTTGGTAGAGTAGAAAAAATTGTCTTTATTTGTTCATCAAAATGACCACCTAAAAATATATTTTGAATATATGTTTTTTAATTGTTACTTCCTTTGCTAAAGATAAGTATTGTAAATTACTGTGTCAGATTCATGCATTTACTCATGTTTCAAAGTCCCTAAGTTACAAAAAATAAAACCACTAAATAAAATATAGTATTTTTGGGAATTTTGTTACTTTTTCATTAACTGTAAGTATACTGATGAAAGGCCCTATAACACATGGGCTGAAAAGTCCCGGGCCTAACACATAGATGGCACTAGTTTTATTGCAGTCACCTTTTTTTCAGTTAATACTAACCTTCAAAAGACAGCTGTTAAAATTTCATGATATTCTATTCATTAGTTTGTGAGTTATTGTGCTAAGAGTGACGCTACTTTTGTTATTTTCAAAACAATGGATCAAAAACAATTTCGTGTTTTAATTTTACACTGCTTCTTGATGGGAAAAAATACCGTTCAAGCGAAGCAATGGCTTGAAAAGTGTTATGGGGACTCCGCTCCATCAGAAACAACAATAAAACGTTGGTTTGCTGACTTCAAACGTGGTCGTAGAGACACCGATGATGCAGAACGCAGTGGACGTCCAAATGAGGCGGTAACACCAGAAAACATCAAAAAAATCCATAAAATCGTTTTGAATGATCGAAAAGTGAAGCTGCGTGAGTTAGCTGACATCGTAAAGATATCAAAAGAACGTGTTGGCTTTATATTGCATGAGCATTTGACTATGAGAAAGCTCTGTTCAAAGTGTGTGCCGCGTTTGCTCACTGTTTATCAAAAACAAGAAACGTGTTGATGATTCTGAGCAGTGTTTGGCCATTGTTACAGCGGCGCTGGAATGATTGCGTTGCTCTTGATGGAGATTACGTTGATGAATAAAGCTAATTTTGAACCAAAAAAACCGTGTTTTCTTTGTTAGGCCCGGGACTTTTCAGCCCATGTGTTATGAATGTGTTTTCTTTATATTTATTTCCTTTTAACCTTACCTAGTAATCTGTCTGCCTCATCCAAAACCAAAAACCTGATCTTGGACAATGTAAAAGTTTTACAACTTTCTAGATGATCTGCTAATCGTCCAGGAGTTGCGACAACTATATGTGGATTTTTAGACAGTTGTTTCCCTTGCTCAATCATATCAATGCCTCCAACAATAACACAAGTTTTTAAATTCATTGGGTTACCCACAATAGCAAATTGATCAGCTATCTGATAAGCAAGTTCTCTGGTAGGTGTAAGAATTAAAGCAAAAATACCATACGGATCTTCACATAACTTTTGTATTATTGGAAGTGCAAATGCCAGAGTTTTACCACTACCTAAGGTTTAAGATTTACATTTGAAAGTTAAATTATCATATTATTTACATTAAATCAACAATATATACCTGTTTTTGCAGCACCTATGCAATCTCTGCCTTCCAAAATTTTTGGTATACAATTCACTTGAATAGAAGTTGGTTGTTTGACCCCTAAAATGTATTTATATGTAACTTGTGTTATTTTTAAGGCATGATTGCTTACCTATAGTGCGACATTGTTTTATTATCCAGTTTTTTAAATTCAAATCCGAAAAATTAGCTCGATTGTCGTCCATGATGTTTGTCTTTACATAACCTCAACAAAAGGGCCAAAAAAAATCGACAGAATATTGCCAGTTTTCTAGAAAATTGATCGCAAAAATGTTATTAAAGATCCAATATTTATTTTGCAGCAAAGAGAATTAAATCAAATTTAATATTGGATTCTTATTTTATTATTGGAATAAGGCTTTATTTTTTTTTGAAGAAAAAAATCTTATTTGCAATCTGTCCTACAGGTTGGCAACGTCGCCGATCTTCTTTTTGATTTTCTAGGTATTTCTATTTGGAATTTTTGGCCCAAGAGTTTACCGCCGTTTATTTCGTTTACAGCTTACATAGCTACCACTACAAACACATAAAATCCCTATATTTTATTAATTTTAGGGAATATCATCTATTTAAGAGTGTCAAACTGTTGGCAAACCTACTGTTAGATGTCAATGTTTTTGTGTGAAAAAATTGTGATTTTTATAGTTTTTTTGTGGTAAATATAAATAAATAAACATAATTTTTATAGTTTCAACACTACTTTATACTTACCAATACTTGAGATAAATATTTGTTATTTTTTAAACGCATTAATTCCCAATTTCCTTTACCAATTTTTAGATTACCCTTGGCGTCCCTTTGTAACAGCACACCATTTAATTTGCATTTGATTACTTATATTTTAGATTTGAGTATATAGCAATTTAATAAGCTATGGCTGATGGTTATTACAGAGTTCCAGAACTAATTCAGCCACCGCCACCACCTTTACCCTCTGAAATTTATGTGAATAAAGAGTTTATTGGAAAACCTGCACAGTGGTTTCCTGTAAACAATCTACTGTATCAAGCTACAGAAATGTATAATAATGTAAGTATCTCTGAAATGAAGGTGACTTTTAATATAAATGTATACAGTGAAGAATCATCGGTTGAGCATTGATATTTACACATTACAATACCAATTTCTTCATTATAACGTGTATATATATATATATATATATATATATATATATATATATATATATATATATATATATATATATATATATATATATATATATTATATATATATATATATATATATATATATATATATATATATATATATATATATATATATATATATATATTTATATATATATATATATTTATATATATATATATATATATATATATATATATATATATATATATATATATATATATATATATATATATATATATATATATATATATATATATATATATATATATATATTTATATATATTTATATATATATATATATATATATATATATATATATATATATATATATATTTATATATATATATATATATATATTTTTATATATATATACGAGGCATGTTTTTTAAGTAAGTACCGTTTTGGAATTAAAAAAAGACGTGCAAAGATATCGCTATAATTTTATTTTTACATGAAAGCCTGTACCTTAATCTACTTTTCTACATAATTTCCGTGAATATTGAGGCACTTGTCATAACGTGACACCAGTTTTTGAATACCCTCCTCATAAAATTCTGCCGCCTGACTTGTTAACCACTGTATCACAAATGTTTTGACTTCGTTATCGTCTTGAAGACGCTGACCACCCAGGTGCTTCTTCAAGTGCAGGAACAAATGGTAGTCGCTGGGCGCCAGATCAGGGCTGTATGGAGGATGATCTAGAGTTTCCCATTTAAAAGATTTGATGAGATCTTTGGTCCGATTAGCCACATGTGGACGGGCATTGTCATGCAGCAAAACGATACCCTTACTCAACTTGCCACGTCTTTTGTTCTGGATTGCATGACGCAGATTGTTCAATGTCTCACAATAAGACGCTGCGTCTGTTTTCTCTCACCTTTTCGTCCACTTTCTGCACCAAATCTTCATTAACGACCGAAGGACGCCCACTCCGTTCTTCATCATGCACATTTGTGCGGCCATCTTTAAATGCTCTCACCCATTTCCTTACCATTCCATCACTCATAATGTTTTGTCCGTAAACTTCACAGATCTCACGATGAATATCGATCGGTTTTACGCCTTTAGCACTAAGAAATCGTATAACAGCCCGTATTTCACAATCGGCGGGACTCACGATTGTCGGAGGCATCTTAAACACTCAGTAAACAACGTATACAATGAAGAATCAGACTGTAATGGCGTCAGTGCGTAGACATGAGATGTAGGTTACCAGCGCGCATGCGCGGAACGCCGACCGTATCGCTGCGGCGGCGGAATCGCAAAACGGTACTTACTTAAAAAACATGCCTCGTATATATATATATATATATATATATATATATATATATATATATATGTATATATATATTTTTATATATATATATATATATATATATATATATATATATATATATTATATATATATATATATTCCACATCAAGACACCAACCAGTGATCAATGCTTTGAAAAAGATGGATGAGATTCCATCGAAACATCAGCGAAACTGTCCATCAAGGGACTTCAAGCTAACACGGGATACCCGAAAAACCACTACTACATTTCACACCCACTGCATATATTGAAATGGGTGTCTTGTGGGGTTATGTAGAAGTACATTCAATACTTTTTTTTTTCAAATTCGAAAATTTTTGAGAAATTAAAAAACTATGAAGCGGGAACACCCTTTGAACCAACCACCAATCAAAGGAAAAGTATTTGTTTTCAGTCTTGGTCAAATAATGCTGGGTAGACGACACCAAGATACAATTGGCTGATGTACTACTAACTTGGACAAAATTCTGTCTGCCCTTTAATTTTTAAAATGCTCCTAATGAATAGCTTGCAAGTTTTTTGATTTTTTAAATTTATTTTTTAATAAAAACCGATTTTTTATGAAAAAAATATAAATTTTTGGTAAGATAGATATCTGGTTAGTTACATATCCTGTACAATTACATGAATATGAAATTTTCCAATGTTATAATATATTTTGAGGTTGCAGATTACGATAAAAGTAGCTTTTTTTTAAATGTGTAAGATTTTCAAATAATTACCAGTGATGGCCATGTTTTGCCTTTTTCAAGTGAATATATGAATTTTTCATATTTAGTTTGGAGTTGTTGGTGCAAAGTTCCTCCATTAAATTATCTTAAGTTGGGTGTAATTGAAATGAGTTTATCCATAAGATAATTTTAAATTTAAATAATTTTCCTATAAAACAAAAGTAATGTGAATTTTGCATGTATTGACTATAACATGGCAGTAGAAAAAGGTGGTAAATGGCCGAAATTGGCCTGATTTTTAAGATTAGACCATTTCAAATCAACATTCTTGTTACATTTTTAGTTTATATTCTTGAAATCATATGGGAATAGCTAAAGAGTAGAGTAAATCCGTATATTCACTGGAAAACCTTGAAAAATGTTGACAAATATCCAAATTTGGTCAATTTTTTTTTAGGCCCTACTATTTTGATTTTATGTTTATGGTAGAATTGGTGATTTTTAAATTCTAAATAAATGTCAAACATCTCAAATGTAATATTCATTCTCATATTCACTAAACAATCTCGAAAAGGTGAAAAGTAGCCAATATTGGTAAGTATTTGAAAATTTACACATTTAAAAAGAACAGTTACTTTTCTCATAGTCTGCGACCCCAAAAACCTATATCACCTCAGGAAAATTTCATGACCATGTAAATGTACAGGATCCGTAATTATCCAAATATCTATTTTACAGAAAATTTATAATTTTTTTCATAAAAAAATCAAAAAACTTGTACATTTTAATATATATATATATATATATATATATATATATATATATATATATATATATATATGTATATATATATTGTTATACAATAAATATGAGCATTTAAAAAAAAAAATTATTACAAACGAAGAAAATTAGTAGTCATAATTTTGTCCAAGTTAGTACTACTAAAAATTTTGCATGTTACGTGTTAAAATTTTTCCTTATAAAAAATATTTTTAAAGATAACAATTTTTATATTATTTTTTTTTATTAAATTTTTTTAGGGTACATTTTTTCCTTTATTCTGAGATGAGCTATTTTTTATTTAAATAAATGGATTTTCCTGTAAGAAAAGTAAGATTTTTTAGTCTTAAGTGAAAAAAACGTGTTAGTTATCTACCTTAAATTGGTACCTTAATGTTGACATATTGTATCATTATTCCTATTTTTGTATAATTCATTTAGGTAATTTTATTCAGCTTTTCCTCTTCCTAACAGGTGAGAATAGCTGAGAGGAGAGTAGGGCAAATTGAACCTCTGAAGGTGGATTTTTCACCATTCAAAACATAAAGTTTTAGGATTGAAAAGCCAGAAACAAATCGAATCAATCATTAATGGAAAACGAGACCTTGTGTTGTGCCAGTGTGGCTGGACAGAGAAATTGTTGAGGACAAGTCTAGGTTGTCAAGTAATGCAATATCAAGTTGCAAGTTTATTAACAGAAGCTTACCAAAGACCTGTTATCATTGAGACTATTGTGAACGGATTTAAAGCGGCTGAAGTCTGGCCTGTGGACAAAAACGTCTTTCCCGAACATTTGTTTAAAACAGCTGAAAATGTAAATGCTCTCTCTGTCTCTCTGAAACAAACTCAAGTAATGAAAGGACATCGATCTAACATGACGCTTCTGTTATTATCGACAATAATGAAAATGAGCAATTGCTCAGCTGATGTTTCCGAATAACCACATTTAAATAATCAACCGTCTACTTCGAGATTTATCGCTAAAGCTTAAAAAAAAGTTGTAAAATTTTTATAACCCAATACTATAAAAAATACTGTGCAAAAAACTGTGGAAATTACATCAAATCCTTACAAAAATATGTTGGAAGAATCAATAAATAAAAGACGCCAATAACGAAAATAATAGGATATACCCTACCATTTATTAAATTGAACCAAAAAGCTACCGACCAGCGGCAGATGTTGCAAATAAACCCTACCACCCATAATAAAGGAAGGATTTTTTGTGGACATCTGACAAAAAAATCCTTTATAGTCTTTAGACTCTATAAAGGGAACAAGGTCAAGGATTTTAAGACCCACCCCAGTAATGTTTTAACAGGCTATCCTTTTTACATTGAACCATATAAAATTTTGCTGAATTACATGTTTTAAAATTATTACTTATTAGGATCAAATGTTAAAATATAAAACTTGTGTAATTAATATTTTGTCAGGAAGTAAATATTTTAAGACAACAATTTTTATAATAATTTCCTTTTATTAAATTTGTTCAGGAAAAATCTATTCAAACGTGAACAAAACTATGGTAACTGTATATAACCTTACCATACATTCTGGGTCAAGCTCGGTTTTTCTAAATTAAAAAATCACTTTAATTTTAATAACAATAGCCAAAATACCTTCATAAAAAACACAAATAGTAAGAGTCATTAAAGGATAGACATCCGGAAATGACTGAAAGATTATCGAGTACATAAGAACTGGTATACCAACTATGCAGAAGCCCAGCAAAGCGCAGGACCTTACAGCGGATGAATGTACTTAAAAGCACACAGTATCCATTGTACTTAAAAACTGTAAACCAACCCTGTCAATTTCATTAAGTAGTAATAAAGGTTTTTTGAATTTGACATTCTGGTTAACGCGATATTGTGCGTGAAAAAAATATAGTTGTTTGGTTCTGTCATTCCTTCTGCTAATCTTGCATCTACTTTATTCTCGATAGTCTTAATTAGGTCTAATGGGATGTTCCTGTTATATAATAGATGAATAATGTCTCCTATTTGCATATTGTCAAAAGCTTTTTTTAAGTCAGACACAAGTATGCTGAAATATTGTATTTTATGGATTTTTCTTTTACCTATCTCACAATCAATACAGTATCGGAGCATGAGCGCCCGCTTCTGAATCCTTGCTGCTCTTCCAGTTATATTCTCGCGTTTATTTTTGTTGTAATATTCTTTGTTGTTAATGTCAGTGTGCAGTTTAGTAGATTGATGCCTCTATATGCATTAATATAACTGTGACTGTTTTCCATTCATCTGTGATACTATTCGATCTTATAATCCTTTGTATAATTGTCTGGAGTTGCTTAACCAGAGTGTCCCCAATAGTTCATTAGCTATTTGGTCTTCGCTGGGAGATTTACGGTTTTTTTAATTTTTCAAGTTTTTCTATTAGGTCGTCTTCCGTTATATATGTTTCTTCGTTTATCATTATCTCTGGTGTTTGTGGCAGTGTGATACTCTGTTCTCTTTTATATAATTGTGTAAGATATGTTACCCACGTTCCTTTCTTTACGTGTGCATACTCTATTAGTTCTTTCATCTCGGTTCTCTGCTGTCTTATAAATCTCCAAATTTGTTTTTGTTGGCCATAGAAGTCATTCTAATTTTCTTGTGTATCTCTTCCAGTATTCCGTTTTTGTTCTTATTAATTCGTGGGTTTCTGTTCGTATTCTTTTATAACTTTGTTAGGCTTCAGCTGTGAACCTGTACTTTAGATAGCTTTCTTTCTTTTCACGGCATTTCTCGTTGGTTTCTGCACTAAACCATGGTTTTTTTGTTCTCCATTTTTTATTTTTATCTACAGTTTTAGCTCCTAATGCCTCATATGCAGCTTCTAATACATTTGTTTTTACGTTTAACCAACCATCATTTATGTTATCATGGTCATTTATTTGATTTATTCTTATTTTTTATTTCACTCTTCTCTGTTACAGGTTTCTCGTTGATTCTTCTTGTAGATTTTCTATTCTTATCTTTGTTTCCAGTTCCTTATTCTGGTGTTGCTTTGTGTTGCTTAAGTTCCACCTTAGTTTACACATAACTAAATTATGATCACTTCCTACGTTTGGTGATGTCAAGCTTCTTATGTCTAATAAATGGTGTGGATGTATTTCTCTGTTTGTTAGGACATAATCTATCATTGATCTGTTACCTCTAGTGTTCTCGAATGTATATTTATATTGCTTCTTATGGTCAAAGTATGTATTATTTATTCTGAACTCGTTTGTAGCGCAAAAATTTATCATAAACTCTCCGTCGTCATTTTTTATGTTTTCATTAAATCTCTGTTTGACTCCTGGTAATACCTCATTTCCAACTCTTGCGTTATAGTCACCCATTATTATCATCGTTTCGTTGATTGGTATCTCATCTATCATTTTTTGGAGTTCTTCATAGAATTGTTCCCTGTCTTTTTCTGGTTTACAATTTTCAGGTGCATAAATTCCCACTACATTTGTATTTTTGTTGTTTATTCTTAGTTTAACCATTACTAGTCTAAGAAACTTAAAGATATAATTCTAAGAAACTTAGAGATGTTATTAAAAGAAGTGGAGTGTATGAAATTCTTCAGAATAGAATTACACAGAATGCAGCGACAATGATTGACCTTATAATAACTAATGAAAAAACTATTAAATATCAAATACATCAAACACCCAAAACAGCAGATCACTCCATTATAACTACAGAATTACCTTCTTTTCAAAAAATTAAAAAAGAAACAAGTGTCAATTTGGTAAAGTTGAAACATTACAATTGGCTGACCTTAAAAAAAATAGTAAAAACTAAAAAATAAGATTAGTGTCGATAGCATTAATGTCAGAACTCTAACATCAGCATTTGAATTAATTGGAGATTGTTTTCTACAACTCATTAATACTAGTCTAGAAAGAGGAAGTTTTCCCCAAGAATGGAAAATAACGTTTATTCCTACGGAAAAAGTGACTAATGCTAACAGATGTGAAGATTATCGACCGATCAGTATGGAGGCTACATATATAAAACTACTTGAAACTAGTGTCAACAATCAAATGAGAAGATATGTCGAAGAAAATAAGTTGCTTACGCATTGTCAGGCTGGTTTTTGGAAACACCATTCCTGCGAGTGTGCACTTCAGACTGTTATCTCCAAGTGGAAGTCTTCTGTAAGTGAAAAAAAATTGGTTGATATAGTTTTTCTTGATTTTCAAAGAAAATGAAGAATTGTAGCTTTGAGGGGAAATGTATTAAAATGGTTCTCTGAATATTTAGATAACAAAAAACACAACAAACAAAATATAACAGAATTTTATCTTCCGTGAAGTCAATAAACATGATGTCTCACAAGGAACATTGCTGGGCCCTGGCTTGTTCGATTTGTATATAAATGACATAATGAAGGTCGGTGAAAAGTGTGAATTACAACAGAACTAGTGCAAACAATAAATGAAGGCCTAGGCAGGTTACAAAAATGGCTGTGCTGTAATAGTCTTAGAATCAGTGTTAAGGAAACCAAATTTATGATAATTAAAGAGAGATATAATACTTTAGTTAACACTACACATAATGGCATCATGATAGACTGATAGGATTGAACAAGTTAAAGAATGAAAATATTATATGTAATTATTGATGAAAATCTAGCATCACTATATATAACAAAAAAAGTATTGAAAAAAAATAATTTCTTATATATTTTGGATGGTTGTAGCTTTTACTTGATGGAAATTCATTATAAATATATAATAAAAGACTGTTTTTAGTCAATTTCCACTGGTTTATTTAAATTGCGATGACGCGTTTCGCTGTCGATGCAGCTTCTTCAGATCTACATTTTACACTGTCAAGTTAGGTTTAATATTCACAGTTTTATATATATTCTTAATTATAATATTACACCTAATTAAATTACATTGATAGTATTGGGAAATCCACACAGATTTGGAGTTAGGAGAATAAATTCAATAATGGTGAATTGCTTAAATCTACCTGGTCGTTCAGTAAAGTACCTGTAGTCCTTAATCGATTTATTTGCATTGTCTCTAAAAGGTTTAGTTTTAAACCATTTTGTTGGGTATGTAAAATTTTGACATTCTTGTTAAATGTGTTATTTTCTGTTAAAAGATGATTAGCATATGTTGAATTAGATTTTCTATGGATGAAACTTTTTTCGTGTTCTGTAATTCTTTGTCTAAATGTACGTCTAGTTTGTCCGATGTATGTTTTAGGACATGACCCACATGTTAATTGATAAACCCCTGATTTATTGTCTTTATTGTTTTGTGGTTTGTAGTTTTTAAGATATTTCCCTATAGTATTGTTAGTCTTGTAAGCTATGTTGATATTTTTTTGATTTAAAAATTTCCCCAGTTTTTTTTTCGTTGGTTTGCATTTAAAGGTGGTATTTCTGTCCTTAAAACGTGGGTATATTTCTGAGATTGCCTTGTTTTTCTAAGTTTTTTCCTAATGATACTATTGATTAAAGTAACCGAATAACCGTTGTTAACGGCTACTTGTTTTATGTAGTTTAATTCTTTAGTAAAATTTTCTTCTGATAAGGGGATATTAGTTAGTCTATGTATAAAACTATAGTTCTCACCACCCTAACCATCATAAACTTGCAGCTTATCATAGTTTTATACATAGACTAACTAATATCCCCTTATCAGAAGAAAATTTTACTAAAGAATTAAACTACATAAAACAAGTAGCCGTTAACAACGGTTATTCAATCAATAATATCGTTAGGAAAAAACTTGGAAACAAGGCAATCTCAGAAATATACGAGGCTGGTTTGAAAAGTCCGTGCAAAGTCCGAGAGATGGCACCACCGGCGCGTATCGAGGTCATGTTTAGTTAGTAGCATCTCTTGAATGAACGCACACCAAGTTTCAGCCATATTGGTCTATTTCTTTGTGTTTGGCATTCGTGTGAATCAAGGAAGTCGAGTGATTTTTCAAGAAATGGACGAAAAAGAATTTCGTGTGGTGATTAAACATTACTTTATGAAAGGCAAAACGCCTCAGGAGACTAAAGAGGAGCTTGATAAACATTATGGTGACTCTGCACCTTCGATTAGAACAGTTTATAAGTGGTTTCAAAATTTTCTGACTGGCCATATGGGCACAAGTGACGCTGAACGTTCTGGACGGCCTGTGGAGGTTACAACTCCAGAAATCATTGATCAAATCCATGATATGATGATGGATGACAGAAGAGTTAAGGTGCGTGAGATTGCTAGTGCTGTGGGCAGCTCGACTGAACGGGTACATAATATTTTGCATAAACATTTGGACATGAGAAAGCTATCCGCAAGATAGGTGCCGCGATTGCTCACGCTTGACCAAAAACGGAATCGTGTGAAGTGTTACAAGGATGGTTTGGAGCTGTTCCAGAAGAATCCGGAGGACTTTAAGCGTCGTTTGGATGTCACTGTGGATGAAACATGGATACATTACTATACTCCTGAGACCAAACAACAATCTAAACAATGGGTTACCAAGGGGGAATCTGCACCAAAAAAGGCGAAGACCGTTCCTTCGGCCGGAAAGGTTATGGCTCCCTCGGACTACTATTTGTTCCCCAATTTGAAGAAATGGCTGGCGGGACAAATATTTTATTCAAACGAGGAGGTGATTGCAGACACTAATGGATATTCTGCAGACTTGGACAAATCCTATTATTCGGAAGGGATCAACAAACTAGAACATCGTTGGACGAAGTGTATAAGCCTAAAAGGAGACTATGTCGAAAAATAAAAAAGGTTTACCCCAAACACATAAGTAGTTTTTTATTTTTGCACGGACTTTTCAAACCAGCCTCGTACCCACGTTTTAATGACAGAAATACCACATTTAAATGCTTAACCTATTTCGGCAAACCAACGGAAAAAACTGGGGAAATTTTTAAATCAAAAAAATATCAACATAGCTTACAAGACTATCAATACTATAGGGAAATATCCTAAAAACTACAAACCACAAATCAATAAAGACAATAAATCAGGGGTTTATCAATTAACATGTGGGTCGTGTCCTAAAACATACATCGGACAAACTGGACGTACATTTAGACAAAGAATTACAGAACACGAAAAAAGTTTCATCAATAGAAAATCTAATTCAACATATGCTAATCATCTTTTAACAGAAAATCACACATTTAACAAGAATTTCAAAATTTTACACACCCAACAAAAAGGTTTAAAACTAAACCTTTTAAAGACAATGCAAATAAATCGAGTAAGGACTACAGGTACTTTACTCAACGACCAGGTAGATTTAAGCAATTCCCCATTATTGAATTTATTCTCCTAACTCCAAATCTGTGTGGATTTCCCAATACTATCAATGTAATTTAATTAGGTGTAATATTATAATTAAGAAATTATATAAAACTATGAATATTAAACCTAACTTCACAGTGTAAAATGTAGATCTGAAGAAGCTGCATCGACAGCGAAACGTGTCATCGCAATTTAAATAAACCAGTGGAAATTGACTAAAAACAGTCTTTTATTATATATTTCTTATATAGACTGGGTAAAAACTTAAGTACTTTGACTAAACATCTAATATATAAGACAATAATTATGCCCCGTTTCAATTATTATTCCACAATCTTATTTATGTTTACCAAAGGATATAGAGCTGTAATAGGCATACAAGAATCAAAGACATGTTGAAAACAACATTATTGAATGTAAACAAAATATTTTTCTAAACATAATGATGGTTATTTTTAAAATTAAAAATACAATGTATCCTGAACATATCTTAGAGAAATTACAATTTGTCAATGAGATTACACATATAACACCAGAAGTAGATTAGACTTTTACCTTCCCACTGTCAATTTGTCATTCGCTCGAAATCGTCTGTTTCTTTGTGGACTTATAGAATTTAACAATTTTCCAATGAGGTTGAAAAGTGCAAGGTTTGTCAGTTTTAAATTTTTTTTAAGAAAATACACCACCGCTTTCAAGTTAGATATAAATACTGAATATTGTAATTGTTTAGCTTTTGCTAATAAAAATAAATGTTAATATTATTATTATGTATATAAATATTGATATTTCAGTTACTACTTTTTCTTATTTGCAGGGTGGTCAGTATCCCCCCGGATATGATAACTCGTACCAATATAACTATGCACCTGGTTATGGATATCCAGGATATGATTATCAGGTATAAACTTTTTGTCAAGAAAATTTGATCTAATTGAATATTGGTTTCTTATGTCAGGTATTGCTAAAAAAATTTAATATTGTTTCAAGACTACCATGTGTATGTGGTTCTAAATCTATCAAACCTATTTTAATCAATCATAGACTTAAACCTTCGGAGATCACTTATGTACATATGGAAAGAAAAATCAAGTTAATTTACTCAGTCATTTTTGAGTGGTATTTGTACATATATTTATACATCGTCCACAACTCCATTTTTAGTGTTCCGTACGGAACACTTATAAGATCACTTCGGTGTCTGTCCGTCTGTCACACCCGATTTTCTCCGAAACTATTTGTCATAGAAAGTTGAAATTTGGTAATAATAATAATAATAATTTATTGATCATAAAGAATACATAGTATTGACAGACACGTCAAAAGATTTAAAAACTAAAAGTGTAGATCACAAAATACTGTACATCTAAATGTTAAGGATCGATACAAACAAATAGAAACTTCACACATATCACACAACTTAAAAGGTTTGGTCTATGTCTATAGTTAAATGTAGTGCTTAAAATTCTCTCTATTCCTAGTCAGTGTATAAAATTCACTGAAATTATACATAGCGGCATTGATTATATTTTTTTTTTAAGCTACTTTTAAATCGACCGAGCTGTTGCAATCTCATCTCTCGAGGCAAAGCATTAAATAATTTAATTTTTTCCATGTTTGTTCTGGCCAATCTAGTTACGGGCAAGAGCAGATTATTTCGACTCCTGGTACCACGTGCATGAATATGCGATAATGTACAATACCTAGCAACATTCTTTCTGACATAAATGAGTTTTTGGTAAATAATCAAACCATATAGAGTCATTATTTTCAGTGACTTAAAATAAGGTCAACTGGACTCATCCTGTTTTAAGTTTGCAATGTATCTTATAGCAGATTTTTGCACTCTAAAAACTTTTTCAAGGTGAGTGCTTGCCGCAGAACTCCATACTAGGATTCCATAAAGCAATATTGAATCCAAAAGAGAGTGGTAAGTTGTAAGTTCCGCACTCGTGCCGCTCCTGGAGCGCTTTAGGGACTTCCCCTGCAGCACGTGTGCTAGACCAATAAAAAAAAAAAAAAAAGTGCAGCTGCTTCGTTTATTGTATTTTTAATTCGTCTTATACCATATATTGCTTTGTTTATTTTGTTACATATATTATTTACATGGTCGGTATATAAAAGGTTGGTGTCTAGAGTAACCCCTAGGAATTTTATTTTGTTTTTTACATCAGTGCTAATAGTTTTTACTTCAAATATTATGGACTCGGTCTTTGTGTCATTAAAAACTAGTTGATTTGAGAGGAACCACAGTTTAGCTTGATCTGTCATTGCCTCAAGCAACTGAGCCGGATCCTCACCTCCATCGAAAGACACTCCAAATGTTGCATCATCCACATAAATAATGCTCTCGATATTTTGGATATTTTTTCCAAAAATTTCAAATGCCTGTGGAAGATCATTCACGTAAAGGAGGAAGAGTAGGGGACCCAGCATAGACCCCTGAGGTACACCGATCTCTGCAAGCATCGGAGCACTCATGCTGTTACCATTACAGCAGACAACTTGATATCTCCCCTCAAGATATGACTGCAGAAGCTTAAAGGCCACACCCCTAATTCCCTAGAAATATGCTTTGTCTAACAGAAATTTACGGTTTACGCAGTCAAAAGCTGCAGTTAGATCTGCAAATAACCCTATAAATTTATTTCTTTTTTCAAAAGCATCTTTTATACATTTTACAAGAGTTAAAATAGCATCTGAAGTTGTTACATTTTTTCTAAAACCAAATTGTCTTGGGATGATTATACAATGTTTATCTAGAAAGGCAACAAACTGCTCAAATACGACACTCTCCAAAACTTTTGAAAATACAGGTAGTATTGATATTTGCCTAAAGTTGTGGGGAAGGCTCGGTTCACCTTATAGAGTGGAATGATTTTTGCTAATTTCATTTGAGATGGAAATGTTCCTTCCTCCAGACAGGCATTCACAATATCTACCATTGGTGGAATCACAAATTCAGATGCTCTTTTCATGCTAAAAACACTCACTCCAAAGATATCTTCTGTCTTCTTATTTTTAAGTTTATTTATTATACGTTTTATGTCGTAGAAATCAACTGGTTTAATGAACATAGAGTCTGTTTGTTTTAATTTTTTATCTAGATATGAATTTATATTTATGCTTGATTTTGAAAGATTTTGGGTGAGTGACTCTGCATGAGTTATATAAAAACTATTCAAGTCATTTGCAGATATGTTTTCCGGGGTAATTTTCAATTTATTTTTTCTCCCAGTTTCAGTATTTATTATATCCCAAACAGTTTTGCTGTAATTATCTGTTTTCTCTAGCCTATTTTTATAATATTGTTTTTTTGAAATTGATAGGACATTATTGTATACTGCCCTGTACTCTTTATATATCTTTTTATTTCCTTCAGTAGGATACCGCTGTTTAACTTCAAAATAAAATCTAAGCCTATCTTTTACTTTAACTAGTTCTGGAGTTATCCAGCTTCCCGTCTCTGGCCTATTCTTTTTTTTACTCTGAGGAAAACACATATCATAGTAGTATAAAAAGCTTTTATGAAAAATGGTGTACTTATATTGTGCAGAATTTTCCCTATATACATCAATCCAAGTTTCTTTCGAAATATGATCGATCCATGTTTTATATTTATTGTTGCTGTATTATCTCATAGGATTTTTTTTTGTTCTATAGTTTTAAAGTAAACTATAAATTATATATATATATATATATATATATATATATATATATATATATATATATATATATATAAAGGGTGTTTTTTATAGAGGTATAAAACTTTAAGTTGGCAACACTTCTTTAACTGGCGGCCATTTTGTCAGCTGTCAAGTGATTTATGTTTAGTTTGGTTTGGCATTTCAACATTAATAGACTGACGCCTAAACAACGCTTCCAAATTGTGCAAATTTATTTTGAAAATCATGGTTCTGTTCGAAATACGTTTCGCGCATTACGTCCATTTTACGGTCAACATAATCGTCCATCAGAGCAATTAATTCGATTAACTATGGAACGTTTTCGCACCACGTTTACTCTAAATGATAATACGCATCCACAGAGACGTCGTACAGTGCGTACAGAAGAAGTCATTGCTGCTGTAGAGCGTAGCGTAGAGGAAGACCCGAATCAATCTATCCGCCATCGTGCACAGGAATTGGATATGTGTCCATCCACTTTATGGAAGATTTTGCGGAAAGATCTTGGTTTGCGTCCTTCAAAATCCAACTCGTGCAACAATTGAAGCCACACGATCACCTAGCAAGGCGTAGATTCGGTGAATGGGCCCAAAACAAGATTGCCGTTGATCCCGATTTTCATAAGCGAATTTTGTTTAGCGATGAAGCTCACTTTTGTTTGAATGGATACGTCAATAAACAAAACTGCCGTATTTGGAGTGATGATAATCCTCAAGTGTATGTTGAGACACCGTTACATCCAGAAAAACTGACTGTTTGGTGTGCTTTAAGGGCTGGTGGAATCATTGGTCCGTACTTCTTTAAAAACGATGCTGGTCAGAACGTTACAGTCAATGGTGACCGCTATAGAGTCATGATTACTGACTTTTTCGTTCATCAATTGAACAACCATGATGTGCAGGAGCCGTGTCAACATGTCACACAGCTCGTGCCACAACTGATTTATTGAAGGAAACGTTTGGTAACCGCATAGTTTCGCGTTTCGGACCCATGAATTGGCCTCCAAGATCGTGCGATTTAACGCCGCTAGACTATTTTCTGTGGGGATATGTGAAGTCGCTAGTCTACGCCGATAAGCCCGAAACGATTGACCACTTGGAGGACAACATTCGCCGAGTTATTGCCGATATACGGCCACAAATGTTGGAAAAAGTCATCGAAAATTGGACCTCCAGATTAGACTACGTCCGAGCCAGCCGTGGCGGTCATATGCCAGAAGTCATATTTAAATTATAATGATATATAGATTATCTTTCGAATAAAGTAAATTTCATGTCAATTTAAAAAATTCATCTTTGTTTTATTCCATTTTAAAGTTCTATACCTCTATAAAAAACACCCTATATATATATATATATATATATATATATATATATATATATATATATATATATATATATATATATATATTATGTAATACTTGCGCGCACTTTTCTTTGTATTATTTTTAAAAAATGGCTAAAAATCGCTGTCCCCCCCTCCTTATCTCAAAAAGTATTGATCAAAAAATTTTGAAAGAAATTCTGGAATATTCTCCACCGCGTGTAGATTGGACGAAAATTATCACGAGTGCATTACCTTTAATAATTTATCTGGTATATAAAAAAAAACAAAAATTTCAAGGTCATCAGTTTTCAGTAAAGATTGGAAACAAACTTTGTTGAAAATTCATTTGGGGTGTGTTTTGTGAAGTCACTGATCATTTTATCCTCGGTAACAAAATTTTTTATTTTAAAAGCAGTCAACGTACGGAACACTAATTGCGCAAGTTCAACTTGCACTTGACCGGTTATTTATTTTATTTATATTTTAAATACAGCGTAAAATTTTAATATATATTATAACTATATTTAAATTTGTATAGTATATGTTAAATAAAGTTCAATATTTTAAAGTAAACTATAAATTAAATATATTTTTTTAAGGCTCCACAACCTACGCCTCCTGGAGATTCATACAGCCAATCTTCCTGGAGTCAACCTCCCCCAAGTTATAACCAGCCTCCTCCCCAACAACCTCCCACATCTATAGAGGAGCCAAAGAAAAGTGAAGGTAAGGCCTCAAATTAATACATCAGTATTTAAATGGGTACTTTTGATTCATAAAATAGCCAATTAACGGAGAAATTAATATTTTTTAGTGCTGTACCTTTGTGAATTAATTAAAAAATGTATTTATTATTATATTAAGGGGAGGTTCTGGTTTCAGCTTGCGACAATTGGATCATTTTTGAGAATTATTTTCTCTAGTAAAGTTACTTAATAATTCTGGAGTTTGGTACATTATTTCTTGTATTTTTACATCTACAAAACCAAGAATTATTTAAAATAGACCTCTAGAAGTGCACCAATGGACCTGAAACGGGGTTACGACTTAAGAGTGCTAAAGGAAAGTGTTATATTCGTGAAAAATCACCCTCTGAAATTTTTGCTTTTCTTCACGTTCATAGCCCACGAAAAATACTCATTTCCGTCGGTTTGTCTGTCTGTAGTTCTCTCTGTCTCTTGGCACAATGACTTGCGAACGAAATTTTAAACTTGGTATATACAGTAGAACCCCGGTTATCTGAGGTAACGTGGGGGGCACCCTCCTCAGATAACTGAAAACTCGGATAATCCGGATTTGTTTTTTATTCATTAAAAAAAAAAATGCCAATACTTTAAACCGATGTATTAACGTTTTTAACATATAAATAGGAACATACATTATTAAACAGTGGAATAGGTATCTATGCGCTTCTGTTTCATATTGCATCTTCTTTTTCTCGCTGCAATGTTTCTCCATCTATTAAGAAGAAGCAAATCCGCTGGGGTTGCCTCTGGTTGTTGTTCGATATACCTCAAAGCTTTTTCCACAGAAGCAAAACCTTCTTGATGAGAGAGCTTAGTGGGAGACTGTTCATCCACAGCCGCTTCGTCATCGTCATCTGATTTTTCGGTTTCCTGAAAGGCATTCGTTATTTCTTCAATACTCATTTCTTCTTCTAAATCATCTGCTGTAATCCATTCAACAACATCTTCTCTTGTCACATTTTCGCAACCTTTTAATTTTTGCATTAATTCAAATAAACTTTTTTCTTTTTCATCTATCTCGCTGTCAAAATTTGAACAGGACATTTCTCCATGGCTTCTCAATTTCAAAGCTAATTCATTTAATGGAGTATGATCTTCACTGTCATTATAGTCCTCAAAATCAATAACTTTTGACCAAGATTTTTGAATAGTGGTAGTACGCATAGAATCTCAAGCTTGGCTTACCCAGTAAATAACATTTTTCAGTGTAACCTTTCTCATCCCATTGATAATATCCTCCTTTTCTGTGTATTCTAACAGATGTTCAAGATATAAACGCCTATAATTTTTTTAATGTTTTCCATTGGTTGCATTATGCTGGTTAAATTTGGAGGAACAAATTTGACAACAATTTTGCCCACATGAAGTCCTTCTCCAGGGTGAGAGGGGGCATTATCCATTAAGAAAATTGCTTTAATAGGAAAACGGTTTCTGGTCAAAAATTTAGTCACAGATGGCACGAACTCTTCTTCAAACCAGTTAGTAAATAAGGTCGCATCCATCCATGCGCGACTTTTGTAATAGACTGGTAGGACTTTGGGTGAGATGTCTTTTAAAGCTCTTGGACGTGCAGACTTGCCAATCACCATCAGTGGGATTTTGTGCTTGCCAGATGCATTGGAACATACCATTATAGTTAATCTTTCCTTACTTCGTTTGTGCCCACGAGCTGATTTTTCCTGTCGAGATGCCAATGTTTTTGATGGAAGCATTTTATAATTCAGACCAGTTTCGTCACAGTTGTAAATTTGATCACATGTGTATCCACAATCTTCGATTTGTTTTTTAAAGTTCTGCTTAAACTTCTCAATTGATAACACATCAGCAGAAAGTTTTTTACCTCATACAGTCAGTTGTCGTACACCGTACCGTTTTTTTCCAGCGGTCAAGCCATCCAGAACTGGGGGTAAACTGATCTATCTCTGAGAATTGCCTACTAATCATTATTGCTTTCTGTTGTAAAATTGGACCTGACAGAGGCACACCTTTTGATCTCTGTTGGTTAAACCACATGAATAAAGCTTCGTTAACCTTTTCATAGTCGCCGGTTTTCATTGATTTTCTTCCTGAGGACGAGGAGGCTTGATTTATACACCACTCTTCTATTTTTGTGCAGTTTCTTTTCCAATCTCCAACTGTTACATCACCTACTTCATAATCTCGTGCAACAACTTTAATTGTCTCTCCTGCTTCAATTCTTTTGATGGCTTTTAATTTTTCTTCAGTAGGAACGAGGATTCTTTTACGCTTGTTTTGCTCCATTATAATACGACAAACAAAAATTCAAACAAAGCAGTTCGTATTAATTACACTTAACTACCAGAACTCCAACCAAATAAATTATGTGAGTATACTCGTACTTCTCCGTAGTAAACGCTATAACGAACTGCATTCACGCAAATTTACATGCTGAAAGAGTCCAAAAACATAAATAGGAGAGCCCCTCACACTGGCCAGGGGGATTCCCCGAAGGCCCCGACGATTTGAATGTGGTTACATTTCCGGGTTTCAATCCGTTCATCTAGCAATAAATTTGCACGACGTTTCGCCAAAATCTCATTTGGCATTTTCAAGTACTCTTGCTGCTGCTGCTGCTCGATACTGTAATCTTACTGCTGCCGCTCGAAGCTAACTGAGAAACCGAATTGCGGTCGCCGTCTACGCGGGTTGTAGGTAGGGGAACCGGGAGTATTCGTTCGAGCATCGGCGTTTGCCGGTTGGTTGTCTGTATCAGTGATAATTACAGGTTCCGGAGCTATGCTGACTGCTGCCTTCTCGGTTCCTGGTTATTCCTTGGTTTAGCTAGTAGACCCTTCCATGTAGTGGAGATATTCAGTGCATCATCCCGCTTACTTAGCTGTCCATTCTTTTCAGTTTCTAAGCCTTCTCTGACTATGCGTATTTTATAATGTGAAATCGAGACTATTTGTTTAAATCCCTCAAAAGTGATGTTGTGACCAATATCATGATGGTGCTGAAAAAGAGCTGAAGTTGTTTGTTTGTTTCTGATACTTATTTTAAGTATATAAATATCAAATCACATAACAAAAATAGAAAATGTAGTTAAATAAAGAAAGTGATGTTTGCAAACAGGTGAATTTAACTAAATCTACGGTTTCTACCATGTGGAAGAAGAGGCAAGAAATCTTATCAATCCTTCGAGGCAGGCGAAATAGTAACCGCCGCTTTCTGCGATCTTTCAAAGGCCTTTGACTGTGTATGTCACAATACTCTACTGGCCAAACTTGGATATTATGGAGTGAGAGGAAATGCATATGATTTTCTAAGATCATACTTAGAAAACAGGAGACAGCTAGTGGACTGTGATGGTGCATGGTCATCAAACCTACCAATATTAGCAGGGGTGCCACAAGGCTCAATATTGAGACCACTGCTGTTTGTGATATATGTCAATGATTTGCCTCACTACTTAGAGGACATTGACATTATACAATGTGCAGATGACACCACCCTATACTCTGCTCATAAAAATAAGCAGACATTTGTAAATACAATAAATGTTAATTTAAATAAAGCAGAAAAATGGTTTCAAGCAAACTCACTAGGTCTCAACCTAGGTAAGACTGCCATACTAAACATGTCACTAGGTAAAAATTCAGAAGATAATCCTGTTAAATTTTTGGGGCTTTATATTGATTCAGGCCTCTCCTTTAGATGTCATATTGCAAAACTCAGCTCAAGCCTATCAAAGGTAAATTATTTCATCCGAAAAATAAAACATTACTTAACAATGGAAACTATGAGACTTGCCTACATGGGCCTTTTCCAAAGTCAACTAAATTATGCAATTTTAGTATGGGGAAATACAGTTGATTGGCCAGTGATCTTTAAGGGGCCCCGAAGGCCGAAAATTTTAAAATTATCTTTTTTTTATTGCTTTAAATCAAAGTTCAACCTTTTCTGTACAATTTAAGACAATTTTCATCAATTTATCTTAACTAGAAGTATTTTTAAAAAATTTAAGAAAAAAAAAAAAGTTAATACTTTTCACTTCACAGTCAGATGTACACGTTTACAACCAAACTGGCAGGTTTCCAAGGTTTCCTCTAGCAATAGAAAAAAATCGATGTTTTCTACGCTAATAATCGATAGTCTCGGTAGGTATTGAAACGCCGAAAAACAAGAAAAAGGTCCGGTCGTGGCGGTGTATCAGAGACGAACCCGCGCTCATTGAAAATCGCTCGTCCTGAAAAGTTGTGGTTTTTGACCTTTCGGTACACGTTTCTCAAAATGTAAACACCCAAACCTTACTAAACTTTGTGGAAATATTTAATGATGTTAGAGGATTATTTGCCCGCAATTTCACGTTCGTTGATGTAGTAGAAAGCAAGAAAAAAAATCATGAGTGAGAGAAAAAAAAGTACATTTTTTAAACTCTAATTAAAAAAAAAGTAACGAGTAGATTTAAATGAAATTGCGAACACTAATACAACAGGATACCCTTAATCCAGTAAAAAAAATTACATCAGTAACCCATTTAGAACCCGAGGAATCGGTACCGAAAGTGAGCAACCTCGCTCATAAGGATAAGGTAGCCTTCGGGGTCCCCTTAACCAGCAAAAGAGGGCTATAAGAGTCATCGTGAACGTGTCACAAAGGCAATCTTGCCGAGAATTCTTTGGGCAATTAAAGATTATGACAGTGCCAGCATTGTATATTTACCAATGCCTGTCTTTTGTTAAAAAAATAACCTGGATTCCTTAACAACACATGATGATATCCACGATTATGAAACAAGAAATAAAAATAAGATCATCATTCCCCGGCACAGGCTGACTACAACTCGTAAGAGTTTTAGTGTATCTGCTGTAAAATTTTACAACCACCTTCCAGATGGTTTTAAAAGTCTATCCACTCGTAAATTTAAACATGAAATAAAAAAAAACTATTAATATCAATATGTCCGTACAATTACAGGGAGTACTTTGGGGTAATTTGAATATGTATATTGTCTTTTATTATTGTCTTTTATTATTGTCTGTTTGGTTATCGATTTTATTATTTTTTAATTCACTTACGTATATAATTATTTTATTTTCAACTGTATTTGACGATGCAAAGACGATGTGCAGGTTAGGTTTGCTTAACATGATTTATACAAGTTATTATGCAAATAAAGTATTATTATTATGATAAAAAAAACTTTAGTTGTAAAAAAGTAAGAAAATCCACACGTGACCAAGTCGATAAAGAACTCCTTAAATGGTTTAGTCAAAAACGACATGAACATGTTCCTATTACCGGCTATACTTTACAAGGGAAAGCTAGTGAATTGAAAATAGAGACCACCGAGTTTAACTGTTCTAGAAGTTGGATTGAACGATTTAAAAAGCGACATAATATTAGTGGGGGGTAAGCTAATAGAAGAAACTGCAGGAGTGGATATGACTGTCGTTGATCAATGGCTGGCCAATATATGGCCGGAAATTCGAGAAAATTATGAATATGTCGACATTTTTAATGCGGATGAAAAGGGTTTGTTTTTACAAGATGACACCTGATAAGACATTGAAGTTTGTTGGAGGGAATTGGGCTGGTGGAAAATTATCAAAAGTAAGGATTACTGTGTTGGTAACTGCAAATATGTCTGGAACAGAGAAAAAAAATTGGTGGTAGGAAACTCCGCCAATCTCAGGTGTTTTAAAAACAAACATTTACCAGTAAAGTACAAATCAAACAGTAATGCCTGGATGACAGTAGAAATTTTTTAAAAATGAACTGATCGAATGGGACCAAGAATTAAAATTCACAAACAGAAAAATATTACTTTTGATTGACAACTGTCTAGCGCACCCTGAAGTTGATCTACAGCAACTAAATTTGTTTTTATGCCTCCAAACACAAGTGGCAGATTTTTAAGGAAGCGATGTAGATATGACTCAGATGATGAGCTATCGTTGTCTCAGTGGATTGAAAAAAATTGAGAAGATCCTACTGATTGTCTAGAATTTGTTTACGATGCTGATATTCAACAGAGTACAGTGGGAATCGAGATTAAAAAGGTGTTTATTCACTTTAATTTTGAAAAAATATTTATGTGCTGATATTAAATTAATGACGAGAGAAATATTAACTGATGATCAAATTGTGACATCAGTGACTTCTGGAAAGATTTTAAGCGATAATGACGACGAAGATGAGCTTGGAGAAGGAGATAATATTTATATTTATGGAAATGACTAAGAAAATGACTGAAACTCGCAGTTTTTTGGAATCTCGTGAAGTTTCTGAACATATATGGAGTAGTTTTTGTGACCTTGACAATTATATAAACACCATTTCTTTTTCAAGTAAAATTATACAAACGAAAATTACTGATTTTATTGTACCGAGTGGCGCATAAGTAGCGCTATGATTTATTTAATGAATAACTTTTTTCTTTCTGATTTTATTTAACGTTGGCGTTTATTAAAATTTAGAATATAGTTTGGAAATATGTTCACATTATGTTTTCAAATGGTGCCCATTGTTTGCTTCGACCTGACGTGCTCTTTCCAGAGCATTTCCTATAACTTTTCTTAGAATTTCAAATCCCAGCGCCCTCACTTCTTCTCGGATATTCGCCTTAAGCTGTTGGATGGTTCTTGGCTTATTGGCATATACCTTACTCTTTAGGTAACCCCAAAGAAAAAAATCGGGAGCCGTTAAATCGGGCGAACGCGGTGGCCAGTTAAAATCAGAAAAACGCGATATTATTCGATCGGCAAAAATTTCACGCAAGAGAGCCATAGTTGGACGAGCTAGGTGAGCTGTGGCTCCATCTTGTTGGAACCTTAAAAAATGTTCAATCATTGCCCGGTATTGAATGCCATTCACATTAACCGCAACGTGTTCGTCGTTTTCGAAAAAATATGGTCCAATGATCTTTTCTGAAGTTATTCCACACAATTCTATGCATTTAAGTGGGTGCATTTGATGTTCAACAATTATTCTTGGATTTTGGGTGCCCCATATTCTGCAATTTTGTTTATTCACGTGACCATTGAGGTGGCAATGGGCCTCATCGCTCATTATGAGTTTGTGAATAAACTCTTCTAGGCACAATGCTTGCAAACGGCGACTATATTGAATGCGTCTTTGTACATCATTTGGTTTTAACTCATGAACCAATTGAATCTTATATGGGAAAAGGTCTAAATTATGTAAAATTCTTTGCAAAGACCGCCTAGACATCACGAACTGCTGAGAACGTCGCCTGGTGGAAGTTTCGGGGTTTTCCTCAATACTTGCTTGCACCCGAGCAATGTTCACATCATTTCGAACTGCACGAGGTCTTCCAGCACGCGGAAGATCACAGACAGCCCCTTGTTGCCGAAAACGCTGAACCAATCGGTAAATTGTTGGAGCGCTAGGTGCATTTCGAACATGAAAGAAATTTCGATATGATCTTTGTGTCTGAATAATCGAATGCTGACTTTCATAATAAAATTGAACAACTTTGGTTCTTTGTTCTGTGCTGGGTCTTTCCATCATAAATTTCCCAAGATTTTCAAAGTTAATTCTGAAAAAAAAAATAAAAAAAAGACGTTAACAAAAAATTTATTCACTTATTAAATCATAACGTTACTTATGCGCCACCCTATATAAACTACGTATTTTAATATTTTCGTTTATACTTACGATACTAGATTATTTTTATTATTATATAACCTGGCCAGAGAACATATGAATGAAGTAAAAAAACACGACA
>CM032449.1:175452-407952 GCA_019049505.1 Pachyrhynchus sulphureomaculatus
TCATCAACCAGGGATTTTAAAAATATTGAAAATTATAAGAACGGCTAAAAAAGTGTCCGTTTTTTGCATGCCAAATTGACATTTTTGGTCCGGTCAAAAAATCCACGATTCGTGATACGACGAAACATGTCCTTAAGGAGGTTCACTCGTGACAATCGGAGCCAAAATTATAATTCAATAATAAATACAAAAAGTTTAAAGTACTCAATGGCAGAGTTTTATTTTTGTCAGAGACTATTCGATACGTGGAAATTTTCATATGCAGACACACTTTTAATGAAAATAAATGTGGCAACGCTGCCAATATGTATACTGAATGCTCTATACTGCAGTGATTCCCAAAGTGTTTCAGGTGGACCCCCCAGGGGTCCACGGGAGACTCGACGGGGGTCTACGTTGGCGTGAAAGAAAAATGGGGGTTCACAAGTTGTAAGTGGGGGTCCACGAAAATTTATCTGGTTTCGATAGTAAAGAACAAAAATGTTGGCTTGGCTTTACCTATCAATGTAGGCAGATAAGACAACTAGACAAGTACACTACTCAAAAAAATTAAGGGAACAAAAAAAAAATCCAAATTTTTCGGTGATTTTTGACAGGCTGTATTTCAGTGAAAAATGGTCGTATTGAGACTTTAAAAAAAAAAAAAGCATTATAAAGCTTTAAGATTCTAATTTTCAGATTTTTTTGGTAAAATTTTTTAGGAGCTACGCTTCTCATGCAATCCTAACAGATAGCGCGAAAAAATAATATTGCAAATATTTTGCTTTTTTTTTAGTCCACGGGCTTGAAAAAAAAATTTTCAGTTAGGCCGGCATATGGATCAGATAGCCTGTTTATTTAGCATTAATTTCCTTGTTTTAAAACCTCCCTTAATTTTTTTGAGTAGTGTATTTTAAGAAGGTCACCGACTGTTACTTGTGAAAACTTGCATATTCGATATTCAGTAAAACGCGCGTCGAGACTTGCAAAGCGCCGCCCGCGACGCAACCCATTCAGACGTGCAAAGGGACGAAATACGACTTGTGCTGTGCTTGCAATCTTGCATGAACTTGTTTGATTCTTCACCAATATAAATACGAATGCCAAGGACAAACGTTACTCATTTGTTTCCGGAATTTTGAAAAGAAAAGTGTGAGTGAATCGATGTCAGTGTTTGCCAGTGCCGGAAAAAGTAAGTACCTGCCTATTTTTTATTCATACTTTTATTTTATATTATAATAATATTATATTTGTTATGTTTGGGTGTAGTAGGTACATAATAAAAATTTAATACTGAACAGGGCCATTATTCGATACTATAAAAGAACAGAAAGCCGAGGAAGATTGAACTTTTAGTACTTTTTATTATCAAATTATTTATTTACCCGACTGTGGTGATTCACTAAAGGAGAGATATATGATTGACCTGCATGTTTGTACATATTTCAGTGCCCTCGTAGTTGCTAATGCTAAATGACTAAAAATATTTTCATAAATTGTACGTGTCTTTATGTACCACTCGTAACGTATATCAAAGTAATAAATAAATCATTAAAATCGCGGAGTTTTGATGTCAAAATATTCTTTAAAAGTATTTTCTCTCGAATTTACAGAAATGTATCAAAATATAATTAATCAAAAAATATTTTATATTACATTAAAATAGGTTCAACCGTTTTGTGAAAACCTCTATATGGGTCTTAGCAGTTTATTGCTTTTAATAATTAAAATCAGTTTTGCCGCCGGCATTTTGGTTTTTTTATTGCAATAATTAATTAATCCCATTTTATTCTGTTAAAATGGCCATATCCTGTTAAAGTCGCCTTATGATTACTAAAACAAACATTTTTTTCTTTACAAGTAGGTAACTGATACGAAACATGGCTGAATCTAAGAAGAAATGTCGACAGTACAGTGTTGATTATTTGAAATTTGATTTTTCTTCCATCAAAGGCAGACAAACGATTGCCCATATGCGTTTTATGTAACAAAGTTTTGAGCAATGACTCTATGAAACCATCAAAGCTCGAAGATCATCTAAGGAGGTGTCATCCTGATAAAATAGGTAAAGATTAAAATATTTTCAAACATTGAAGGAAAAATATGAAAAGAGACCCACCGTGCACAGTATGTTTGCTTCAACGTCTCAAAGTAACGATGATGGCTTGCGGGCATCTTACAATATCTCATTGCTTATAGCGAAATCTGGAAAACCGCACACCATCGGAGAACACTTAATTTTACCCGCTGTTAAAGAGGTTTTAAAAACTGTTCTGCACAAACCTCTATTTGACGTACTCAAAAGAATTCCTTCGAGTAACAACAGTATACAAAGACGTATTGATGAAATGAGCTCTGATATTGAAAGCTTCTTGTGTAATTATCTGCAAACAACTCATTTTTCTATTCAACTGGACGAGTCAACTTTACCTGGTAATGAAGCATTATTATTGGCATATGTTCGATTTGTTATGGACGAAGAAATCCATGAAGAGCTGCTATTCGCGAAAACTTTGGAGACGGACACTAAAGGCGAATCAATATTTAATGTCCTGAGTGATTTTTTTAAGGGAAAATCGATTCAATTTACAAACATTATTTCGGTGGCAGCAGATGGAGCTCCTGCCATCTTCGGGCGATATCGTGGGTTTATAAGCCATCTTAAACGAATTATACCAGGAGTAACTGCAATTCACTGTGTCATCCACCGACAACACCTGGTAGCGAAAAATTTGAGTGATAGATTGCACCAATCGCTTCAAAATGTGATTAAAGCAGTTAACAAAATAAGAAGCAATGCGTTGAATACCCGTTTATTTGCACAATTGTGCGACGAAAATGATAAAGACTTCCAACGATTGCTCTTACATACTGAAGTACGCTGGTTGTCGAAAGGTGCATGTTTAACAAGATTTTACTCACTTTTTGAATCAGTTTTAGAGTTTCTGGAAAGTAGAGATCCAGATTTAAAAGAAAACCTGATCAAATTGAAAGCAGACATCGCGTATTTGACAGATTTGTTCAAAAAATTTAATGACATTAACTTGCAGTTACAAGGGGACAGCCTAAATTTAATAAAAACAAAGGGTGTAATTTCGGCTTTTCTTGGAAAATTGAAATTTATGAAGCGAAATATTAGTCGGGGGCGAATTCTCCCAGTTTCCAAACTTGTCACAGGCAGAATGTCTTGATGAGGATATTCAGACATACGTTCAACATTTAAATGTCCTGCATGATGACTTCAAAAATAGATTTGAAGATATTCTAACGTTGGAAATACCACCATGGATCATAAATCCATTTGATGAAACGAAAGTGGCGAATGTGGTATTACAAGAGGAGCTACTCAAGCTTAGCACCAATGAGGAGCTGAAGGTGAAATTTAAAAAAGGCTATCAAACATTTTGGCTGCAGGCAGAAATACCCGAAAAATATCCTGGGCTGTGGGAAATTGCGAGAAAACTTTTGATAGCGTTTCCCTCGTCATACGTTGTCGAAAAAAGTTTTAGTGTCGTTACAAACCTATTAACAAAAAAAAGGAGCAGATTGAACGTCACAGAACGGGGAGATTTGCGGTTATTCCTTACAAAACTGAAGCCAAATATTGATAATTTGCTGTCAATCCATCAAGTACATCCCTCCCATTAAAATTATGACTATTTTTTTCTAATTGTTGATTTGCGTTGTTGTGTTGTGTATTAAGTCTGTAATCATATTATTTTAATAAATAGAACACAAGAAAATATATTATTTTTCTTTTTATTTTTACCACTCCGAATTCAGGGCTGAAACTCAGCCACGACGCAAATTTTCATCGGTAGATCTAATCTTCACATTTTTTGACGTGTTTTGGGAATATGGTAGAAATGTAGCAGCAGAGGGTCGACCGAAACCAGTAAAATTTTGAAAGTGGTCTACGAGAAAAAGAAGTTTGGGAACCTCTGCTCTATAGAATGACGTTTATATAGGTTATTTATGATACTTTGTGTATGTTTACTGTTTAGACCGTATTACTTCTATTTAAAATAAAACAAATATAATTTAAATAAAAAATGCGTTTTAATTATAATCAGTTGCGACATAAAGGCAAATTTGCAAAGGAAAGCTCATCAATAAACCCCCTGGGAAATATACAAGATCTTATATGACAAGAAAAGATGGAATAAGAAAACAAAGAGCATCAAGAGCTAATTTACAATAGTAAATTTCTTATGACATCCAATCGGAAGTCATATAATCGTAACTGGTCAGACCGCGAATATTTATTGTACAAAAAATAGGCGTTTATCATGCTCATTTGCAGCACATGCATGAATAACTTTTTGTACCACAGGAATGGTTTTACGGCTGCAAGGATAATATGCCATCATTTGATCCTGTCTATCTATACCGGACATAAAAGCATTATATCCAATGATTGCGGAAGGTTTTTCAGATTCTTGATTTCTTTTGTTTTTAAAAATGCCCATTTCGCTTCCAAATTCTGTTGAAATGTATTGAACATTGCGTTTATCGCGCCATTTTCCGACATGCACTCCATTGCAAAACATAGATTTATTCTCACCACGTTTTAAGTTTGCACTCATTACCTCTTTCGGATTATCTTTCCTCTCAGCTCTCAGCGTACCAGTGCAGTATGTATTTTGTTGAAGTAATTTCCTAGCTAAATTAACACTATTGTAAAAATTGTCTAGATAAACAGCATGTCCCACACCCAATTTTTCCTCCAATAAATGTAAAACAATCTTTTCAGTATGTCCGCTTCCACCATAAACATCTGTCGCACCTTCGTAGACACGAAATTTCAAAATAAGTCCATTAGGCTCTGTCAGCATGTATAACTTCATACCATACTTATGACGCTTATTCTTGATATACTGTTTAAAAACTGGAGACGACCCCGATAAAGTACCATAGCTTCATCCAAAGACAACTCTCTTCCAGGATAGTAAATTTCTCCCATCTTGTTAAAAAATTCTGCCACAAATCTAATCTTTCCTAGCCGATCTGCCGGATCCATATCTGGAGATGTAAAATGCAAACACCTCAAGATAAGCAAAAATCTATTCCTTGACATATATTTTCTAAAAACAGGTAGATTAAATAGCGGATCAGTTTTCCAATAATCGTTAAGACGGCTCAAGGATATTGTGCCAGTGTGAAGTAACAGGGCCAAAAAAATTTTTAGTTCGTCAAGAGTAAGATCTTTAAAATTAGTAATACGTGATTTTGTACTTGTTTCTGGGCGCAGCAAAACCTCGACTGCGTAAGAGTTCGTTCGTTCTACAATAGTTTGTAAAAAATCATCATCAATGATCATTTCGAAAAAATCGATAGGTGCACCTTGTCCTGGAATTTGCACCAATAATTCCTGGGTTTTCTGGAACATAATTTGTTTTAACGCTCCTCTGTCGTTCCATTTTATCTCATCAAGACTAGGAAGTGTTTGATGTGGCCGAATAGGGTCTATAAAATTCTCTTCTTCGGACTCGGAGCTTGAATTTACATCACTATCGTCTGTGTCTGGTACGTAATGTTCGTCACTAACTACTACCTCCGCTTTCTTCCAATAGCTGCAATAATTCAGTGTCAGTTAGCTTCTTTTTCTTATCATATACCTTTTTTTCATCACTACAATGTTTTTTTTTTAATACCAGAAGGCCCAGGTTGATTGTCCATATTGTACGGCAAATTACAACCAAACCAAAAGCAAATCCGCGGAACCACTTAAGCACCTGTTAGAACTTGCGTTTTTAAGCAACGCCACCACAAGAAACACGTTTCATATACAACGCTGATGGAATACTAAAACGTTTCGTAAGAACGCATGTCGAACTCCGATCGGAGTAGACGGCATTGGCGAAGAGACCCGACGCACTCCGATCGGAGTGGTCGGCAGTCAACCTGTTGATAATGAGGGTAGTTAGCTAAAACAGTATTAGCTATCAAAGTTCGTGTGGCATGACTAGTGTTGACCAGCGATGTCAGAAAGCATGCCGTCAAATATATTTTTTTTTTCTTTAATCGGCAGACTGCCGGAAAGACCGGCGCAATTCCATATATATCATTTTTAACTGTAAACTAATAAAGATGTAAAAAACATAAATTATCTTGTAAGCAGGTTGGTGTCCCATATAGACAGATGTCTGCTGTGGACTTATTTTTCCTCTAAATTAAAATATTTTCTTTTATTGAAATACAAAAACTAGCTATCTCTCTTACAAAATTTAAAAAAAAAAAAAACATACCATAGTTTTATTTTGAAAGAAAGCTCTAAAGATACATATTAAATCAAAATTATATTATAACATACATCTAAAGTATTGGTAATGTCAGATTGATGAGCCGACAATCTAAAAAAAAATCTATTATTTTCTGGAAAACTAACTTTTTTACCTTGATTTGTAGCTAATCTGTCTTCCGCGATTGTACTCTTTGTGTCATAAATATATTAAGGTAGTTGACTCGTAAATCCACTTTTCTTAAGAATGTGATGAAATTGAAATATGATGTTAATCTAATTGTTTTTCATTTAAAAAAAATTGACCGATTGCAAAGCGAGTTATTTATAATTAACTAGCCGGGCCCGCGGCTCCGCTCGCGTAGACTTGATTCACTACTATCGTCACTGCTTATTCCTTATGTTACCCAACGTAATAAAATATTTCCCATTATTTCTTCTTATCTCCCAATATTTCTCCTTATTTCCCATTATCTCTACATAATTTCCATTATCTAGGTTTATCTCCGCTCATCTCCCATTATTTCTCCTTATCTCCCATTATTTCTCCTTATCTCCCATTATCTCACCTTATTTCCCATTATCTAGGCTTATCTCGACTTATCTCCCATTATTTTTCCCTTATCTCCCATTATTTATATTTATCTCCCATTATCTCACCTTATCTCCCATTATCGAGGCTTATATCGAATTATATAGAACATATGTATAAATTTATAAAAACACGTAAATCGGATAAGTGGTTCTCGAGTGATAAGCGCACTAACGGACAGACAGACAGACAGAGAGACGTTACATTTTATATATATTGTATTCTTTGCTACATGGTATTGTTCCATATTTAATGCTTTAGTGAATGTATTGCAAGAGAACGCGCTAGCGGCAAACTTTTCTCGGACTTGATTCACTATTATCGTCACTGCTTATTCCTTATGTCACCTTATAAAATATATCCTATAACCTGGCCAGAGAACATACGTATGTTTAAAAAAAAAGCACGTAAATCGGATAAGTGGTTCTCTAGTGATAAGCACACTAACGGACGGACAGACAGACAAGACAGACGGACAGAGAGACATTGCATTTTATATATATTATAGATATTCTCTGCTACATAATATTGTTCCATATTTAATGGTTTGGACTGTATATTGCAAGAGAACGCGCTAGCGGCAAACTTTGTCGGACTTCATTTACTATTATTGTCACTGCTCATTCCATATGCTACCTATCGTAATAAAATATAGCCTATAACCTGGCCGGAGAAAATATGTATATTTTAAAAAAAAAAGTACGAAAATCGGATAAGTGGTTCTCCACTGATAAGCGCACTAACGGACAGACAGACAGACAGAGATACGTTGCATTTTATATATATTATAGATGTAATAAAATATATACCTATAACCTGGTCAGAGAACATATGTATGAATTTAAAAAATCACGTAAATCGGATAAGTGGTTCTCGAGGGATAAGCGCATTAACGGACAGACAGACAGGCAGACAAACATTGCATTTTATATATTGTAGATATAGATTATTATTATTATTATATAACCTGGCCAAAGAATATATGTATGAATTTAAAAAGAGACAGGTAAATCGGATAAGTGGTTCCCGCGTGATAAACGCACTAATGGACAGACAGAGAGACATTGCATTTTATATATATTATAGATTATACATTACAGATATTCTTTGCTACATAATATTGTTCCATATTTAATGGTTTAGGCTGTGTATTGCAAAGGCACGCGCTAGCGGCATACTTATTTCCGACATCATTCACTATTCTACGTCACTGCTCATTCCTTATGCTACCTATCGTAATAAAATATAGCCTATAACCTGGGCAGAGAACATATGTATGTTTTAAAAAAAAAAGTACGTAAATCGGATAACTGGTTCTTCAGTGATAGGCGCTCTAACGGACAGACAGACAGAGAGACGTTGCATTTTATATATATTATAGAAGTGCGCATAATTAACATACGATAGGCCAGTGTAGTATAAAAAATGCATAGTTTCGTGTATATCTTAAAAACTTATCTTACAAATTTTTTAAAAAAACTAATATTTAGTAAAAAATAAAAATTAGAAAAATTTTGAAATAAAAATATTTTTTTTTATCGATTTGTTAAAAAGATATAAATATTTAAAGTTAATATTTGTTTAAAAGAATAACCGCGTAGTGAAGTACAAATATCACAATTTGACAACGCTGCATGTCGTCATACTTTATGCGACAACATTCAAATGGCATTTAAAATGGTTAACTTTTATACAGAAATCATTTGTAGTTAAATAATTTATTCAATAAACACAATATATTCAACTTTATCTATAATTATCAAATAAAAATATTAAATGTATTAATTAAAAATTTGAATTTGTATCTTGATATTTATTATTTTTTTCTTTAATATTTAAAACATTTATATTTAACAAAAATATGTTGTTACGTTCAATAATTTTTCAATATTTTAAGTTAATATTATATTTATTTATGAACACTGTTACATATCAGTTGATAACAATATTAAATGTATATTAAAAAAACGGTTTTTTAAATCTTCTCTGTAAAACTGAATAAATAATTAATGATTCTAGTGATGAATAAATAAAGTATTATAAACTAATTAATTACTTTATTTGCTACTGGCGTATCTTTGGTTACACGTGGTTTGCCATTGTCTTTTCGACTAGATAATAATTGTACTATTCCTGTAGAATCCAATTTATCATAAAAACTTTTTAGATCTTTCAAAGTTATGCATTTAGATGCAATTATTTTATTCATAAGATCTGAAATAATAACACTTTTTAAAGGCATTAACGATAGCAATATTAGTTTTTCCATGACGCTCTTTTTATACGATACGTAATTTGTAATTAAGTCTTCTCTCTTTAAAAACTCATTTGCCAAATTCTCAAGGATTTTAACGTCATATATCGCCTCGTAGAATTTTTCGTTTGATGCTATTTGCAATAAGACATGCGCTAACTTTCCGAACTTAAACATCTCTGAGCCTTTTCGGTCAGGAAAGCGTTTTTTAGAAAAACCAGCAATATTTTTAAAACCTTCGATCATTGCAAAATTAATTATACCTTAAATTAAATGGGACGAATCAAAACGTGCACTATAGGCAACAAGTACTCAAGATTTTGGAGAAAAATTTAAAAACTGTTGGAATGAAATTAATGCGTCCTTTAGAGTGATTGTTTCGATAGGTTTACCATATAAATACAGGTCGCCATTAATATGTACTAAGCCTGTAACTTCGAAAGCATGGTAATTAACCAGTTGTTTAGGCCTAATATAAACATTGAATGTTTTATCCCGATATTTCGCCGCTATTTGCAAAATATCAACTGTACTTGAAAATCCCGATGTTTCTGAATCAAAATATACTAAGCCACAGCCCTCGGATGTAATTGAAACATTATTCAATATATTAGTTAACGCTTGAGCATTAATAATGTCACCAGTATGATAACTGGATAAACATACTGTCTCCTACGCTCTGTCTCATTTATATTAACGATCTACTGGAAAAGACCGAGAATCCAATCTACAGCTTTGCAGATGACAGTACACTTATCTCTTCATTCACTTTAAACGCTCGGACATCGGCTACTCAGACGAATATCCGCAGACAGTAGGAAGTCATTCAACTTAACAAAGACCTGGAAGAAATTCTATCTTGGGGTGACAGTAACCAAGTGGAATTTAACGCTACAAAAACCCAGGCGGCAGTTTTTTCTAAAAAAGTTAACGTTGCTGAACCCGACATAGTTATGTCGATGCTCTCCATTCCTCTAACATCGTCACTCAATTTGTTGGGCGTTAATTTGGGAGCAAATATGTCCTGGCATGAACATGTTGCAGGCATAGCAAGGAGAGCTTCTCAGAAGTTGGGAATATCATTTCGAACCAGAAAGCTTTACACTTCACAACAACTGTTAATTCTTTACAAGGCTCAAATTCGACCAACTATGGAATTCTGCTCCCATATTTGGGGCTCCGCTCCCAAACATACACTGCATTTGCTGGATTCTATTCAGAGAAGAGCTGTTCGTCTGATTGGAGACCCGGAACTGACAGGTGGCCTTAATTCGCTGGAACATCGAAGAACGGTTGGCGACTTGAGCCTATTCTACAAGTATTTTCATGGAAAGTGTTGGAAGGATGTGGCCCGTTTACTTCCTCCCAGAGCGGTGCATGTTAGAAGTACACGTCACGCTAATACTTCACATCCGTATGAGGTCCAGCTTGTTACTCCTCGTACAACGCTTTTCAAGCAGTCATTTATATGGAGAACATCATCCCTTTGGAATAATTTGCCCAGGACTGTGTTTCCCACCGAGTACAATTTACAGCGATTTAAGAACAACGTGAATCGCTTTCTCCGCACACGTGTCGCTCCTGTAGCGTTTTAGGGACTTCCCTGTAGCACGTGTGCTAGACCCATAAAAAAAAAAAAAAAAAAAAAAAAAAAAAAAAAAAAAAAAAAAAAAAAACTGCAGTCCACAATTTGATTCATACTGTACTCTTTCATGTTTTCCTTTATTTTTTCTCGTGACCCCTTTATTTCTAAACAATAAATTTCTAGGTTTTTTTCGTTGTAGGCAAATTGGCTCTTGATGCTCTTTGTTTTCTTATTTCATCTTTTCTTGCCATATAAAATCTTATATGTTTCCTAGGGGGTTATTGATGAGCTTTCCTTTGCAAATTTGCCTTTATGTCGCAATTAATTACAATCGAAAGGCATTTTTTATTTAAGTTATATTTTTTTTTATTTTAAATAGAAGTTATACGGTCTAAACAGTAAACATATAACCTATATAAACGTCATTCTATAGAGCATTCGGTATACGCATTGGAAGCGTTGTCACATTTATTTTCATTAAAAGTGTGATTGTATTAGGGTGTGTCTGCATATGAAAGTTTCCATGTATCTAATACAGTCTCCGACAAAAATAAAATATTCTGCAATTGAGTATTTTTAACTTTTTGTATTTATTATCCTATTATACTTTTGGCTCCGATTGTCACGAGTGAATTGACATAATTACCTTAAAGCAAGAACGATAGCTTTAGTCCAAATAATAATGATATTTCCAAATTTGACTCGTGAGTGTAAATAAAAGGGGCACAATTTAAAATGTCATTTTTAATATTTAAAACAAAGAAGAATTTGGTGAAGTGCCATATTACATTAACGGTAATCACTTGGGTTCATTGTTCTGGTAATAATATCACATGTTGTCAGTCAACTGGAAGAAAAATTTAGAAAATGAACTTTAGCCAGTCTTTGGCGAATTATAATAAAAAATAATAATTATACTAAAAAAATAAATACATTTTGGACTATAAAACATGAACTTTTTTACTTAACTCATTTGGGTCAGTATTTTCACTTCCTTTTGTTAGAATATATACCGGTGAAAGCACCGATCTGAGTTGAAACTACTGGCTTTAGAATGCATATTTAACTTAGGCTAAGTCCAAGTTAAACTTTTTGGTAGCTATATTTTTTTCGCAGTTTTTGGATTGTGAATCGCCAGATCGACGCACTAAATATATATACCCCTAAAAATTTATGTTGTGTAAGTTGTAAAATTAGGACAGAAACAAAGGGAACAATGTTAAATCGCAGATTTTTCTGTTGGTAAGAAAACGAGGTGTAAAAATCATTTCTGTATCTGCCTGAAGAAAAGTCGTTCCTCATTTTAGTCTTTCTTTTCAGGACGAAATCAATGGCAAACTGAAGGCCATTTTAAATGTCATTGAAATGCTATCGAGCATCATTAAAGACGGGAAAAAAATTGGAGATCTGGAGATGGAATTGAGCGAGCAGGATAAAGGGACTCCATCTCCTAAAGTGGAGACGAGAGAGAGTAGTCGTCGTGGGTCTCGTTCCCCTACTAAAGAAGCTGAGTCCCGTTCTGAGAGAGATTTTCGATCTGAGAGGGAAGCTCGCTTTGAACGAGAATCTCGATCTGAACGTGAGAAAGAGGAGAAGGAAGTAGAGAAAAGGTAGTTTACATTTGTATACCTGCTAGAAACAGGTTAAGTTAAGATTAGGATAAAGTTCGAAAAAGCAGTCTTCAAATAAAAAGCTATTTTAGTGTTGTTCATTATTTTTCCCTCCATTAAATTATTAACACCTCTGTGTATTTAATTAAGAGAAAACCTACAAGAAAGTATATTGATCTACTGAGGAAAAACATTTTCTATACTATCCGTGGTAGTTAAGATACCTCATATAAATATTAATAACAGGCCATATATGGGACAATCATATTTAAAAAATTCAAAACCTAAGTGCGTTCATACATATACATACATATGTGTGTATATATATATATATATATATATATATATATATATATATATATATATATATATATATATATAAAACATATATATATAACACGTCAACAATAAGGTACCGATTTAAAGTAAATAACTAATACGTTTTTTCACTTAAGACTAAAAATCTTACTTTTCTTACAAGAAAATCTTTTATCATTTAGTTAATAAAAAAAAACCGGTCAAGTGCAAGTTGAACTTGCACAATTAGTGTTCCGTACGTTGATTGTTTTCAAAATAAAATTTTTTGTTAGGGTGGTATAAAATGATCAGTGACTTCACAAAACACACCCCAAATGAGTTTTCAATAAAGTTTGTTTCCAATCTTTACTGAAAACTGGTGACCTTGAAATTCTGTTTTTTTTTTTATATACCAAATAAATTATTAAAGGTAATCCACTCGTGATAATTTTCGTTCAATCTATACCCCGTGGAGAATATTCCAGAATTTTTTCAAAATTTTTTGATTAATACTTTTCGAGATAAGGTAGGGGACAGCGATTTTTTAAAAGTAATACGAAGAAAAGTGTGCGCAAGTATTACATTATATACGAGTATATATATATATATATATATATATATATATATATATATATATATATATATATATATATATATATATATATATATATACATATTTTTACTCGTGTTTTTCACAAGCTTTCATTTGACACCACACTCGATGACCTAGTAAAAAAAAAATTTTTTTCACTTCCGATTTCACCCCTCAAAACGAACCCCTTAAGTCAAAATTTATGTTACGGTAGTATAAAATGATCAGTGACTTCACAAAACACACCCTAAATGAGTTTTCAACAAAGTTTGTTTCCAATCTTTACTGAAATCTGATGACCTTGAAATTTTTGTTTTTTTTTATATACCATATAAATTATTAAAGGTAATGCACTCGTGATAATTTTCGTTCAATCTACACCCCGTGGAGAATATTCCAGAATTTTTTCGAAGTTTTTTGATAAGTACTTTTCGAGATAAGGCCCGGGACAGCGATATTTCGCGAATTTTTAAAAATAACACAACGAAAAGTGCGCGCAAGTATAATATTATATATATATTTTTTACTCGTGTTTTCACAAGCTTTCATTTGACACCACACTCGATGACCTAGTAAAAAAATTTTTTTTTTTCGCTTCCGACTTCACCCCCCAAAACTAACCCCTTAAGTCAAAATTTAATTCTCAAAACTACATGGCTCTGATGAGGCCATCAATTCCTATATTATTACCACATTTCACCTTTCTATGTCAAATAGTTTCGGAGAAAATCGGGTGTGACAGACAGACAGACAGACAGACAGACAGACAGACAGACAGACACCGAAGTGATCTTATAAGTGTTCCGTACGGAACACTAAAAATAGCCCATCTCAGTATAAAAAAATGTACCCTAAGAAAAATTAATAAAAAAAAATATTACAAAAATTGTTATCTTTCAAAATAATTTCTTAATTTTATATTTCACACAAAAAAGTATTGAATGTGATGCAGTGAATTTCATAACATCCTGTATATATATATATATATATATATATATATATATATATATATATATATATATATATGATATATATATGATATATACATATATGCATATATACATATATACATATACACATATACACATATACATATATACATATATACATATACATATACATATATACATATATACATATACACATATACACATATACACATATACACATATACACATATACACATATACACATATACACATATATACATATATACATATATACATATATATATATATATATATATATATATATATATATAAAATATAAACTCCTGGACAAAATTAACAATCTGAAAATTAATTTATCTTTTTCTTATGTCAGTTTTAAAGTTTATCGAGTATTTGAATAGTAGGCTATGCATGTTTTGTTTCGTTGTTCATGACAGAAATGAAAACAATTCGTTTAGATTTACAGTTTTAAAGAATTTTTTAGAAGATAAACAATTTTCTGTAATAATGCGATAGATTTTCTTTAAAAGTAAGCTTATAAATTGTTCCCTTTTTCAAAGTAATACGTTTTTGTGGTAGACTGTTTTATTTTTGACCCCGAAGAATTAGAAAAATGAATCAAACAAGGAATTTAACTGAACACGAGGTAGTGCGAGCCTCAGTTTTATTGGACGAGGGATATTGTCAGAGTTATGTTGCCAATTTGTTAGGCAAACCTCGTTCCACAATAAGTCATATGATAAGACGCTTGAATGAAGTAGGAACTTATTCTAGAAGGCTAGGGCAAGGGCGAAAACGATGCACTAGCGACCTAGATGAACGTTCTATAAGATAATATGCTTTAAGAAACAGGACTGTCACTAGTTCTATAATAAGAAACGAACTCGAAGCTGTTCGCAATGTCACAATTTCTTCTAAAACAGTTAAAAGGCGGTTAAATGAAGCTGGATTAAACAGTAGGAGACCAGCCACTGCGCCCTTGCTTACTAGAGAGAACAGAGTTGCCAGATTACGTTTTGCTCGAAATCACGAAAACTGGTCTGTGGATGATTGGAAACAAGTTTTCTTCACAGATGAAACTAGGGTAAGTCTAAAACATCCAGATGGTCGTGAGCGAGTATGGCGAAGACCAGGAGAGAGGTTTGCTCCTTGCAGTATCTCTGCAAGGATTCCATTCGGCGGTGGCTCTGATATGTTCTGAGGTGGCATCTGCTTTGATGCTCGCACAGAGTTAGTTCCTGTCCGTACGAGATCCATGAATGCTGACTACTATCTTGAGAATATTGTAATAGAACATGTGATGCCTTTCGGTCATTTTGTGGGGCCCAATTTCCTGTTTATGCAAGACAACGCTCGACCTCACGTGGCTAGGGAGGTACTCGATTATCTTAATCAAGTTGATATACCGATTATGCAATGGCCACCAAAAAGCCCGGATCTGAATCCGATAGAACATGTATGGGATCACCTTAAAAAAATGTGAAACGTCATATACCTGCACTTAGAAACCTGAGGGAACTTGAAAATGCAGTTAACACAGAATGGGAGCAAATTCCTCAAGATTTTATCCAAAATTTAATTAGAAGCATGCCAAGGCGCATAAACGCTGTCATCCGAAGTAGAGGAGGCAACACACGCTACTAGTGTCCTAGTTACACCATTAATTTTGCTACCAGTGTCCCAGTTACACCATTAATTTTGCTACTAGTGTCCCAGTTTATTTTTTTTCATTATTACATAATTTCAACGATTTTTTTATTAGGTCTTAAGAATAATTTTAATTCTAATCTTATAGAGAAATTTGGTAGCTAATTCACTTTTAAAGTACCCGAATAAGTTTTTTTCTAATTTTTAGTGTAACCAGTGTTCATAAAAAATTATTAAAATTAATTCATTATAGAGATTTTTATGATTTAATATATTGTTGCGTTAATTTTGTCCAGGAGTGTATATATATATATATATATATATATATATATATATATATATATATATATATATATATATATATATATATATGTATATATATATATATATATATATATATATATATATATATATATATACATACATACATATATATATATATATATATATATATATATATATATATATATATATATATATATAGAAATATCTTATTTGTCCAATTGTTTTTTCCCTTTTGTTTTTTTTTTAAATTTTTTTTCTCTTCCTTCCTGTTTCCCTTTTTTCTCTTCTTCCTTAATTCTAGAGTCCATAACAAGATAGTAGTCTATAACCGTAGATATCAGTGTTATTTAAACTTAATAGATATTGCAGTTGAATCGGCATTTGAGCATGTGTTTAATTCTTCTGAAAAGTTTGACATTAAATTTGATCTTAATCTACACTCTAAAATACAATGTTGCTGATCTCCTGTTTCCCCTCAATTGCAATTGGCACTGTCCTCCGGGCCTTTTCTATTTCTACTAGACTATGAGAAATTTTGAATTATTTATTCAGTTGCACGGGGAGTTGTGGTTATTTAAGAGATAATAACGACTCCGGTCCCCTAATTTATATTGAGGGACCGGAGTCGTGGGAGGGCAACGCTTAATGGATAATCTGTTCCCAGATTGGTGAGAGATTCTTACCTGTCATCACCGATCCACTAATATAAAAGGCGTGTGCAAACGGAATTAAATCAGTTTCCGAATTCCGCTTCGGAACGAGCTTTGAGAAAGCCGACAGATTGATCGGCAAAACGTCAGCATCCCTTTTTTAATCGGCATAAAAGAATTATGCTTGGAAGCTCTGTCACCTGTGAAAGGTCCTTATCAAAGTTAGGAAATAACTTATTTGTGCGTATAAATAGACGACTATACTAATATATATTAAAGAATAAGAGTAATTAGACGTATTTATGAAAAATAATAATAACATACTAATCAGTATAAATGGGCGGGATTTAGTCATTTTTAAAAGTACCGAGGCTTAATTTTTACGACCCATTCGATGTTCTAATTTTGAAGGGTAAAGATCCCTGGAGATGCCTCGTACAATCGTAGGCGAAATATCGGAAAGTCACTACAATTTCACATGTCCATTTTATGTTTCTTTTTTATTATTTTAAAGGATTAAACAATTATACCAAATATGTTCTTATATTGTGTGAGTTGTATATGTACGTAATGCCATCTTCTACCAGTTTACATCACAATCCTTTATGCAGTTGTCCGTTGACCCGGTATATCTAACAAAAATGCTACTATTTTTCTTTTGCACTTGCGTTGCAGACATTGTTACGTTTACTATGATACCGGGCTTCATTGGTGTAGAGCTTGTGACAAGTTCCCGGAAACCGCTAAGGAATTGTTACAACATTTACACAGCCCTCAACATCAAGAAATGGCGAAAGAGAACGAGGTAGACACGACTCCTTGGCACAAGCTGCCGGTAGAGCCACTGCTGCCTAGTTACGATGATGCTCCGAAAAAGAGGATTCCTATTAAAGGTAAGTCACACACATGTAACGTTTTTCTATTTATGTATGTACAATATTGGGTTCAACACTGCTACTGTATACAAAGTGGTTTATATATACAATGAAGTCTGCTTATAACGAACCCGTTTATAGCTAATTTCCGGTTAAAACGAACTATTTTATAATGCACGAAAAAACTTCCATAAGACCAATGCAAATTTTTATCGGTTATAACGAACTTCCGGATAAAGCAAACCAAATTTGGATGTTTTGTGTCCGTTTATAACGAACTTGCCACTCCCTGTTCTACTTGTTCCCGCCGCGTCGCTAGTTCAAGCAGTGTTATTTTCAATTCACTTGTGTTATGCGGTTCTAATGTATATTTGATCAAAGTAGCAAAGTGAATGTTTACGTTTTTATTTTTAAAATGTGTACACAAAAACGTAAAATATTTACTTTAAAAGACAAACACGATATTATAAGGAAAATAGAAAATGGAGTTAAACAAAGTGATGTTTGCAAACAGTTGAATTTAACTAAATCTACGGTTTCTACTATATGGAAGAAGAGAGAGAGCGGATATGACTGTTGCTGATCAGTGGTTGGCCAATGTATGGCCGGAAATTCGAGAAAGTTATGAATATGTGGACATTTTTAATGCTGATGAAACGGGTGTGTTTTGTTGGAAAATTATCAAAAATAAGGATTACTCTGTTGGTAACTGCAAATATGTCTGGAACAGAGAAAAGAAAATTGTTGTTGATAGAAACAAACAGAAAAATATTACTTTGGATTGACAAATGTCCAGCGCACCCAGAAATTGATATACAGCAAATAAAAAAGGGTAAAGCTCCAGCCTATGGATCAAGGTGTAATACATTCTTTAAAATGTCAGATTTTACATCGAGAAGATACTGATTGTCTAGAATTTGTTTACGATGCTGACATTCAACAAAGTACAGTGGAAATCGCGATTAAAAAGATGTTTAATCACTTTAATTTTGGAGAATATGTATGTGCTGATAATGAATTAATGACGAGAGAAATATTAACTGATGATCAAATTGTGATCTCAGTGACTTCTGGAAAGATTTTAAGCGATAATGACGACGAAGACGAGCTTGGAGAAGGCGATAACCTTTATGTTCCATCCATTTCATAAATGACTGAGAAAATGACTGAAACTCGCAATTTTTTGGAATCTCGTAAAGTTCCTGTATATAAAGGGTGATTCATTTAGAGGTACTTTTTGTGATGGGGATTTAATTGCAGATTGCGCATGCGTCGTGGCAACTGAAGTGGCATTCCTGTTCAGTAGTGTTTGACAATTCATAATGGAAAGACTTAGCCCGGCACAGCGTCTACAAATTGTTCAACTTTATTACGAAAATGGGCGTTCTACGAGGAATGTGTATCGGGCGCTTAGAGCAACTTATGGTTCACATAATCGGCCTACCGAAGGCACAATTCGTTCTACCATCAATAAGTTTGAGACCCAATTTTCATTATTGGATAATGCTCGACCGAATAGACCGCATCCAGCACGTAGTGAAGAAAATATAGGGGCGGTAGCGGAGAGTGTACGCGAAGACCGTGAAGTGTCGATTCGTCGCCGTTCTCAACAGCTTGGCCTGTCATATTCAACAACTTGGCGTATTTTACGTAAGGATCTTTCTTTAAAAGCATACAAAATTCAACTAGTGCAACAACTGAAGCCGACCGACCTTCCGAATCGTTTCCGTTTTAGTCGTTGGGCTCTTGACAAGCTTGCAGAAGATCCACTGTTTTCGAGAAAAATTTTGTTCACCGATGAGGCCCATTTTTGGCTTAATGGGTTCGTGAATAAACAAAATGCCCGTATTTGGGGTGATGAACAACCTGAAGAGGTTCAAGAGCTGCCATTAAATCCAGAAAAAACAACTGTTTGGTGTGGTTTATGGGCCGGTGGAATAATCGGTCCATATTTCTTCAAAACAGAGGCCGGCCGGAATGTTACTGTGAATGGTGACCGTTATCGCGCCATGATAACAGACTATTTGATGCCAGAAATTGAAGCCCGTGGTCTCGACGAAATTTGGTTCCAACAAGATGGCGCCACTTGCCATACAGCCCGTGAAACCACGACCTTACTGCGAGAGCAATTCGGCGAACAGATCATTTCACGCTTTGGACCAGTGAACTGGCCGGCTAGATCATGTGACATCACACCTCTTGACTTTTTCCTTTGGGGCTATGTAAAGTCCAAAGTCTACATGGATAAGCCAGCTACAATTGAGGCATTGGAGGCCAATATTACTCGAGTCATTGGCCAAATATCACTCGAAATACACACACGCGTCATTGAAAATTGGAACTTCAGAATGGACGTTGTTAACCGTAGTCGCGGACAACATTTGAAAGAAATTATCTTTAAGAAATAATTGTAAAGAATGGTTCTTTTATATGATAATAAAGATTATAAAATAAAATTGTTTTTATTCATTTTTTTTATTAAAAAAAAAAAAAAAAAAAATAAAAAAAAGTACCTCTAAATGAATCACCCTTTATATGGAGTAGTTTTTGTGACCTTGACAATTATATAAACACCATTTCTTTTTCATGTAAAATTGTACAAACGAAAATTACTGATATTATCGTACAAACTACGTATTTTAATGTTTTTGTTTATACTCGTATATGTACCAACATAGATAATAATAACTTTAGTGTGACTTGTTTTATTTTCCTTTGAACATTTTCTTTTAATTTAATAATAATTATTATTCATTTTTTTAGGCATTAGCGCCTAATCTAAATAAAAATGTAGTGGAAAATGATATTACATATTGTTTACTGTTTGTAACGAACTTCGGATTTAGCGAACCATTTTTAGTGATTTTTTGTTTGTAGTGTAACTTTTTGCATATGACAGGGTTTCAATTTTGTCCACTGTTTTCCACTTATACTGACTGATTATGGCAAAAATTATTCCAATTTCCATCGATGTGTTGTCGCAATAACTCCCGAAGGAAATGAGATATCAATATAAAATTTAGTACACATGGAATATGTTACTTCGAGTGCGAGGAGAACTTATGAGAATAAGCAAATATAGTGAAACATATAAAGTTGTGGAAAAGGGGATCGTTTTGAATATATTTTTTTTCAGATTTTCTAGGGTCTGGGAAACTGCAGGTGATGTTAATTGTCTTTTATTTCGAATCTTAACGTTAATAGTATGTAGAGGGTAAGGACGTTATTTACAGAATGTCTTCAAAATAAGTTGAGAGAATTATTTGACTTTTCTGTTTTTGATTAAAAAGATAATTTTCAGAGTAATTATTTTTAGTCAAACATAAGGGATTTGGAGAGTTTGGCAGGTTGTTAAAAGAAGTAGGTTTCAATATGTCATGTTAACTGTCATTTTCAGTGTTTTTGAGTTATTTAGTTTGAAAATTAGCTTGAAACAGTCAGTAAAGATAACTAGAACACAAACTGGAGTGTGTTTATATATATATATATATATATATATATATATATATATATATATATATATATATATATATATATATATAAATATATATATATCAATCGGTTTTATAACGTCTTCCGTCTTCCGATGCCTAATTTCCACTCCTCCCGGTTTCTCTATCCATCCTTCTCCAGATCTCTCTCTAGTACTTCCTTGTTGATTCCTGCTCTCCAGCTTTGGCGTGGTCTTCCTCGTTTTCTTCTTCCATTAGGGTTCCAATTTAAGATCTTTTTAGGTAGTCGGTCTTGTGACATTCTCTGTACATGTCCGTACCATACCAACTGTTGGGTTCTGATTTCGTCCACTATATCGTGCTTTATTTCTAAAGCTCGTCTTATCGTGTCATTTGGTATACGGTCTTTTCTGGATTTTCTGGATTTTCTGTAGCTTTTAGTATCGTCTTTCCAGTGGCCAAATCCTATTGAGTCTGTAAATTCTTTTTAGTATTTTTTTTTCTGTTCTTTCCTTCAGTGGCCACACCTGGGAGCTGTAAGTTATTATACTTTTCACTATTGAGTTGTAAATTCTCTTCTTATTTTCAATGGTTATGTTTTTGTCCCATAGTATACTATTAAGCATTGCAATCGCTTTTCTTCCTTGGATATTCCTCTCGAATATTGCTTCTTCCAGTGTTCCGTCCCTAGATATTCTCGTTCCCAAATACTTATAACTGGCGTAGTGTTTGATGGTGTGACCTGTGGCCAGATTCAAGTCCTGCTGTTGTCCTCCGACGCACATGTACTCGGTCTTTTTAATATTGACTTCTAGGCCTCATTTTTCATATTCCTCCATAAGTTTTCGTGTCATGTATTCCATATCATCGATGTCCTGAGCGACTACTACCTGGTCGTCCGCGAATGATAGCGTGTACAATGTAGTATCATCATCCAGTGGTAATCCCATACTGCTGCATTTTCTTTTCCAGTTCTTCAGTGCACTCTCTAAATAGATTTTAAATAGCGTTGGGGATATACAACAGCCCTGTTTGAGACCCTTTGTGACCTGGGACCCTGTTGTTATACCATATTTGGTTTTCACTCTACTTCTTGCGTCTTGGTATAAGGATTTTACGGCTTTAATTATTTCGGTGCTTACATTACTCTATTGTAGTGTTTCCCACAATCTCATTAGGGACACGCTGTCGTAGGCCTTTTTTAAATCAACAAATAAGATATGGACTTCCTGATCAAATGCAGTTTTCTTTTCTGCTCGAAAGCCTGCCTGTTCTTCAGCTTCTACATCCGCGTATGCCGTTTCTATTCTATTTTTAAGTATTTTTCCATATATTCTGCTAATAGATCCTGTAACAGTTATTCCCCGATAGTTATCGCAATTATTTTTGTCTTCTTTCTTATGAATTGTTGATATGTATGTTATTTTCCATTCCTCAGGTACTTCTGATGTGTTAATGCATCTTTGGAATAAGTTCCTCAAAGCGCTAAATAGCTTTTCAGTTCCGTATTTTACTATCTCTCCTGGGATGTTTCCTGGTCCTGGAGCTCTACCATTTTTTAGCGTTTTACATACTTCTTTAACTTCTGATGTTGTTATCCTTATTGGGGATCCTCGTATAACTATATTTGGGTTTCCATGTTGGGTACTTTTAAACTCTGATCTATCTTCTGTTAACATATTTGTAAAGTATTGGTTCCATTTTTCTGGAGTATGATTAAAGTGGCCAATTCATTAGAACTGCCACAAACATGGAAACTAACAAATTTATCAACACTTCGACCTACTAAAAAACAGAAATATTGTATAAGCAGTTCGTTTAATATATATTTTTTTAATATTTCGAACAATATTATATACAAAGGAAAACTGAAAGATATGTAAGATATGTATGCTTTTTTGAGGGACTTATAATACACTAGCTGTGCCCGCGGCTTCGCTCGCGTGGACTTGATTCGCCTTTATCGTCACTGCTTATTCGTTATGTTTATATTATTATATAGTTCAAGGGCCTTAGAGGCCCATGGCTTGGTACCATACTTGTCTCCACTTCTTTTTATCTCCTTTTAGCTTTTCCCGATGCGGGATTCTCATCAACTCCTGATCTTGCTTTACTGCCTAAATCCATATAGATAGAGGTCTACCCTTGCCTCTTCTTCCAACCACTACTCTTATTACGGCTTGCTTTGCCTGTCTTTCTTCCTTCATCCTTGCCAGGTGTCCCAACCATCTTAATCGCTGGCTTCTTATGATTTGGCTTATAAGGTTTCGTATATAGACATTTTAATTCGTAATTTGTTCTTCTTCTCCACAGTCCCTCTTCTTTCCTTCCTCCGTAGATTCTTCTCAAAGCTTTCCTTTCCAACACCTCCAACGTCTCCTTTTCTTTTGCATTCAGTTTCCACGTTTCGCATCCATATGTCACTGTGGGTCTGACAACTGTCGTATTTATTCTTTCTTTTGCTTTTCTTGATGCACATCCAATATTGAAATCAAAATATTGGATTCATTGCCCCCAAAGATCTCTGTCCTTTCGCTATTCTTTCTTGTATCTCCGTCCTTTCTTGTCCACTCTCTGTTATTGTTACTCCCAGATAATTAAATTTGTCTACTTTTGCAAACGTATATCTTTTCCCTAAGTTGTTTATTACATTTAAACTTTTGTTGTTTTTATTATCCTTCGTCTTTGTAATTTCCATGTATTTTGTTTTTTCCTCATTTATCTTTAGTCCTCTCATCCTTCCCCTTTCTTCTATCCTACTTATGGCTTTTTTGAGGTTCTTTTTGCTCTTGCAATTACTGCTACATCATCCGCATAGGCCAAGTATTGGCAAGTTTGTTGGTATATCGTTCAATTTGTTTTTATTTCTGACTCCCGGATTATCTTCTCTATTACCAAATTAAATAGACATGTCGACACTGGATCCCCCTGTCTTAATCATCTCTTCACCTTAAACTTGTCTGATACTTTGCCCTCAACCAACACTCTATATTCTGTGTCTTTCAGGGTCATTCTCACCATGCGAATCAATTTACTTGGAATTTTTAGTTCTTCTATTATCTTGTAGAGTCCTTCTCTATTTATAGAGTCATATGCTTCTCTGAAATCCACAAAGACCAAGTGTAGTACTAAATTTTGTTTTAAGCTATTATCTTGGATTTGCTTAATCGAAAATATCTGGTCTGTAACCGATCTATTTTTCCTGAATCCACACTGGTACTCTCCCAGAATAGACTCGGCTTTCTCTGCTAGTCTGTTTCTGATAGTCAACACTACTATCTTGTACACGACATCCAGTAAGGTTATTGATCTATAATTAGCACATATAGTTTTTTTTTCTCCTTTTTTGTATATTGGACAAATGAGCGACCCTCTCCAGCTCACTGGCATCTTTTCTGTTTCCCATATTTCTTGCACCAACCGGCATATTTCATTTTCCAGATCTACTCCTCCTGCTTTGATCAGTTCTGCTGTTATACAATTTCCACCCAGGGCCTTATTTTTTTTGGGTTCTGAGTATTTTTCTTATTTCTTCTTTGCAGGGTTTGTTTGTCCCCTCCCGCCCTTCAGTTAATTTTGCTTTTTATTTCTCATTCAACTCATTTTCATCTCCATTTAGTGTTTCTTTAAAGTATCCCCCCCATCTATTCAGTCTTTCTACCAAGCTTACTGCTAAACTTCCATCTTTTTTCCTACATATTAGCATTTTGTATCTGTTTATTCCCTTTGTATTTATAAAAAAAAAAAACTGCGTCTGAGTCTGAAGCAGATGCTGACAACACCATCATGGACGAAGTTGCATTGGGCCTCAACGGAAGCACATCATCTTCAAAATCAGAAACGCCAGTCAGGACCTCTACGCCCTTCCCTAAGGAAGAAGAATCCTGCGACTCAGATTTTGAGGAACCGGCAACAAGGAAATACAGGCGCAGAAAGAGGAGCAACAAGTCCTCTGATGATGATGCTGCCTCGCAGTCGAAACGTGCAAACAAAAATGCCAACAAAACACCAGCATTCCAGGGCAACGGCTCTACCAAAGATTCAACTGTAGCCACAGCATCAACTGTCCCTCCAACCACCGCCCCAGCCATCGCCCTTCTCCAGCCCCAGACAACGCTTTCCACCACGTCAGGGCAGGGGTCCAGGACCAGTCAGGAAGGTGCTGCTAAAAAAGCTGCTGCAGGTAAGTCGCCAGCACACACGGTAACCCCCCCCTCAAACCCATCATCATCTAACACCAAAGTTCCGCCCATTGTACTGCGTGACAAAACGCGCTACAATCAACTCGTCTCAACTTTCAATGCCAAGAAATTCAGGTTTACCCGCGCGGTCACCCTCCCGGAAGGTGTGAGGATACACCCCGAGACCCCCCAGGACTTTAGAAATATAACTAGATTCCTGGAGGAGAACAGGGAACCCTTCCATACCTTCCAGTTCCAGGAGGACAAGTTAAATCACGTCGTGTTGAGGGGAGTCGTAGAGACTCTCACAACAGACGAGATTGCTAGTGACCTGCGTGAAAAAGGCCACAACCCTCATAAAGTTATCCGATGGCACTACAAATCAGGGGACCCCATGCCCATGGTTTTGGTGCTAGTGCCCAAATCCGATAAAGCCATTTTTGCTATTACTGAAGTCAGGCACAACAAAATAAAAGCAGAACCCCAACACTCCAAGTCTAAAAATACCCAATGCTTCAACTGCCAATTATTTGGCCACTCATCCCATCTGTGCAGGGCCCCGCCCAAATGTGTTAAATGCGGGCAGGGGCACCTCACGTCCACATGCCAAAAAACGCGGGATTTACCTGCCAAATGTGCAAACTGCGAGGGTGAGCATACAGCCTCCTACAGAGGCTGTCCCAAACACCCGTCGCAGCGACCCGCAACCAACCAAGCTAACTCCCAAGCCACCTTCTCCTGGGCAAACCGTCGTCAAACGGCGGCTCCCCCAGCGACCTCAATTCCAACAAACATGACCGACGCCCTTACATCTATCAATAGCATGAATTCTGCCATGCAAACCTTCTTTAAAAACATCCAAAACTTTCAAAAGCTTTCCGCCACTTTCATGCCCCTGCTTAATTCCAACGCCCAAGTATGAGTAAGCGACCAAATAAGATCTCTCCTAAAATGCTAAACATCTTGTCATGGAATGCCAATGGCATTCGCGACAAAAAGCATGAACTTCTCCATTTCTTACAAGACCATAACGTCGACGTAGCTCTAATCCAAGAAACCTTTCTAAAGCCCGGCATCCGATTCAGTCTTCCTAACTACACTGTTTACCGCAACGACAGAATCAGGGCCCGCCTAGGGGGGACCATGATTCTTGTCAAGCACTCCTTAAATCACTACCAACCACCCCCCCCTTCCTCTTGTCCAAACTGAAGCCACGCCTATTGCCATAACCATGGCAAACAACACCACCATCCACCTCTTCTCGGTCTACCAACAAAACGGTGACCAACATCCCATCGATCCTGCAGACTTCCATCTGCTGTTTGGCCCTGTCAATCAAAAGACCGTTCTGGGCGGAGACTTCAATGCCAAAAACGTTCTCTGGGGAAACCTAGCTACGAACGCTAATGGCAATGCTCTCGACGCCATCCAGAACCAAATCCCATTCAATCTCATAGCTCCAGACGAGCCCACCCACATTGGACACGGAAGACCGGACTTTCTAGATATTTTTCTTCTAAAAAATATCAACCTCCGGCATAACATTACTGTCATTCATGACCTTTCGTCTGACCATCTACCGGTCATTTTTACACTGGGAAATCCGGCCGACAAAATGAATGCCACTGTCACCACTTCCAGCACAGACTGGGACCACTTCCAACGCCTCCTGGCGACCACGGGTCCCATCCCAAAAATTTCCACAACCCAGGATCTGGATTCGGCAGTCAATAAACTGACTGCTGATATCCAGACAGCCCTTGCCCAGGCCACAACGTCACGAACCCAACCAGTCTCTTCTCAAGGTAGACTACCCCCAGCTATCAAAGAGCAGATCAGGGATAAAAACCGGCTGCTCAGAAGAGCCCTCAGGACGGGAGACCCCCGCCTCAAAAGGCTCGCAAATCAAGCAACGCAGCAGGTGAAAGACTCACTTGCTGAATTCCACAGCGGCAGGTGGGAGTCCAAAGTAGAATCCCTCACTACCCAGGACTGTTCTCTTTGGAAAATGGCAACAGCCCTTTCCAATGACGAGCCAAGGTCCATGCCAGCCCTCACCCACGCCGGCACCACAGCCTCCACAACCCAGGAGAAGGCTGACCTTCTGGCAGATCTGCTAGAGGAACAGTTTTCTTCTAACACTCCTGCCCATCCCGATCCAGCCCGTGATCTTAGGGTCGCTACAACCATACAGACCCTAAATCTTGCCCAGCCCCCTCGCAATACGTACTTCACAACCCCCTCCGCTGTTAATGAGATCATTCGATTTACCTCAATCCGAAAAGCCCCAGGTCATGATAAAATTACAAATAAAGCCCTCAAAAAACTCCCCAAGAAACAAATCTCAGAAGCCACCAATATCATTAACAGCATACTGAGACTCAGCTATTTTCCACTCTACTGGAAAAAAGCTGAGGTCATTATGATCAAAAAACCAGGCTCTCCATCCCACGAGGCAAGCAGCTATCGGCCAATCAGCCTACTTCCAGGCCTTGGCAAGATAGCTGAAAAAGTCATCCTCGAAATCGTCAGAGCAAAGTCCACAGCGCTCCGTGTTGTCCCTGACGAACAGTATGGCTTCCAGCCCCTTCATGGCACCATCCATCACACCACGAAACTCGCCCAAACCATTTCCAACAGCTTCAACAAACGTCACAAAGTTGGAGCTGTGTTTCTCGATGTAGCAAAGGCCTTCGACCGAGTTTGGCACGAAGGCCTCATTCTGAAACTGATCCGACACGGCTACCCCCTTTTCATTAACAAACTCATTCAATCCTTCGTCTCTGACAGAACATTCCAAGTCAGAGTCGATAAGGCCATCTCCGAAGTCAAGGCCATTAGAGCCGGAGTCCCTCAAGGCTCCGTCCTCTCCCCCCACCTCTTTAACATTTTCACAGCCGACATTCCAAAAACGGATCAGACTACCCTACTCCTGTATGCTGACGACACAGCCATCATAGCAGAATCCAGCAGCTACAGAATCATCACCAGTAGATTGCAGCGCCACCTGAACGTCCTCGCCCCCTGGTTCGACCGATGGAAGATCCAGCTAAACCCATGTAAGACACAGGCCATCGTCTTCGCCAAAGGCAACGGCACTCCTTATGGACAACTCCAGCTCCAGGGATCCCGCATCCAATGGGCAACCACCATCAAGTACCTGGGAATCCAGTATGACAAACACCTCATCTGGAAAGACCAGGTCTGTGCTGCCTCAAGGAAAGCCAAGCAACTACTGGGCAAGCTGTACCCAATCATCAGCCGGTCCAGTAAGTTGCAACCAAAAATCAAGCTGCTAATTTATAAAACCATCGTGAGGGCAGGACTCACACACGCCTGCCCTACTTGGTCTAAACTCACCAAGACACGCAGAGCTCAACTTCAGGCAGTACAGAACAAGGCCCTGAGGATGATCACGGGAGCCCCATGGTTCGTCCGAAACCGGCAAATGCATAGAGACCTCGGTGTGCCAACAATCAAGGCACACATGAGGTCCACCAACATCAAGTTCTTCGCAAAGGCGCTACAACACCCAAACGCCACCATAAGGAGCGCATTCCACGTGCCCGCCAACGCCCGCCATCACTATCCAAGACCTTCTGACCCCATATCCGACGAAGACGATGGCCCTCCCCCACCCCCATGAAGATTGTAACCTAGATTAAGTTTAGAATTAAGTTCTAGATTAGTTTAGAATTAAGCTCTAGTTAAGATAGATTAGTCAACCAATGTAATTAAAACCCAATGTCCTAGGTTAAGTTAATTAGGATTACTGTATAGAACCTAGGTTAAGTAGTATAGGAATATAAGCTATCATAAATGTAAGTAAGAGGCATAGCCTAACTTAAATTCAATAAAGACAATGACAATGACGTAAATCGGATAAGTGGTTCTTCAGTGCTAAGGACAGTAATAGATAAACAGAGAGACTTTACGTTTTATATATATTATAAATTTTTTTTGACATATATTAAATTAAGAATTAAAAAAAAATCACGTAAATCAGATGAGTGGTTCTCGAATGATAAGCACACTAACGGACAGACAGAGAGACGTTGCGTTTTATATATGGTATATTATATAGATTATTTTTATTATATAACCTGGCCAGAGAACAAAAAAAAAACGTAAATCGGATAAGTGGTTCCCGAGTGATAAGCGCACTAACGGACAGACAGACAGACAGAGAGACGTTGCATTTTATATATATTACAGATATTCTTTGCTACATGATATTGTTCCATATTTAATGGTTTAAGCAGTGTATTGCAAGAGAACGCTCTAGCGGCAAACTTTTTTCCGACTTGATTCACTATTATCGTCACTGCTTATTCTTATGTTAACTAACGTAATAAAATATAGCCTATAACCTGGCCAGAGAACATATGTATGTTTTAAAAAAAAAGCACGTAAATCGAATAAATGGTTCTCCCGTGATAAGTGCACTAACGAACGGACAGACAGACAGAGAGACGTTTCATTTTACATATATTATAGATATAAATTATTATTATTATTATTGTATAACCTGGCCAAAAAATATATGTATGAATTTAAAAAAAGACACGTAAATCGAATAAGTGGTTCTCGCGTGATAAACGCACTAATGGACAGACAGAGAGACATTGCATTTTATATATATTATAGATTATAGATCTTTTCTGCTATATAATATTGTTCCAAATTTAATGGTTTAGGCTGTGTATTGCAAGGGAACGCGCGGCAGACTTTTTTCCGACTTCATTCACTATTATCGTCACTGCTCATTCCCTATGCTACCTATCGTAATAAAATATAGCCTATAACCTGGCCAGAGAACATATGTATGTTTTTAAAAAAAAAAGTACGTAAATCGGATAAGTGGTTCTCCAGTGATACGCGCACTAACGGACGGACAGACAGACAGAGAGACGTTGCATTTTATATATATTATAGATGAATTTTTAAGATATTTACCACTATGGAAAATGTCCCAAAAAATTAGGACACTCGTTAATATTTTCCAAAAATGAGAAAATTAACGCTTTTGAGTATTGTATAAAATAGGCAAATATAAAAACATACAAACCGTTATGCTCTCACCTACGATATAATAACGTCGTTGTTCAGTTCCGAATATCTCTGTAGCCTTTCCCATTCCCAATTTTTTGTTTTCCTTCCCGTGTTAAAGAACGTATTGTATTTATGAAAAAATCACCCTCTTAAATATTTACATTTCTTCGCGGTTTTGAGTCCCTAGATCACGAAAAACATTCCCATTTCACATCGTTTTGAAATTTGGTACACGTAGGTATATTTTTTGAGATAGGAAAGGAACGTTTTTGAACGAGGCATGGATAAAGACAAGGGTCATTAAACATTGTATACTGTTCTTAATAGAGAGTTTTTCCTGATTTCTGGTTTGAATAATGAAAACATTTATTGATACTTTTGCAAATACTAACATTTATATTTTTTAGGATTACAATTCTTTATATCTGCCCCATCTTGGTACTGCAAACTCTGTGACGTATGGATTGGTGACTTGCATTGCGCATCTCACCATTTAAAGTCTCAAGGCCACTTCCAAAACTATGAGGTGAGTTTTTTAAGTTAAATTTATACGCAAACGATTTTTACCCGACACTGGTAATGGCTCAAACAAACGAATGTAAATCATTTCTGTTAGCTTAAGCCACAATTAGTTAACCAAATTTTCAGTTCATGAAACAAGATTGTTAAGGCAGTGTAGTTATTGTATTTATAATTACCAATGTGCTTTTTTGGTTTTTAGGTCTTTAAAGTTCACCTTTTGATTTAAAATCAAATCAATTATATTAAACCAAAATACCAGAAAAGAATGAACAAAGTTTGTCGACGCTATTGGGACTCGAACCCACGATCTTAGAGTTGTCTCAGTGACGCCATTGTCTAATTTGCAAATTCTTTGTTGTTGATTGTAAGAACCTACCTACAAATAGTCAAAACAGTTAACTGATGGCTCCAACACTGAGAGTATTCATTTAGAATACTACGCGTGACATTGGGAGAAACAACTTTTATTTTTAATTGAATCGGTGAGTTCGACAACCGTACATGTCCGAAAATGTCATTTTGAGAAATTTAAGAAAAACTGATAATCTTTTAAATTACTTATTTCTCAGGTTTGGCATACACAGAGAAGTTTTAGATCTGGTGATCTGGGATTTATATCTAGTAATAGTTTTTCTATAAACGAAACGGTCTAATAGTTATAGCTAAAAGAAGTTAGTGGACAAGTACGGTTTTCGAAATCAGTATCGTAAAAAAAAAATAAAACAGGTGAAAAATGATTACATTTTTAATAGTTCTAAAAGAATAACAAATAAATACTGATTTAAACATTTTAATCGTCATTTTCTGCCGTTGTCGTATTACAGGATGTTATATGGTAGAAAAATTCTAACATCATATATTGCATAACTTTTTTAATATCCTCGACTTTTTTCTCATTAATAGGTAGAGGATCTTTATAAGCGCCAGCAGTCGGTAGAGAAGGACTTTCCTTATGTTGCTTTAATAACTTAAATGTGTAGGAGAGAAAACCGTTTATGTAATTCCACGTTGTCACATAACCTGGAGTTGAACTGTCATAAAGAAATTGCCTATAGTTTGACACAGCAAAATTTTCTTTTCTAGTATTATCACCACTGACTAAAATAGAACACGTTTTTTTATAATCAGTCGGCCACCACTTTTTAAAATCAATAATATCGTTATGTCGAATTAACTTTACAGTAAATGGCTGTTTTTTCGTTGAAGATAGTATTATTTCTTGATATTCTTCTGGAATATAAATTCGATCGTATTTTTTTAATCACCCTCTTGACACAACCAAAATCCCTGTCGCAGGGCAAAATGAATGCCCTCTTATTGGAAAGTAATGGTATATTTTGTTAAATCTCTTGGTCGCCTGCAATGCTAGCAAAAAGCGAACCATGGTCTGGTTACGATTCTGTCCCGCACATCCATCAGAAAATAAGTGTAACTCAGTGATTTCAGATGGTATGTGGTTCAATATATAATCATAAAGAAATGTGCATACTTCATTAGATCCTTTTAGAGCTTCACCCTCGTGGTAGCTATAAAAATGACCAGTGTTGTCTTTAAGATTATGAATCTGAAATGCATATACCCAAAGTTGCCTCAGATAAAAAATTTCTTGAACCGGGATATGTGGGAGGGGCATATTCTGCATATAGTCAAAAGCTAGGCCCATTACTTCTGGTCGTTCCTTACACAGAGATTGCACTTCTTTTAGTTTCGTGTAAAACTTTTTTGCGCGCCTTTTATGAACTATGAGTTCCGCTGCAACCACTCTCTTTGCATTATCATTAAGATTAACATCTTTAAGTTTAGCTCCAAGGCTTTCACATACCGAGCAGACATCAACCTGTGGTCTTCCAAACCTGAGATTGTAGTTTTCATTATAATATTTTAGATAGAATTCGTATTTAATCAAATTTTCTAGCTGTGGATTTTTATCTATAAACAGATTGTGCATTTTCTTCACATTTAAAGATGCATCCAAATAATGAATGGTTTTTGAGGAGTAATGGGAAACTTTAACCGGGAATGACTCAATGTGTTCTTTTATTTTCACAATCCATTCTTCGCATATTGCACGAGGTCTGTTGTTGTGCCGGCCTCTTAAATCCTTTGGTGATTTTGTAGCTAGAAGTAAGCTGTTTAAACGCTGAACTTGCCAATGAGATATGGCATGAAGACTGATAAATGCCTGTTTACATACGGAAATTCGATTTGATTGTTTCATAACAAAGTACAAAAAATTTGATTTTCTTTGTTGTTTAGGTTTTACGCCTCTTATCCGATGTCTTTCAATAGGCTTTGCTTCAATAAGCCCCTGCAAATACGTATCTTGTTCATTTTTTGGCTTACCGTCGTATAATTTTGATATTATTTCTGTTTTCTCTTCATCAGTAAACTGCTGCATGCACTTTTTTTTTACACCTTAAAAATGTATTCATTAGTTAAAATTAATTAATTAAAAAAAAAATGTAAACTTACATGCATGTAGGTCCGACAGTTTTCGCTTCAATATGTTTTCCGTTTTTACCAACATATTCCTGACCGTGCAAACGTGCTATTTTTCTTTGGTTATGTTTCCAACTAACAATATTCCTTTTTCTTTTTTTGTTGCCATTGCTAGTAACCACATCTTCTCTGTCACAGGATGACATATTTTATTTAAACAAATTTAAAAACACACGATAATTAAGCTATTTTAATTAATGAAACCCACACGAAGTCAACTCTTTCTTTGTAAACAAATAACTGCAGATATTTTAGTAGCTGAGATGAAAAACCGTACAAGTCACGGACATGTACGGTTTTTCCAGTCATCACCGAACGGCAGCCTACTGTAGAGCGTTAACGTTTAAGTATATCGTACGGTTTTTTTATGCTCAGTTGATGGGGGGATATATTTAAAACAAAATGGCTATCTCAGTTTAAAATGTCAAATTTTGGACTTGTACGGTTGTCGAACTCACCGATTCAATTGTAGTGAGGAAAACCACAAAACAGACCTCCATGTAGTAGATCGTAACTTTGATTTCCCCTAGCACCGTGGTTGTTCACTTTTTTATATTTTCTATTTTTTTTCCGTTACTTTGATATTCATTAAAATTTAATTGAAATAATCTCTTTTTCAGAACTTCGTTGAACAAAATCCACAATGGGAGACCGATTGGCTGAAGGACCGGGAAAGGGCCATGACGCGTAACGGCAAGCGCGACTTGAGCGACTCCGATTCCGATCACAAAAAGCAGAAACGCAGAAGTCGTCGTTCCTCGATCGAAAGTATTTTAAGAGAGAAAAAAAAGAAGAAACGGTCGAAAAGGAAGAAGCGACATTCGAGCGATTCGTCGAGTAGTAGCTCGAGTAGTAGCAGCAGTAGTAGTTCGGATGATGAGGCCGCCGACAAGGGGAAAAGTATTAGAGTGGCTATGAGGAATATGTCACAGGTACAGTATTAATATAGTACCACCTGGGATGGGTTAACTAACACTGTTGGTAGAATTCAGTATTTATTTTTCTTTACATTTGCTTGGGTATTCAGAGAACTGTTATTTCGATGGAATAGATCAAGACGGTTTTCTTTTTCTGTTTTTTTTTTCTAATATATGTATATATATATATATATATATATATATATATATATATATATATATATATATATATATATATATATATATATATATATATATATATATATGTATATATAGTAGAACCCCGATTAACCGAGTCACGATTATCCGAGCTCCGGATTAACCGAGCTTGTAAAATATGTACATATTTCCACTTAAAATCGTCAGGGCCTTCGGGGAATCCCCTGGCCCGTGTGAGGGGTTCTCCTATTTATGTTTTTGTACTCTTTCAACATGTAAATTTGCGTGAATGCAATGCGTTATAGCGTTTACTACGGAGAAGTACGAGTATACTCACATAATTTATTTGGTTGGAGTTCTGATAGTTAAGTGTAATTAATACGAACTGCTTTGTTTGAATTTTGATTTGTCATATTATAATGGAGCAAAACAAGCTTAAAAGAATCGTCGTTCCTATTGAAGAAAAATTAAAAGCCATCAGAAGAATTGAAGCAGAAGAGACAATTAAAGTTGTTGCACGAGATTATGGAGTAGGTGAGGTAACAGTTGGAGATTGGAAAAGAAACCGCACAAAAATAGAAGAGTGGTGTATAAATCAAGCCTCCTCGTCCTCAGGAAGAAAATCAATGAAAACCGGCGACTATGAAAAGGTTAACGAAGCTTTATTCATGTGAATTGTTATAACCAATGCGCCATCTATGCCTTCGAGCACTAAGCTTGAGAAAGGTGCGCTTCTGCAAATAAGTTGCCAGCCGTGCTGGCCGCTCTGCTTGAATGACTTAGCAAGTCGCCGGTAGAGTGCAGTAAAAGCATCTATTTGTTATAGTTTTCCGTTAGTTACTTGGATAAAGGTCTAAAAGTGTGTTCTCGTATTTGCTGAACCTAGCCCAGCTGATGAGCCGTGATACGGCGAAACGCGTCCTGGGATCGTTCAGCAAATGCTTTAACTTTGGTAACTTCTAAGAATACGATTTTTTCGTTTATTTTTAATTGTTATACCAATGCGCCATTTATTCATGTGGTTTAACCAACAGAGATCAAAAGGTGTGCCTCTGTCAGGTCCAATTTTACAACAGAAAGCAATAATAATTAGTAGGCAATTTCCAGAGATCAGTTTACCGCCAGTTCTGGATGGCTTGATAGCTGGAAAAAACGGTACGGTGTACGACAACTGACTGTATGTAGTGAAAAACTTTCTGCTGATGTGTCATCAATTGAGAAGTTTAAGCAGAACTTTAAAAAGCAAATCGAAGATTGTGGATACACATGTGATCAAATTTACAACTGTAAAAAATTGGTCTGAATTATAAAATGCTTCCATCAAAAAACATCGGCATCTCGACAGGAAAAATCAACTCCTGGGCACAAACGAAGTAAGGAAAGATTAACTATCATGGTATGTTCCAATGCATCTAGCAAGCACAAAATTCCCCTGATGGTGATTGGCAAGTCTGCACGTCCAAGAGCTTTAAAAGACATCTGACCCAAAGCCCTACCAGTCTATTACAAAAGTCAAAAGAGCGCATGGATGGATGCGACCTTATTTACTAACTAGTTTGAAGAAGAGTTCGTGCCATCTGTGACTAAAGTTTTGAACAGAAACCGTCTTCCTATTAAAGCAATTTTGTTAATGGATAATGCCCCCTCTCACCCTGGAGAAGGACTTCACGTGGGCGAAATGGTTGTAAAATTTTGATGATACTCCATTAAATGAATTAGCTTTGAAATTGAGAAGCCATGGAGAAATGTCCTGTTCAAATTTTGACAGCGAGATAGAAGAAAAAGAAAAAAGTTTATTTGAATTAATGCAAAAATTAAAAGGTTGCGAAAATGTGACAAGAGAAGATGTTGTTGAATGGATTACAGCAGATGATTTCGAAGAAGAAATGAGTATTGAAGAAATAACGAATGCCTTTCAGGAAACCGAAAAATCAGATGACGATGACGAAGCGGCGGTGGATGAATAGTCTCCCACTAAGATCTCTCACCAAGAAGGTTTTGCTTCTTTGAAAAAAGCTTTGAGGTATATCGAACAACAACCAGAGGCAACCCCAGCGGATTTGCTTCTTCTTAATAGATGGAGAAACATTGCAGCGAGAAAAAGAAGATGCAGTATGAAACAGAAGCGCATAGATACCTATTTCATTGTTTTATAATGTATGTACCTACGAGTATTTTTATGTTAAAAACGTTAATACATCAGTTTAAAGTATTGGTGTTTATTTTTTGAATGAATAAAAAAACAAATCCGGATTATCCGAGTTTTCAGTTATCCGAGGAGGATGCCCCCCACGTTACCTCGGATAACCGGGGTTCTACTGTATATATATATGTATGTATACATATATATATATATATATATATATATATATATATATATATATATATATATATATATATATATTAGAGGCTGGTTTGAAAAGTCCGTGCAAAAATAAAAACTACTTATGTGTTTGGGGTAAATCTTTTTTATTTTTCGACATAGTCTCCTTTTAGGCTTATACACTTCGTCCAACGATGTTCTAATTTGTTGATCCCTTCCGAATAATAGGATTTGTCCAAGTCTGCAAAATATCCATTAGTGTCTGCAATCACCTCCTCGTTTGAATAAAATCTTTGTCCCGCCAGCCATTTCTTCAAATTAGGGAACAAATAGTAATCCGAGGGAGCCAAGTCTGGAGAATAGGGGGGATGTGAAACGAGTTGAAATCCTATTTCCATTAATTTTGCGACCACAACTGCTGAGGTGTGTGCTGGTGCGTTGTCGTGATGGAAAAGGACTTTCTTGTGGGCCAATCGCGGGCGTTTTTCTTGCAGCTCGGTTTTCAAACGGTCCAATAACGATGAATAATATTCACTTGTAATAGTTTTACCCTTTTCCAGAGAGTCGATGAGGATTATCCCTTGCGAATCCCAAAGGACAGTCGCCATAACCTTTCCGGCCGGAGGAACAGTCTTCGCCTTTTTTGGTAACCCATTGTTTAGATTGTTGTTTGGTCTCAGGAGTATAGTAATGTATCCATGTTTCATCCACAGTGACGAAACGACGCTTAAAGTCCTCCGGATTCTTCTGGAACAGCTGCAAACCATCCTTGCAACACTTCACACGATTCCGTTTTTGGTCAAGCGTGAGCAATCGCGGCGCCCATCTTGCGGATAGCTTTCTCATGTCCAAATGTTTATGCAAAATATTATGTACCCGTTCAGTCGAGATGCCCACAGCACTAGCAATCTCACGCACCTTAACTCTTCTGTCATCCATCACCATATCATGGATTTGATCAATGATTTCTGGAGTCGTAACCTCCACAGGCCGTCCAGAACGTTCAGCGTCACTTGTGCCCATATGGCCAGTCCGAAAATTTTGAAACCACTTGTAAATTGTTCTAATCGAAGGTGCAGAGTCACCATAATGTTTATCAAGCTTCTCTTTAGTCTCCTGAGGCGTTTTAAACCTTTCATAAAGTAATGTTTAATCACCACACGAAATTCTTTTTCGTCCATTTCTTGAAAATCACTCGACTTCCTTGATTCACACGAATGCCAAACACAAAGAAATAGACCAATATGGCTGAAACTTGGTGTGCGTTCATTCAAGAGATGCTACTAACTAAACATGACCTCGATACGCGCCGGTGGTGCCATCTCTCGGACTTTGCACGGACTTTTCAAACCAGCCTCGTATATATATATATATATATATATATATATATATATATATATATATATATATATATATATATATATATATATATATATACATATATATATATATATATATATATATATATATATATATATACAGATATGTATATATATACATACACATACATACATACAGATGTATATATGTTTATTATTTCCTGTCGTCATTTTCAGGTAACATCAATAATAAACGAAGATATGTCAAAATGGACAGTACTGGAAAAATTGCTGGAAGATGTTCGAAGAAAGGAGGGCGATAGAAAAGAGCGTTCAAGAGAACCAGATGATGAATTAATTAGCCAGTGGATGACAATCAACAATCCGGAATTTGAAAAGGAAAGGAGCATGCTCGATAGTTTAAAGGACAGGTAATCAATTATTGGAAATTGATATTTGCTTCATATAAAGCACGAAATATACTTACCCGTCTCTTTTTTAAATGTTGCTCCCTATTTGTTGAACCATCTCGCAGTAAGGATTACTAAAACATAGGCTAGGCGGCACTACATATGTGTAGGAATAAGACAGGCTGCCATCCTTTGATAGATCGTGCGGATATATTTTAGATCAGTCAGTGATCTTTAAATTTGTTGTATCTTATCAAAAAATGATTTTTATTTCATTGTTGGACATTACTATTGTGTTGTTGATATAAATGTCAACACACCATGTAACATTCATTTTTTCTTAAATTTTAAGATCATGTTACGACACTGTTTTTCTTCCCATTATTTATATTTTATTACATGTTTATATTTATATTTTATGCAATTTGTGAGCAGTGTAGCTTAAAACAGTGATTTAAATTTTTGAACAGTGTGGCTCGACCGTGTATAACGTGTTGCTGACCTGACTTGTTTGGTTTGCGTTGATTTTGCATCCCGGAAGTAAGCCATTTTAAAGATTTCACTTTCAAGAAGGGGAAAGGATATATAGACGGCCAGATGGAATTTTTAAGGGCATAAGCGTTTTTCTCCAGCACGCCAGAGTGGTTTTTTCTCAGTGATGCAGTAACGTTTTTTTTGTCATCAAGTGGGTGCCGTTTCTAGCTCTCAAGTTGAAGCCCTTTTTCCGTTCTTTAATTATCCTGTTCATCCTCAGGCATTTCGGGTTAAAAAGTGTTTAGCTACCCAAATGAGACTAGAATGGTAGCGGTTGAGACAATATTTTTATGAGAATCTCACTAGGAGAGGCCAAGTAGCTTATGGAAAACCCACGAGCAGAAACCAGTCAGTAAGTTAGTAGTACACCAGTTTAAATATCTCACTTCCTGTCTACAAGTGTATTTCCAACGGCTACTCAACGCGTGTAATCCGCGGAGTTAATTTCACAAACTTTTAATATCGTGTTTTATAAAGCCTTTTATTAAAAACTTAATAATCCTAATTTAAAGACTATGCAATAGTGTACAATCTCATAGCCTAAGGCAAGGATGTCAAAGATACGGCCCGTGGGCCGCATCCGGCCCCCGGGACGTATCAATAAGGCCCGCGATCGCAATGTGTCACAGAAAGAAGAATCATGTTTTTTAGAGCTTTTAGACTTCACTCGATTCCTCTACGGAAGTTTTAAAATGCGCACACTACATTTATAAGTAATTTCAAGGGCAGCGCGTACCTTGACTAGCGAGAGAAATAGACAGTAACGCCATCTCTTAGCAACAAGCGGAAATACCCTATTATTTTTGTTGAGAACAATAGAATCTTCCACGCGCTTCGAGTCTAGACTAGAACCTTCCTTATCGATATTATAAAAGGAGTGCGTCGGCGTGACGTGAGTCAGTTGAGTGTGAGTCGAGTAATCGAAGCGATACGGTCGGAGAAGGATTTTAGTTGTACTGCGAAGTAGTGATTGTGAAGGTATTGTGCATTTGTTTGTGTCGTGCGCGTGCGATATCCATAATTGTTGTGTCGAGTTCCATAATTGTTACGATTTTGACATAATGTCACAAAAACGTAAAGTTGATAGTGAGTGCAGAGTTTTTCAGTTTAAATGGGAAATTGCATATTTTTTTCATAGAATGGAAAGGTAAACCACTGTGTTTGATTTGCAATCAAACAGTTGCTGTTTGTAAGGAGTTTAACTTGAAGAGACACTATGATATGAATCATAAATCAAAATTCGATTGTTACACTGAAAAAATAAGAATGGACACATTGTCATCTTTAAAATCTAAACTTCAAGGTCAACAATCGATGTTTACTAAAGCTAATACTGAGAGCGAAGATGCCCTGAAATCAAGTTTTATTATTGCATTAGAAATCGCGAAGAGATCAAAACCTTTCACTGATGGTGATTTTATTAAAGACTGTATGTTGAAAGTTGCCGATGTTTCATTTCCATTTCAAAAGTCAATAATTCAAAATATTTCGCTGTCGAGAAACACTGTTGCTTCAAGAATAAATGATTTATCTCAAAATTTGGTTCTTCAACTGAAGGAGAAAATTAAGGAATTTACAAACTTTTCACTGGCTGTTGACGAGAGCACTGATACTGTTGCTACAGCTCAACTTGCTGTTTTTATACGAGGTATTAACAGTAACTTTGAAATAACTGAAGAACTATTAAAGTGCGTTCCATTGACAGGTACTACAACAGCAAATGATATTTATTCTGCAATTGAGCATTTGATAGCAGAATATGAACTCGACTGGAATATACTTAGCAGCACAACTACGGATGGCGCTCCTGCCATGGCTGGCAAACATTCGGGCGTTGTAACTAAATTAAAACAGAAAACATCAGGGAATTTTGTGGGATTTCACTGTATAATTCATCAGGAATCATTGGCATGCAACCTATAATTAAAATAGTAAATTTTATAAGGAGCAGAGGACTAAATCACCGACAGTTCAGGCAGTTTTTACAAGATTTGGACGAAAAGTTTTCTGATGTTCCTTACTTCACCGAAGTTCGTTGGCTCAGTCGAGGAGTAGTTTTAGAAAAAAATTTTGCATTACGTGACCCTATTCAAGCTTTCATGTTAGAAAAAGGCAACCCAATTGATTATGACAATGACTGGTGGGTTGATTGTGCCTTTTTGGGAAATATGAATAAACACTTGACTGATCTGAATGTAAAGTTACAGGGTAAAAATCTGATTGTCACTCAAATGTATTCATGTATTCAAGCCTTTGAAACAAAGTTGAACCTGTCGGAAAATTAGGTAAAAAATCAAACTTTGGATCATTTCCCTCATTTAAAATCATTTGGCACAGTGAACCAAAAAAAATTGGATCAATATTCTCAACTTCTGCAAAATTTGATCGCGGAATTCAACAATCGTTTTGAAGACTTTCACAAAATGAATAAAATGGAATTCCAATTTTCAACAATCCATTCATTTTTGAAGCTTCACAGGCACCAGTTCATTTGCAAATGGAGTTGATAGATCTTCAATCGGACAGTATTTTGAAAGAAAAATTTAAAGAGATTAACGCTCTTACATTTTATACACAATATTTCAAGAGTTTGGATAACTACCCGGAATTAAAAAAGCATGCAGCACGCATTCTCTGCATGTTTGGTAGCACCTATTTATGTGAGCAGATGTTTTCCGTCATGAAAATAAATAAGCACAAACATCGCACAAGACTTTCGAATGAACATCTCCAATCAATTCTTAAAATAACTACAACGAATATGATACCTGACATCAATGAGCTTGTCAAAAACAAGAGAAGTCAGGTATCTGGATCCTCGAGCTCAAAATAATTACCCTTTTTTATAACTTTGATATAATTTTTAACAACCGTATATTATATACTATATAATTAAATAAATAAAATGTTATAATAATTCAGTACATTTTTTTTATTTGAATCTGGCCCGCCTACACATTCTAAATTTAATATATGGCCCTCTGCAAAATTGAGTTTGACACCTCTGGCCTAAGGGGTTTTTATTTAGTAGAAGTAATTTTAAGAGGAGAATTTAATTTAATAAAGGTAGGAATTTTTATTTTGTTAATATATAGACCCTTCTATATTTAAATGTAGCATTTCACTGAACTACCCGCTTTATCTTTCAGGACGCAACGGTTGTACCCAATTCAATTTTATTTCAACAACTAATTAACTCTTCAGTATTTTTTCATTTTTAGAGCTGAACTTAGAATCTTTTTATTCTAGGATGAATGGTGCCCAAATCTGTACAACCAAGTTTTAAACAACCGTAGAGACAGACTATTTTCAAAAGACGTACAAAAATTATCTCTTATCCATAATCTCTCCAAACAAAACAGCTAGCTTATATCTAAATTTTTGCTCTATCAGTATCAATATCCACTCAGTCCATTCTCAAAAATTAAGATATAAATAAGGGGCAAAATAGCGCCCAAAAGAGACGTTATAAAATGACGCCGCAGGGGACGCTAAAAAAATTGTCAACAGTAAAAATAATTGTAACCAAGGCTCCACTTATTTACATCTCCACGCGATCCCATTGACAGTGGACCCAAGGAAGGACAACTGAAGACGTTGATTTACCAGTGTTGTCAGGTTTCTAAAATTTAAAATATTCAATGTTTTACCGACCTTCGCTATATTATTAAAAAAAGTCTAATCTAATGAAGTAAAATTAGCTTATGGAGAAGAAAGTAAAATAGCTGAATATTTTCTAAATTTGCACCTTAAGAAATTATATACAGCCGAATATAACTTGCTCTTAAAATTAGCAAACATACGCATCAACACCAGTAGGTATTCTTAACAAATTTTATTAACAACCCAGGTGCAATCTTGCGGGTGTTTACCGGCCTTGTACGAATACGGGATAAGATATTTTTTCATAAGATAGCGTTGAAATTTTGTTCAGTGTTTTCTGAAAATATAAAATTGTCATTTTTAGAATGCGAGCCAAACAAGAAATGGAAAAGGCCAAAATGGCCGAAATGGAAAGGCGACGTAGAGAAAAAGAAAGGGAAGAACTGGAGCTGTTAGAAAGGAAACGTAGGCAAATGAGAGAGGAAGCGGAAAGAGTCGAGAAGGAAAAGAAAAGGAAAGAACAAGAAGAATACAATAGAATTTTGGATAAGGAACGAAGTCATGTTAGGTAAACCATATACTAGACTGTGACGTACTGTTTAACGACTTCTTTTTCTTTTTAACGAACCATTTTTTTAGATTTAGAGCCGCTAGGGAAAATTTCCGTAAAAGAAGAACGTCCAGCGATGAGGACGATGAAAGGCATCGAGCGCGAAGTAAGGAAAAGAGCAGAGAAAGAAGTAGGGAAAGATCTCATTCGCCAAGGTGAGTAACTTTTTAACAAGATTTTTATTTACAGTAGAACCCCGATTAACCGAGTCCGATTATCCGAGCTTCGGATTAACCAAGCCAATCTAAGAACCTGATTATCCGAGATACGCGTGTCTATGCTGCGTATTAGCCGAGCTTCTAAAATATGTATGTACATATTTCCATTTAAAATCGTCGGGGCCTTCGGGGAATCCCCCTGACCCGTGTGAGGGGTTCCCCTATTTATTACTCAGTATATATCACCACTACACCAAACACTTTATTTTTGCACTCGAAGCGCGTTTCGCTAACCATGTTAGCTTCATCAGGAGCGATGATTGACTAAAGCTAAACTACAAATCTACCTATTTATACTTAGCCTAACCCTTGAATTACTCAAGCGGAACTAATGACATAGGCAAGGCCGTCAGTTCCGGTCAAGTAACCAGTAGAGGGGACTATAAGGAATAGGCCCTCTGTCTTTATTTAAACTACTTTTACATTTTATGATTTCCATACTTTCGTATGCGTTCAACAATCTTCTATCAGATACATCCTTTATTAATCTTAGATTATCTAATGTTACAATATGATTAGCTTCAAGGGCATGTTCGGCAATGCTAGACTTTTCTGTTCTATTGTATTTTAAGTGTGCTAAGTGTTCTTTAAATCTTGTTTTAATTGACCTTTTAGTTTGCCCAACATACTTTTTGTCACAATCATTACAACTAATTTCATAAATTCCACTTTTCTCACAATTAGGAATCTTATCTTTGGGATTTCCTAAGATATTCCTCAGATTGTCTGATGACTTATAGACTAAGGTGAGGCCTACCTTATTAAATACCTTATTGAGTCCCTTGCTATATTTCGGATTATATGGTATGGAAACATACTTGGTGTTATTTTCTTCGCGTGTAAAAAAGGTGGAATTCTGAATATTAAACCTAAACTTATGTCTATTTATTAGCTTATTTACTAAGTCATCGTCGTAACCATTAACTCTAGTTATATTTCTAATACGATTCCTTTCTTTATTAAAGTTTACTCTATTCAGAGGGAAAGTGACCAAACGATGAAGTAAAAAATGTAATGAGGCTAATTTGTTGTTTGCAATGAAATGAATCATTAGGAATATATATTAAGCCTCATTACATTTTTTAGTTCATCGTTTGGTCACTTTCCCTCTGAATAGAGTAAACTTTAATAAAGAAAGGAATCGTATTAGAAATATAACTAGAGTTAATGGTTATGACGATGACTTAGTAAATAAGCTAATAAATAGACATAAGTTTAGGTTTAATATTCAGAATTCCATCTTTTTTTTACACGCGAAGCAAATAACACCAAGTATATCTCCATACCATATAATCCGAAATATAGCAAGGGACTCGATAAGGTATTTAATAAGGTAGGCCTCACCTTAGTCTATAAGTCATCAGACAATCTGAGGAATATCTTAGGAAATCCCAAAAATAAGATTCCTAAATGTGAGAAAAGTGGAATTTATGAAATTAGTTGTAATGATTGTGACAAAAAGTATGTTGGGCAAACTAAAAGGTCAATTAAAACAAGATTTAAAGAACACTTAGCACACTTAAAATACAATAGAACAGAAAAGTCTAGCATTGCCGAACATGCCCTTGAAGCTAATCATACTGTAACATTAGATAATCTAAGATTAATAAAGGATGTATCTGATAGGATATTCGTTGAACGCATACGAAAGTATGGAAATCATAAAATGTAAAAGTAGTTTAAATAAAGACAGAGGGCCTATTCCTTATAGTCCCCTCTACTGGTTACTTGACCGGAACTGACGGCCTTCCCTATGTCATTAGTTCCGCTTGAGTAATTCAAGGGTTAGGCTAAGTATAAATAGGTAGATTTGTAGTTTAGCTTTAGTCAATCATCGCTCCTGATGAAGCTAACATGGTTAGCGAAACGCGCGTCGAGTGCAAAAATAAAGTGTTTGGTGTAGTGGTGATATATACTGAGTAGTATCATTGTGCCAAGATTCCACATTCCCAACTTAGTTCCCCTATTTATGTTTTTGGACTCTTTCAGCATGTAAATTTGCGTGAATGCAGTGCGTTATAGCATTTACTACGGAGAAGTACGAGTATACTCACATAATTTATTTGGTTGGAGTTCTGGTAGTTAAGTGTAATTAATACGAACTGCTTTGTTTGAATTTTTGTTTGTCGCATTATAATGGAGCAAAACAAGCGTAAAAGAATCGTCGTTCCTATTGAAGAAAAATTAAGAGCCATCAGAAGAATTGAAGCAGAACAGACAACTAAAGTTGTTTCACGAGATTATGGAGTAGGTGAGGTAACAGTTGGAGATTGGAAAAGAAACCGCACAAAAATAGAAGAGTGGTGTATAAATTAAGCCTCCTCGTCCTCAGGAAGAAAATCAATGAAAACCGGCGACTATGAAAAGGTTAACGAAGCTTTATTCATGTGGTTTAACCACATTCGCTACACTTTTTTCCATTAAAAATGACTTTCGTACACTTTCGCATTCATATAGCATCTAAATTAAAAAGAAAATCATTAAATTTAATTAATAAATATGTCTTTCGGAAGAGCCTTGTTCAGGGACGGTATAACAATAAAGTTATAGCAAATAGCAACCGAGGTTAGTTAAAAAACAAGATTAATTAAATTTAACTCTAATATTGGTGTGAATAATTTTTTTTTTCTAAAAGTACTGGATCGGTAGAAAGCCCTCTCGTTTCAAGCACATATTTTGAAATAAGCTGCAAAAAAATGATATAAAATGTTAACATTTTATTAATGCAATTTTAAGTATATCAAGTACATGATGTGCAAAAGTTTTTATAGTGTTAAAAAAATATCCTATAAAGAAAGTATAATACAGAATAAACCACTGCAAAGGTAGATAGTTTAGTAAAAAAACCCATTTTTCAGTTTTTTACTTCCCTAGATAAATGTAAATATAGTATTCGTAAAAAGTCACTCCGGAAATTCATGTTTTATAGTTTCCAGATCATCTCGTTCCCGTCGGCCTCTCTATCTGTCTCTTGGCACGATAACTCTCGAAAAAAATGAGATATCAATTTCAAATTTGGCACATGATTTTACTAACTATAGGTTCCTTACCTACTCAAAGTAGGTAAGGAACCTATAGTTTTTAGACAATGTGGCTAAAGGTGATGAGGGTGGAAGGTGTGCGAGTTTGTTAAATTTTGTTAATCTATACTAATATAATAAAGAAGTAAAGTTTGTATGTTTGTTTGTCGGAGGTAATCTCTGAAAGTACCAATCCGACTAAAAAAATTTTTTACTAGTATGTAGCCTAGACTTTTGGAAAGGTGTGCCTCTATCAGGTTCAATTTTACAACAGAAAGCAATAACATAGGGGAACAGCTGTTTTGGTGTCGAGGTTTTTTGAGCTGATTCTATATCAATTTGATGTCCTGAATTCAAATAACGTATTCATTTGTACCTAGGAGCTGAAATTTTTAAGATATACAATTTTAGAGAAATATAAGTTATATTATTGTAACTCAAATCCGTAAGTGTAGTAAACAAAAGTAGATACGAAATTTTTATTTTAGTTATACAAAATACAATATTATGTCGTACTTACAAACAAAAAAAAAACATTGAAGAAATGAAATAGTCACTCAACACTTGGAAAGCTTCTTTTCCGCGACATTCTTGAATGTTTTTTTAAACAGTCCCTTTTTAAACTCCAGCAGTAATCTGCCATCATGTGCATGTCCCATCTTCCTTGGTAGCGGTCCTCCATAACTTTAATATCTTGGTGAAATCTTTCACCTTGTTCCTCACTCATGTCTCCTAAATTTTCTGGAAAACGGTCTAAGTGGCTGTGTAAATAGTGTATTTTAATACTCATATTGCACCCTAAGGATTTGAAACTATTAAGCATCTTGTTAACCATTTCAACATAGTTTTGAGCTTTATGTTTGCCTAGAAAATTTTCTACAACTGCAACAAATGATGTCCAAGCTTCTCGTTCAACTTGATTCATTGAATTTATGAAGGCAGGATCCTTAATTAATTGTCTTATTTGTGGGCCGTCAAATATCCCTGCTTTGAGTTTTTCTGTGCTCAACTGATGCATTTTTACCCCTATATATGCAAAACAAGACCCATTCTTATCAAGAGCCTTTACAAAGTGCTTCATTAAGCCCAACTTTATATGTAACGGAGGAAGTATGATTTTTTCTCTTTCAACCAAAGCGTCGTTAATGACATTCTTTTCCCCAACGTCCATGTTTTCTCTCTGAGGCCAATCTTTTCTAACCCAGTGGTGTGTGTTTTGTCCCTACTATCCCAGAGGCACAAGAAACACGGATATTTCGTGTAACCACTTTGCTGCCCAAGAAGAAAGTTTACCATTTTTAAGTCTACACAAATCATCCATTGATGTTCGTAATACTTTATCTTCTGCAAGACCAAAGCTATGGTATTATATTCTTCTTTCAGTTTCGTTGAGTGAGCTAGTGGTATTGAACCATATTTATTCCCATTATCTAGAAGGACACATTTTAAACTTCGCTTTGAACTGTCAATAAATAGGCGCCAATCATCTGGAATATATTCAGAAAGTCCCATTTCTTTCATGAGTCCCCTAATTTCGTGACAAAATACAAGATTGTCTTCTTGAGAAAAGAATGGTAGCAGATCTTTTTCTCTTGTACGGTAAAAGGTAATTTTGGTTCCTTGTTCCAGTAAATTTTTGTCGTTCAACCTAGAAGCCAGTACTTCAGAAGCTTTTTTTTCGATAAATTGAGATCCCTGGTGAGATCATTTAATTCATTTTGATTGAAGCGTTGAGGAACTGATGACGTCCCCTCATAGTCACTGTTAGTTTCATTAGCATCAGAACTTTTATTAGCATCAGAAGAGCGATCAGAGGGAAAATATTCGTCATCAGAGATATGTGGTAGCTGATGAAATGTTGGAATCGGTATTTCATTTGAGTGCGGGAAGGGCGTATTGCCGAGTCTAAATTGGGATAAGTCCACTTACCGTGGTTATTTCGATTGATTCCATTAGTATTTACTAAACAGAAATAACAATCATTGAAGTGGTTTTTTGGTTCTCTCCAAACCATTGGTACGCCGAATTTTAGACATTTTCTTTTCCCGGTAGTCCACTGCCGTAAATGCTCTGTACAAGTTTTACATACGAGATGCGGGGCCCACGTTTTGTCCTGATCACCAAGCTTAACTCCAAAGTATCCAAGATACGCTCGCTTTACAAAGTCAGTAATAGTTTGTCTGTTTTGTTGAAACATGTATTCTCCGCATATAAGCAAAACACATCAGGTTGATTTACACAACTTCTTCTTGAACTGGAACCTGAACTCATTTTAATTCTGTTCAATAACACAAAAACACTCTTTTCTTAACATAAAATAACACGCCGAATTCGATCTACTCTCATTAGTAAGAACGCACAAACTGACGAGACTTACCCGAGTTAGGTGATTAAAAGGGTCAGTTCAGGTACCTGATAGGCAATGGTTCCACTATTTATAGATTTACCTGGAATTTACTCAATTACAGACTGACAATAAAACCATTGTACCTACATTAATGAATATATAATAATTTTAGAACTCTCATAAATGAATATACTGAATAACAACCACATTGGTAGATAAGTTGATGTATCTAACAAAGTAGAGCTGATAGAGAAAAACGGATTGCATGTATAGATTTAGCGTCCCAAATATAGTTAAAATCAGCTCTAAAATCCCAGGCACCAAAACAAAAATATTTTTTTGTTGCCCTGTGTAATGATTACTAGACAATTCCCAGAGAATAGATAGATCAGTTTACCGCCAGTTCTGGATGGCTTGACCGCTGGAAAAAACGGTACGGTGTACGACAACTGACTGTATGTGGTGAAAAACTTTCTGCTGATGTGTTACCAGTTGAGAAGTTTAAGCAGAACTTTAAAAAACAAATCGAAGATTGTGGATACACATGTGATCAAATTTACAACTGTGACGAAACTGGTCTGAATTATAAAATGCTTCCATCAAAAACGTTGGCATCTCGTCAGGAAAAATCAGCTCCTGGGCACAAACGAAGTAAGGAAAGATTAACTATAATGGTATGTTCCAACGCATCTGGCAAGCACAAAATCCCCCTGATGGTGATTGGCAAGTCTGCACGTCCAAGAGCTTTAAAAGACATCTCACCCAAAGTCCTACCAGTCTATTACAAAAGTCAGAAGAGCGCATGGATGGATGCGACCTTATTTGCTAACTGGTTTGAAGAAGAGTTCGTGCCATCTGTGACTAAATTTTTGAATAGAAACCGTCTTTCTATTAAAGCAGCTGGAGAAGGACTTCATGTGGGCGAAATTGTAAATTTTTTTCCTCCAAATGTAACCAGCATAATGCAACCAATGGATCAAGGCATCCTCGAAAACATTAAAAAAAATTATAGGTGTTTATATGGGAGGAGAAAGGTTACACTGAAAAATGTTATTTACTGGGTAAGTCAAGCTTGGGATTCTGTGCGTACTACCACTATTGAAGTGAAGATGATACTCCATTAAATGAATTAGCTTTGAAATTGAGAATCCATGGAGAAATGTCCTGTTCAAATTTTGACAGCGAGATAGAAGAAAAAGAAAAAAGTTTATTTGAATTAATGCAAAAATTAAAAGGTTGTGAAAATGTGACAAGTGAAGATGTTGTTGAATGGATTACAGCAGATGATTTAGAAGAAGAAATGAATATTGAAGAAATAACCAATGCCTTTCAGGAAACCGAAAAATCAGATGACGATGACGAAGCGGCGGTGGATGAACAGTCTCCCACTAAGATCTCTCATCAAGAAGGTTTTCCTTCTTTGGAAAAAGCTTTGAGATATATCGAACAATAATCAGAGGCAACCCCAGCGGATTTGCTTCTTCTTAATAGATGGAGAAACATTGCAGCGAGAAAAAGAAGATGCAATATGAAACAGAAGCGCATAGATACCTATTTCACTGTTTTATAATGTATGTACCTATTTATATATTAAAAACGTTAATACATCGGTTTAAAGTATTGGTATTTATTTTTTGAATGAATAAAAAACAAATCCGGATTATGCGAGTTTTCAGTTATTCGAGGAGGGTGCCACCCACGTTACCTCGGATAACCGGGGTTCTACTGTACTAATTATATCATATACTAGCCGGGCCCGCGGCTCCGCTCGCGTGGACTTGATTCACTACTATCGTCACTGCTTATTCCTTATGTTACCCAACGTAATAAAATATCTCCCATTATTTCTCCTTATCTCCCAATATTTCTCCTTATTTCCCATTATCTCTACATAATTTCCATTATCTAGGCTTATCTCTGCTCATCTCCCATTATTTCTCCTTATCTCCCATTATTTCTCCTTATCTCCCATTATCTCACCTTATTTCCCATTATCTAGGCTTATCTCGACTTATCTCCCATTATTTCTCCTTATCTCCCATTATTTCTCCTTATCTCCCATTATTTCTCCTTATCTCCCATTATTTCTCCTTATCTCCCATTATCTCACCATAACTCCCATTATTTAGACTTATCTCTGCTTATCTCCCATTATTCATACTTATCTCCCATTATCACACCTTATCTCCCATTATCGAGGCTTATCTCGACTTATCTCCCATTATTTCTCCTTATCTCCAATTATCTCACCTTATCTCCCATTATCTAGGCTTATATCGAATTATATAGAACATATGTATAAATTTATAAAAACACGTAAATCGAATAAGTGGTTCTCGAGTGATAAGCGCACTAACGGACAGACAGACAGACAGAGAGACGTTGCATTTTATATATGTTGTTCCATATTTAATGCTTTAGGGAGTGTATTGCAAGAGAACGCGTTAGAGGCAAACTTTTCTCCGACTTAATTCACTATTATCGTCACTGCTTATTCCTTATGTCACCTAATAAAATGTAGCCTATAACCTGGCCAGAGAACATACGTATGGTTAAAAAAAAGCACGTAAATCGGATAAGTAGTTCTGCAGTGATAAGCACACTAACGGACGGACAGACAGACAGACAGACGGACAGAGAGACATTGCATTTTATATATATTATAGATATTCTCTGCTACATAATATTGTTCCATATTTAATGGTTTGGACTGTGTATTGCAAGAGAACGCGCTAGCGGCAAACTTTGTCCAACTTCATTTACTATTATTGTCACTACTCATTCCTTATGCTACCTATCGTAATAAAATATAGCCTATAACCTGGCCGGAGAAGATATGTATGTTTTAAAAAAAAAAAGTACGAAAATTGGATAAGTGATTCTCCCAGTGATAAGCGCACTAACGGACAGACAGACAGAATACGTTGCATTTTATATATATTATAGATGTAATAAAATATATAACACATGGGCTGAAAAGTCCCGGGCCTAACAAAGAAAACACGGTTTTTTTTGGTTCAAAATTAGCTTTATTCATCAACGTAATCTCCATCAAGAGCAACGCAATCATTCCAGCGCCCGCTCTAACATTTCAATACCACTTTTGTAGAACGATTTATCTTTTGCCTCAAAATAGGCCTCAGTTTCAGCGATAACCTCTTCATTCGTGCGAAATTTCTTACCGGCGAGCATTTTTTTCAGGTCTGCGAACAGCCAGTAGTCGCTGGGAGCCAAATCTGGCGAATACGGTGGATGTGGGAGCAATTCGAAGTTCAATTCATGTAGTTTTGCCATTGTTTTGATTGACTTGTGACACGGTGCGTTGTCTTGATGAAACAAAATTTTTTTCTTTGCCATATGCGGTCGTTTCTTTGCAATTTCGGCCTTCAAACGCTCCAATAACGCTATATAATATTCACTGTTGATGGTATTTCCTTTCTCAAGATAGTCGATGAATATTACACCACGCACATCCCAAAATACCGAGGCCATAACCTTTCCAGCCGATTGTTGTGCTTTCGGGCGCTTTGGACGAGGTTCACCAGTTGCTGTCCACTCAGATGACGATCGTTTTGATTCCGGAGTGAAGTGATGGATCCATGTTTCATCCATTGTCACATATCGACGCAAAAATTCCGGTTTGTTACGTTTAAACATGGCCAAACACTGCTCAGAATCATCAACACGTTCTTGTTTTTGATCAACAGTGAGCAAACGCGGCACCCACTTTGAACAGAGCTTTCTCATAGTCAAATGCTCATGCAATATAAAGCCAACACGTTCTTTTGATATCTTTACGATGTCAGCTAACTCACGCAACTTCACTTTTCGATCATTCAAAACGATTTTATGGATTTTTTGATGTTTTCTGGTGTTACCGCCTCATTTGGACGTCCACTGCGTTCTGCATCATCGGTGTCTCTACGACCACGTTTGAAGTCAGCAAACCAACGTTTTATTGTTGTTTCTGATGGAGCGGAGTCCCCATAACACTTTTCATGCCATTGCTTCGCTTGAACGGTATTTTTTCCCATCAAGAAGCAGTGTAAAATTAAAACACGAAATTGTTTGTGATCCATTGTTTTGAAAATAACAAAAGTAGCGTCACTCTTAGCACAATAACTCACAAACTAATGAATAGAATATCATGAAATTTTAACAGCTGTCTTTTGAAGGTTAGTATTAACTGAAAAAAAGGTGACTGCAATAAAACTAGCGCCATCTATGTGTTAGGCCCGGGACTTTTCAGCCCATGTGTTACCTATAACCTGGTCAGAGAACATATGTATGAATTTAAAAAATCACGTAAATCGGATAAGTGGTTCTCAAGGGATAAGCGAATTAACGGACAGACAGACAGACAAACATTGCATTTTATATATATTATAGATATAGATTATTTTTATTATTATATAACCTGGCCAAAGAATATATGCATGAATTTAAAAAAAGACGGGTAAATCTGATAAGTGGTTCCTGCGTGATAAACGCACTAATGGACAGACAGACAGACAGAGAGACATTGCATTTTATATATATTATAGATTATACATATACAGATACATAATATTGTTCCATATTTATTGGTTAGGCTGTGTATTGCAAAGGCACGCGCTAACGGCAAACTTATTTGCGACATCATTCACTATTTTACGTCACTGCTCATTCTTTATGCTACCTATCGTAATAAAATATAGCCCATAACCTGGCCAGAGAACATATGTATGTTTTAAAAAAAAAAAAACGTAAATCGGATAAGTGGTTTTTTCAGTGATAGGCGCACAGACAGACAGAGAGACGTTGCATTTTATATATATTATAGATGTAATAAAATATATATCTAAAACCTGGTCAGAGAACATATGTACGAATTTAAACAGTCACGTAAATCGGATAAGTGGTTCTCGAGGGATAAACGCACTAACGGACAGACAGAGAGAGGTTGCAATTTGTTTATATTATAGGTATAGATTATTATTAGATAACCTGGCCAAAGAATATATGTATGAATTTAAAAAAAGACGTAAATCGGATAAGTGGTTCTCGCGTGATAAACGCACCAGTGGACAGACAGAGAGACATTGCATTTTATATATATTATAGATTCTAGATCTTCTCTACTACATAATATTGTTCCATATTTAATGGTTTAGACTGTATTGCAAGGGAACGCGCTAGCGATAAACTTTTTTCCGACTTCATTCCCTATTATCGTCACTGCTCATTCCTTATGCTACCTATCGTAATAAAATATAGTCTATAACCTGGCCAGAGAACATATGTATGTTTTAAAAAAAAAAGTACGTAAATCGGATAAGTGGTTCTCCAGTGATAAGGTCACTAACGGACAGACAGACAGAGAGACGTTGCATTTTATATATATATATATATATATATATATATATATATATATATATATATATATATATATATATATATATTATAGATTATATTATGTTTTTATTATTATTTTAACTGAAAAAGTATGCAAATGGAAATTATGGTTTCAATAATAAATAATTTTCATGTCGTTTTCTTTCTCGCGTAAGTACATCGTGTGTTTCCACTATATTTAATTAAAATTGGTTCAGAAACAACGAAAGAATTGTGAAAATAATATATAAGAATTTTATATTATTAAAAATATTCGCCACATCTATTTCGAAATTGATGAACAGAAATGAAATCAGAAATATAAAATCACGCATAACTATTTCGACTAGGTCTTAAAAAATGACTTCTGCCACTCTAATTCTAAATAGGTAAATGTGAAGCGCCGGCAGGTTAATTCAAGTTAATAATAGGTAATGGAACTTACCTTAATTTCCCTTATTTATTTTTTTTGTGGGCATAGCACACAGAGAACGAGGCGTTTGCGGAAAAAGCGATTCACGTTTGTCTTGAATCGCAGTAAATTGTACGGATGGATATTAATTGATTTTTCCCATAACGTTACATACCAGGATGCACGTTTTACTAATAATTCACAAAGATATGAGGGTCAGTTTGTCACTCTACCTACCTCTTGAGGAACCCCTTTATATGGAGATCCTAATCCATTTGGAATGAATTGTATTTTTTATCAAGTAAAACTTGCAGCCCCGGGTACAACTTTATAATATGTATAAATCACGATTATTATTAATTCGTTTTAGTAGATCTCGAAAAGACAGTGACTATAGTGCCAGATCTCACAGTCCCGAGCACAAGGAAGATTTAACTGAAAAGAAAAAACCACCTGGTCCCCCGAGCTATAAGAAATTGCCGTTTATCGGTAGAATGCCCCTGTTTAAGAAAAAGATGGAACAAAAGCAGATTGAGAAGCAGGAAATTAAAAAGGAGGAATACGAACCGACAAGGAAAACTAGGTAAGCTCATTAGTTTTCTAATTATGCATTTTTACCCCGTGTTACAGCCATCCTCCTTGACTCAAATAACGAGTTTTACCTAGTGGTTGACGCAGTAAAACCTTCAACATAAGAAGATCCAATAAGATGTACTGTGTAATTATTTTCAGATTCGAATCGGGCACATTAACCAAAGCCTTCATTCCCAGACCTGATGTGGTATGTTTCCCGATGCTTTCCAGCATCCCCCCTATATCGGCACCTCCGGAACCTACAGCAGTCGAGCAAATAGCACCACCGCCACCCCTGCCCGTGCAAGGGCCGATGCCAGAACCTCCAAAGGCGCCGGAACCTCCGACGCTAATTAGTAAGGAAGCAGATATAAAGGTAGCGCCATTAGCTCCTAGGATTAGTGGAAAAGAACAAAATCATGTAAGTAATCTTAATTATTAGAAAAAAAGTGTAAGACATCGCTTTTGGTATACAACATGAACTCTACAAGTCTTCCAAGAGACATTTATATTTTTTTTAATATAATTTTTCCCAACTACATTACGAGGCTGGTTTGGAAAGTCCGTGCAAAGTCCGAGAGATGGTACCACCGGCGCGTATCGAGGTCATGTTTAGTTAGTAGCATCTCTTGAATCAACGCACACCAAGTTTCAGCCATATTGGTCTATTTCTTTGTGTTTGGCATTCGTGTGAATCAAGGAAGTCGAGTGATTTTCAAGAAATGGACGAAAAAGAATTTCGTGTGGTGATTAAACATTACTTTATGAAAGGCAAAAACGCCTCAGGAGACTAAAGAGAAGCTTGATAAACATTATGGTGACTCTGCACCTTCGATTAGAACAGTTTATAAGTGGTTTCAAAATTTTCGGACTGGCCATATGGGCACAAGTGACGCTGAACGTTCTGGGCGGCCTGTGGAGGTTACGACTCCAGAAATCATTGATCAAATCCATGATATGGTGATGGATGACAGAAGAGTTAAGGTGCGTGAGATTGCTAGTGCTGTGGGCATCTCAACTGAACGGGTACATAATATTTTGCATAAACATTTGGACATGAGAAAGCTATCCGCAAGATGGGTGCCGCGATTGCTCACGCTTGACCAAAAACGGAATCGTGTGAAGTGTTGCAAGGATGGTTTGCAGCTGTTCCAGAAGAATCCGGAGGACTTTAAGCATCGTTTCGTCACTGTGGATGAAACATGGATACATTACTATACTCCTGAGACCAAACAACAATCTAAATAATGGGTTACCAAGGGGGAATCTGCACCAAAAAAGGCGAAGACCGTTCCTTCGGCCGGAAAGGTTATGGCGACTGTCTTTTGGGATTCGCAAGGGATAATCCTCATCGGCTATCTGGAAAAGGGTAAAAAACTATTACAGGTGAATATTATTCATCGTTATTGGACCGTTTGAAAACCGAGCTGCAAGAAAAACGCCCGCGATTGGTCCACAAGAAAGTCCTTTTCCATCACAAAATTAATGGAAATAGGATTCCAACTCGTTTCACATCCCCCCTATTCTCCAGACTTGGCTCCCTCGGACTACTATTTATTCCCCAATTTGAAGAAATGGCTGGCGAGACAAAGATTTTATTCAAACGAGGAGGTGATTGCAGACACTAATGTATATTTTGCAGACTTGGACAAATCCTATTATTCGGAAGGGATCAACAAACTAGTACATCGTTGGACGAAGTGTATAAGCCTAAAAGGAGACTATGTCGAAAAATAAAAAAGGTTTACCCCAAACACATAAGTAGTTTTTATTTTTGCACGGACTTTTCAAGCCAGCCTCGTATATATCTTCTTCTTCTTCTTCCTTCTTCATTGTAGGCATTTTTTTTCAGTTGCCTGCTCTTTCTTCGTAGCTTGCCTAATCGTAATTGATGGTAAGGTTATCGGTCCACCTTTTCCGTGGCCTTCCCGCACTTCTATCCACTAGTGATTTATCGCGTGCAATTCTCACGATTCTTTCTTGATCCATTCGGTCTATATGTGCGTTCCACTCGCATTTTCTTTCGAGGATCCACCTGTTAACCTCTTCCACCTGACATGCTCGTTTAATGTTGTCATTTCGCTCCCTGTCCAACATAGTCTTTCCCGCTATTTTTCGTAAGACTTTCATTTCGCACGTTTCAAGTATCCTTTTAGTTTTTGTTGTGTCTAGCCGGGTTTCTACTGTCTATGTCATTATGACAGTTTTATAAATTCTTGACTTAGTCCCGATTCGCAGGTGTTTGTTGTTCCATATAGTGTCATTCAAGCACCCGGCTACCTTCAATGCTTTGTTTGTTTGTTGTCTTACTTCTGATTCGACAGAAAGCTCTATGCCCAAGTATTTGAAGGTCATTTCTTGCTGGATAATTTGGCCGTCAACAACGAGTTTACATCTGATGGGTGTTTTAGATGTCGTCAAGCTTCTTGTTTTAGAGGCAGAAATTATCATATTAAGAGATTTGGCTGCAGACTTGAAGTGGTGTAGTAGCCGTTGTAGGTCGTCCTCGTTCTCCGCCACCAGTACTGTATCATCAGCGTAATAGAGGATTGTGATATTTCGGTTGCCCATCTTGTACTCTTTTAGTTGGTGGATTTGTCTTATGATCTCATCCATCACCACGTTGAATAGTAGTGGGCTCAGAGAGTCATCCTGTCGGATTCTTTTTTCTACGGGTATTGTATCTGGTTAGTTCTCCATCGATTTTGGCCTGTACCTTGTTGGCGCTATATATGTTTTCTATGACCTTCATTTAGTTGTACGGTACTTGTATATTATATAGTAAGTGTACAACATCTTGTAGCTGGATTCGGTCAAATGCCTTCTGGAGATCTATAAAACATATGTATGCAGGTTTATTATATTCGATGGATTTTTCTGCAATTTGTCTTATAACGAAAACTGCATCGGTGCACGATCTTCCTGTTCTAAAACCTTGTTGCTCATCTGACAGGGAGATGATACTATTCATTTTATAGGTAATTATTTTAGTTATTAGTTTCAGTGTGGTACTGAGTAAGTTTATGGCTCTATAGTTCTCTGGCAGTTTTTTGTCTCCCTTTTTAGTGTTCCGTACGGAACACTTACAAGATCACTTCGGTGTCTGTCTGTCTGTCACACCCGATTTTCTCCGAAACTATTTGACATAGAAAGGTGAAATTTGGTAATAATATAGGAATTGATGGCCTCATCAGAGCCATGTAGTTTTGAGAATTAAATTTTGACTTAAGGGGTTAGTTTTGGGGGGTGAAGTCATAAGCGAAAAAAAAAATTTTTTCTAGGTCATCGAGTGTGGTGTCAAATGAAAGCTTGTGAAAACACGAGTAAAAAATATATATATAATATTACACTTGCGCGCACTTTTCTTTGTATTATTTTTAAAAATTCGCGAAAAATCGCTGTCCCGGGCCTTATCTCGAAAAGTACCTATCAAAAAATTTCGAAAAAATTCTGGAATATTCTCCACGGGGTGTAGATTGAACGAAAATTATCACGAGTGCATTACCTTTAATAATTTATATGGTATATAAAAAAAAACAAAAATTTCAAGGTCATCAGATTTCAGTAAAGATTGGAAACAAACTTTGTTGAAAACTCATTTGGGGTGTATTTTGTGAAGTCACTGATCATTTTATACCTCTGTGATAATTTTTTAGTGTTCCGTCCGGAACACTTATAAGATCACTTCGGTGTCTGTCTGTCTGTCTGTCTGTCTGTCTGTCTGTCTGTCTGTCTGTCTGTCTGTCTGTCTGTCTGTCACACCCGATTTTATCCGAAACTATTTGACATAGAAAGGTGAAATTTGGTAATAATATAGGAATTGATGGCCTCATCAGAGCCATGTAGTTTTGAGAATTAAATTTTGACTTAAGGGGTTGGTTTTGGGGAGTGAAGTCGGAAGTGAAAAAAAAATTTTTTTACTAGGTCATCGAGTGTGGTGTCAAATGAAAGCTTGTGAAAACACGAGTAAAAAATATATATATAATATTATACTTGCGCGCACTTTTCTTTGTATTATTTTTAAAAATTCACGAAAAATCGCTGTCCCGGGCCTTATCTCGAAAAGTACTTATCAAAAAATTCTGGAATATTCTCCACGGGGTGTAGATTGAACGAAAATTATCACGAGTGCATTACCTTTAATAATTTATATGGTATATAAAAAAAACAAAAATTTCAAGGTCATCAGATTTCAGTAAAAATTGGAAAAAAACTTTGTTGAAAACTCATTTGGGGTGTGTTTTGTGAAGTCACTGATCATTTTATACCACCGTAACATAATTTTGACTTAAGGGGTTCGTTTTGAGGGGTGAAATCGGAAGTGAAAAAAATTTTTTTTTACTAGGTCATCGAGTGTGATGTCCAATGAAAGCTTGTGAAAACACGAGTAAATATATATATATATATATATATATATATATATATATATATATATATATATATATATATATATATATATGTATGTATATATATATATATATATATATATATATATATATATATATATACTCGTATATAATGTAATACTTGCGCACACTTTTCTTCGTATTACTTTTAAAAAATCGCTGTCCCCTACCTTATCTCGAAAAGTACTGATCAAAAAATTTTGAAAAAACTCTGGAATATTCTCCACGGGGTATAGATTGAACGAAAATTATCACGAGTGCATTACCTTTAATAATTTATTTGGTATATAAAAAAAAAAACAAAATTTCAAGGTCACCAATTTTCAGTAAAGATTGGAAACAACCTTTGTTGAAAACTCCTTTGAGGTGTGTTTTGTGAAGTCACTGATCATTTTATACCACCCTAACAAAAATTTTTATTTTAAAAACAATCAACGTACGGAACACTAATTGTGCAAGTTCAACTTGCACTTGACCGGTTTATTCCTCATTATTTTTATTTTAAAAGTAATCAACGTACGGAACACTAATTGCGCAAGTTCAACTTGCACTTGACCGGTTTATTAAACATGAGGATGGTGATGCTCGTCCGCCATTCGTCTGGTATTCTATGGTGCGCGAAAAATGTCCTTGGCCAATTGAGTTATTTGCTGAACGAGATGCTGCTCCCCATACTTGAGTAGTTCATTTGGGATGCTATCTAGACCGGGGCTCTTTCTGTTCTTTAATTGTCGAAGTGCCAGTTCTATGTCTGTGCTCTCTATTTGGATGTTTTCTGGTGCATCGTTGTGATCGATAGTGTCTTCATCCCTTTTATAAAGTGTCGTCAGATAATCTACCCAGGATTCCTTCGATATGTGTTTAGGCTCAATTAGCTCGTTAATTTCTTTTCTTTAGGTTCTACTTAGTCGTCACTTTTGTTTTTGAAGCCCATAAAAATCGCTTTCCATTCTATTCCAGTGGTTTGCTTTAACTAGTCTTATCAACGTCTTTGTCTCGTTGCGGACTACTTTGTATCGCTCGTATGATTCTGGAGTCTTCAGTGTACGATATTTTAAGTACGCCTGCTTGTTCTCGTTGCATTTCTCCTTGATTTCCTTGGGAAACCATGGTGTTTTAGTGGTCATATTTCATGTGTTTATGGTGCGGGTACCGAGTGCTTCGGTTGCAGCTTCCTTTATGTTGATTTTTAGTCTCTCCCAACTGATATCGACATCCTCTCCCTCGTTTATTGAGTTTGTTTCTATTTTTTCTTGCAATCTCCGTTGGTATAAGGTTATTGTTGATTAGTCCCATAGGGATTCTATATTCAGTTTTTGTTCTGTTCTGTTGGTTTTTTCAAGGGTAATTTCAATTAATCTTTCCCAGCAGTAGGCTGTGGTCGCTACCAACATTTGCTGAATTTAGTGTTCTGCGTTGGGTGTATGTGTCTATTGGTTAATATCTAACACAGGGCAACAAAAAAATATTGTTTTGGTGCCTGGGATTTTAGAGCTGATTTTAACTATATTTGGGACGCTAAATCTATACATGCAATCCGTTTTTCTCTATCAGCTCTACTTTTTTAGATACATCAACTTATCTACCAATGTGGTTTTTATTCAGTATATTCATTTATGAGAGTTCTAAAATTATTATATATTCATTAATGTAGGTACAATGGTTTTATTGTCAGTCTGTAATTGAGTAAATTCCAGGTAAATCTATAAATAGTGGAACCATTGCTTATCAGGTACCTGAACTGACCCTTTTAATCACCTAACTCGGGTAAGTCTCGTCAGTTTGTGCGTTCTTACTAATGAGAGTAGATCGAATTCGGCGTGTTATTTTATGTTAAGAAAAGAGTGTTTTTGTGTTATTGAACAGAATTAAAATGAGTTCAGGTTCCAGTTCAAGAAGAAGTTGTGTAAATTAACCTGATGTGTTTTGCTATATATGCGGAGAATACATGTTTCAACAAAACAGACAAACTATTACTGACTTTGTAAAGCGAGCGTATCTTGGATACTTTGGAGTTAAGCTTGGTGATCAGGACAAAACGTGGGCCCCGCATCTCGTATGTAAAACTTGTACAGAGCATTTACGGCAGTGGACTACCGGGAAAAGAAAATGTCTAAAATATTCGGCGTACCAATGGTTTGGAGAGAACCAAAAAACCACTTCAATGATTGTTATTTCTGTTTAGTAAATACTAATGGAATCAATCGAAATAACCGCAGTAAGTGGACTTATCCCAATTTAGACTCGGCAATACGCCCTATCCCGCACTCAGATGAAATACCGATTCCAACATTTCATCAGCTACCACATATCTCTGATGACGAATATTTTCCCTCTGATCGCTCTTCTGATGCTAATAAAAGTTCTGATGCTAATGAAACTAACAGTGACTATGAGGGGACGTCATCAGTTCCTCAACGCTTCAATCAAAATGAATTAAATGATCTCACCAGGGATCTCAATTTATCGAAAAAAGCTTCTGAAGTACTGGCTTCTAGGTTGAACGACAAAAATTTACTGGAACAAGGAACCAAAATTACCTTTTACCGTACAAGAGAAAAAGATCTGCTACCATTCTTTTCTCAAGAAGACAATCTTGTATTTTGTCACGAAATTAGGGGACTCATGAAAGAAATGGGACTTTCTGAATATATTCCAGATGATTGGCCCCTATTTATTGACAGTTCAAAGCGAAGTTTAAAATGTGTCCTTCTACATAATGGGAATAAATATGGTTCAATACCACTAGCTCACTCAACGAAACTGAAAGAAGAATATAATACCATAGCTTTGGTCTTGCAGAAGATAAAGTATTACGAACATCAATGGATGATTTGTGTAGACTTAAAAATGGTAAACTTTCTTCTTGGGCAGCAAAATGGTTACACGAAATATCCGTGTTTCTTGTGCCTCTGGGATAGTAGGGACAAAACACACCACTGGGTTAGAAAAGATTGGCCTCAGAGAGAAAACATGGACGTTGGGGAAAAGAATGTCATTAACAACGCTTTGGTTGAAAGAGAAAAAATCATACTTCCTCCGTTACATATAAAGTTGGGCTTAATGAAGAAATTTGTAAAGGCTCTTGATACGAATGGGTCTTGTTTTGCATATATAGGGGTAAAAATGCATCAGTTGAGCACAGAAAAACTCAAAGCAGGGATATTTGACGGCCCACAAATAAGACAATTAATTAAGGATCCTGCCTTCATAAATTCAATGAATCAAGTTGAACGAGAAGCTTGGACATCATTTGTTGCAGTTGTAGAAAATTTTCTAGGCAAACATAAAGCTCAAAACTATGTTGAAATGGTTAACAAGATGCTTAATAGTTTCAAATCCTTAGGGTGCAATATGAGTATTAAAATACACTATTTACACAGCCACTTAGACCGTTTTCCAGAAAATTTAGGAGACATGAGTGAGGAACAAGGTGAAAGATTTCACCAAGATATTAAAGTTATGGAGGACCGCTACCAAGGAAGATGGGACATGCACATGATGGCAGATTACTGCTGGAGTTTAAAAAGGGACTGTTTAAAAAAACATTCAAGAATGTCGCGGAAAAGAAGCTTTCCAAGTGTTGAGTGACTATTTCATTTCTTCAATGTTTTTTTTTTGTTTGTAAGTACGACATAATATTGTATTTTATATAACTAAAATAAAAATTTCGTATCTACTTTTGTTTACTACACTTACGGATTTGAGTTACAATAATGTAACTTATATTTCTCTAAAATTGTATATCTTAAAAATTTGAGCTCCTAGGTACAAATGAATACGTTATTTGAATTCAGGACATCAAATTGATATAGAATCAGCTCAAAAAACCTCGACACCAAAACAGCTGTTCCCCTGTGTAATCTATGGTTGATCTCTGTCCTCTTGTGTTTTCGAATGTATATTTATACTGTGCTTTATGGCTAAAAAAGGTGTTATTTATTCTTAGCCCGCTCAGCGCGCACACATTTATCATGAGCTCCCCATTGCCATTTATTACGTCCTCATTGAATCGTTGTTTTACTTCCGGTAAGACTTCGTTTCCAATGCGTGCGTTGAAATCCCCAAGAACTAGCATCGCCTCATTTGCTGGCTGGGATTCAATTATATTGTGCGGTTGATCGTAAAAGAGTTCCCTTTCCTGTTTGGGTTTATTATTTTCCGGTGCGTAGGCTGCTATTAAGTTTATATATATTACATTATATATAGAGCATGTTATTCTTTTCATTTCGGACATCTTTGAAATGTTGTTCAAATTTCGTTTACCAGCCCAATAGGAGGGCTGTTATTTAGCTTTTAGCACTGTTGCCAAATGTTCATTTTTTTCTTAAAGCTACACGGCCTTGAAACAAAAAATCTTTAAGGTTGTTCACTCGTAAATCCACTTTCCTTAAAAATTTGATGACATTGAAATATGATGTTAATCTAAATGTTTTTCATTTAATTAAAAAAAAAACCGGTCAAGTGCAAGTTGAACTTGCACAATTAGTGTTCCGTACGTTGATTGTTTTTAAAATAAAAATTTTCTTTTGGGTGGTATAAAATGATCAATGACTTCACAAAACACACCCCAAATGAGTTTTCAACAAAGTTTGTTTCCAATCTTTACTGAAAACTGGTGACCTTGAAATTTTGTTTTTTTTTTATATACCAAATAAATTATTAAAGGTAATGCACTCGTGATAATTTTCGTTCAATCTATACCCCGTGGAGAATATTCCAGAATTTTTTCAAAATTTTTTGACCAGTACTTTTCGAGAGGTAGGGAACAGCGATTTTTTAAAAGTAATATGAAGAAAAGTGTGCGCAAGTATTACATTTTATATATATATATATATATATATATATATATATATATATATATATATATATATATATATATTTTACTCGTGTTTTCACAAGCTTTCATTTGACACCACACTCGATGACCTAGTAAAAAAAATTTTTTTTTCACTTCTGTTTTCACCCCTCAAAAACGAACCCCTTAAGTCAAAATTTATGTTACGGTGGTATAAAATGATTAGTGACTTCACAAAACACACCCCAAATGAGTTTTCAACAAAGTTTGGTTCCAACCTTTACTGAAATCTGATGACCTTGAAATTTTGTTTTTTTTTATATACCATATAAATTATTAAAGGTAATGCACTCGTGATAATTTTCTTTCAATCTACACCCCGTGGAGAATATTCCAGAATTTTTTCGAAATTTTTTGATAAGTACTTTTCGATATAAGGCCCGGGACAGCGATTTTTCGCGAATTTTTACAAATAATACAAAGAAAAGTGCCCGCAAGTATAATATTATATATATATTTTTTACTCGTGTTTTCACAAGCTTTCATTTGACTCCACACTCGATGACCTAGTAAAAATTTTTTTTTTTCACTTCCGACTTCACCCCCAAAAACTAACCCCTTAAGTCAAAATTTAATTCTCAAAACTACATGGCTCTGATGAGGCCATAAATTCCTATATTATTACCAAATTTCACCTTTCTATGTCAAATAGTTTCGGAGAAAATCGGGTGTGCCAGACAGACAGACAGACAGACACCGAAGTGATCTTATAAGTGTTCCGTACGGAACACTAAAAAAAATTGACCGATTACGAAGCGAAATATTCATAATTAAAGTGCACATAATTAACATGCAATAGGCCAATGAAGTATAAAAAAGGCATAGTTTTGTGTATATCTTAAGAACTTTTCGAATTTTTTAAAAAACTAATATTTAGTAAAAAAATAAATAAAGATATTTATAAATATTTAAAATTGATATTTGTTTAACAGAATAACTGCGTAATGAGGAACAAATATCACAATTTGACAACGCTGTATGTCGTCATATTTTACGCGCCAACGTTCAAACGGCATTTAAAATGGTTAACTTTTAAACAAAAATTCATTTGTACGTTAAATAATTTATTGAATAAACACAATATATTTATCAACTTTATTTATAATCATCAAACAAAAATATTAAATGTATTAATTAAAAATTTGAATTTGTATCTTAATAGTTATTATTTGTTTTTAGTATTTAAAAGATTTATAAAGGGTGTTTTTTTATAGAGGTATAAAACTTTAAGTTGGCAACACTTTTTTAACTGGCGGCCATTTTGTCAGCTGTCAAGTGATTTATGTTTAGTTTGGTTTGGCATTTCAACATGAATAGACTGACGCCTGAACAACGCTTCCAAATTGTGAAAATTTATTTTCAAAATCATGGTTCTGTTCGAAATACGTATCGCTCACTACGTCCATTTTACGGTCAACATAATCGTCCATCAGAGCAATTAATTCGATTAACTATGGAACGTTTTTCGCACCACGTTTACTCTAAATGATAATACGCATCCACAGAGACGTCGTACAGTGCGTACAGAAGAAGTCATTGCTGCTGTAGAGCGTAGCGTAGAGGAAGACCCGAATCAGTCTATCCGCCATCGTGCACAGGAATTGGATATGTGTCCATCCACTTTATGGAAGATTTTGCGGAAAGATCTTGGTTTGCGTGCTTACAAAATCCAATTCGTACAATTGAAGCCACACGATCACCTAGCAAGGCGTAGATTCGGTGAATGGGCCCAAAACAAGATTGCCGTTGATCCCGATTTTCATAAGCGAATTTTGTTTAGCGATGAAGCTCACTTTTGTTTGAATGGATACGTCAATAAACAAAACTGCCGTATTTGGAGTGATGATAATCCTCAACTGTATGTTGAGACACCGTTACATCCAGAAAAACTGACTGTTTGGTGTGCTTTATGGGCTGGTGGAATCATTGGTCCGTACTTCTTTAAAAACGATGCTGGTCAGAACGTTACAGTCAATGGTGACCGCTATAGAGCCATGATTACTGACTTTTTCGTTCGTCAATTGAACAACCATGATGTGCAGGAGCTGTGGCTTCAACAAGACGGCGCAACATGTCACACAGCTCGTGCCACAATTGATTTATTGAAGGAAACGTTTGGTAACCGCATAGTTTCACGTTTCAGACCCGTGAATTGGCCTCCAAGATCGTGCGATTTAACGCCGCTAGACTATTTTCTGTGGGGATATGTGAAGTCGCTAGTCTACGCCGATAAACCCGAAACGATTGACCACTTGGAGGACAACATTCGCCGCGTTATTGCCGATATACGGCCACAAATGTTGGAAAAAGTCATCGAAAATTGGACCTCCAGATTAGACTACGTCCGAGCCAGCCGTGGCGGTCATATGCCAGAAGTCATATTTAAATTATAATGCCAGAAGATTATCTTTCGAATTAAGTAAATTTCATGTCAATTTAAAAAATTCATCTTTGTTTTATTCCATTTCAAAGTTCTATACCTCTATAAAAAACACCCTTTATTTGACAAAAATATGTTTGTAGGTTCGATAATTTTTCAGTATTTTAAGTTAATATTATATTTATCTATCAACACTGTTACATACACGGTTTTATAAATCTTCTCCGTAAAACTCAATAAATAATTAATGATACTAATGATAAATAAATGAAGTATTGTAAATTATTTGTAAAGTAATTAATTACTTTATTTACTATTCACGTATCTTTGATTACACGTGGTTTGCCATTGTCTTTTCGACTATATAATAATTAATTGTACTATTCCTGTAGAACCCAATTTATCATAAGAACTTTTTAGAACTTTCAAAGTTATGCATTCGGATGCAATTCTTTTAATCATTAGATCTAAAATAGCACTTTTTAAAGGCGTTAACGATGGCAATATTAGTTTTTACATGACGCACTCTTTATACGATACGTAATTTGTAATTAAATCTTCTCTCTTCAAAAACTCATTTGCCAAATTCTCAAGGTTTTAATATCGATATAATATATCGTCTCATGGAATTTTTCGCTTGGTATTATTTGCAATAAATCATGCGCTAACTTTCCGAGCTTAAATATTTCTGGACCTTTTCGGTCAAGAAAGCGTTTTTTAAAAAGACTTACTGTGTCCAAAAAAACAGTAATATTTTTAAAATCTTCGATCATCGCAAAATTAATTATACCTTAAATTAAATGGGACGAATCAAAATGGGCAAAAAGTGCGCATGGTTTAGAAGAAAAATTTAAAAACTGTTGGAATGAAATTAATGCGTCCTTTAGAGTGATTGTTTTGATAGATTTACCATATAAATACAGGTCGCCATTAATATGTTCTAAGCCCGTAATTTTTAAAGCGCGGTAATTAATCGATTGCGTAGGCCTAATATAAACATTAAATGTTTTATACCGATATTTCGCTGTACTTGAAAATCTCTGTTTCTAAATCGAAATACACTAAGCCACAGCAACCAGATGTAATTGAAACTTTATTGAATATATTAGTTAACGGTTGAGGATTAATAATGACACCACTATGATAAACGTCCATCTGCAGTCCACAGTTTGATTGATACTGTACCTCTTCATGTTTTTCTTTATTTTTTCTTATGGCCTCTTTATTTCTAACCAATAAATTTCTAAGTTTTTTCGTTGCAGGCAAATTAGCTCTTGATGCTCTTTGTTTTCTTATTTCATCTTTTCTTGCCATATAAGACCTTGTATGTTTTCCAGGGGCTTTATTGATGAGGTTTCTTTTCCACATTTGCCTTTATGTCGCAATTGATTATAATCGAAAGACATTTTTTATTTAAATTATATTTTTTTATTTTAAATAAAAGTAATACAGTCGAAGCAGTAAACATACACAAATTATAATAAATGACCTATATAAACGTCATTCTACAGAGCATTCAGTATACGCATTAGCAGCGTTGCCACATTTATTTTCATTAAGGCCTTAGGCCACCCTAGAGCGGCGAAAAAAAAGCTGTTTTTCAAGAATTTTTTTTCAGTGTAAATAATGCGCAATTTAAAAATCTTTTTTATATCTTTATTCAGTAAGTCTCGAAGTATATTTTCGAAATTTTTTAACGACTTCCAGCATAAAATAAGGCCTGTATATAAATAATTCGGAGGGGTCTCCGGCGATGTAGCGTCTGTCGGGCGGACTCAGGGCACACCCAGGTAATGACCTAGAACAAAAACAAAAATATCCCTTTATTCTTGACTTATTAAACTACAGAAGTACCAAGCCGATTTGAAAAATATGCAAATGTGAAGAAATAGGACATATTTGAAAAAAAGTTCAATTTTCACATAAAAAATTCATTATAAAATTGTTTATAAAAAAAAACTATGCATTTTAAAAATAAAATCTCAGGTACTTCTCTAGAAAAAAGTATTCTGCGTCAATGGCAAAAAAGTTCATGTCAATTCGTTGATTAGTTTAAAAGTTACGTGTCCGCCCAGTTTGAAAAACATGGTTTCGAGAAAAACGCGTTTAAAGTTTAAGTTATAGTTTTTGATCAAATTATTGCATTTACCTTTAGTCTGCGATGCCTGCGCCATAGAATCTTCCTTCTAAATTTATCTCCGAGTCATCTTGCTCCTTTTTGGCAGCTCTCCGGGCCATTCGTGCTTCTTTGGCAGCCTCTGTCAAGGAATTGTCTGACAGCTCGATTCGGCGCGCGTCAACGGAAGTGCAGAAGTTCTAACAATTGGTGCCGATTTCGAAGCCCAAAACTTCCATAATCTTCATAATGCTATTCAAGCCGTCATTGAACATGCACACGGCAATATTTACAACAATGTCCAATACATTTTTTGCCACTTGATGTAGATTTACCAAACAACAGAATTGAAACTTTCGTTGCTGTTTTGCGTATATCCTGCAACACAGCGACTAAGGAGATCATCATTGCTTAGATCTTCGTATATGGGCTTGATTGCATCAAAAACTTGTTTCGAGAGAGCAGGTTTGTGCGTATATTCGTGTAAAGTATTCATGGATTTCGACTTTTGCCACGAGCACCAGGAATCAGTACCAGGTGGACATCTGTCGTGTTGCGGCTTATCATCAGTAGAAATTTTATGGTATAATGTGGCCCAAATCTCATTTTCTCTATCGAATCGTGATTGAATTGTCAATTCGTCAATAAGTTTTCCGGTCAGCTTGCCTTTTCCTCCGAGTCCTTTGGTATTTTTCTTCAGATTCCGAAGACGTGTGCCCATTCGTTTTTGAACGTGATCAATACATTCCTTCTTTTTGACGACAGTATCTGTGTATGGGTCTGCATCAAGAATATGTTTGAAAGTTTTCGAATCGCCATCTCCGATGTAATTCGAATAATTAACAGAATGAAGTTCCTGCGACCGCTGAAACATTTCAACGACTGCATCACATTCCATCTTACCGGAAGAGCCCTCGTGATTGGCCTGACATGTTCCGCGTGTGTTTCTGCGCATTCGATATATTCCTGTGTATCAGCTTTTTGTTTCCAGAACTCACACGATTTACAGTACTTGGATTTCACACATATGTCAACAACTTTCCCGGTAAACCAACCGATAAGCGACACTAATCCGAACAAAGACGAAAAGCCACGTTTTCTCCCACGACCCGTCGCCTGAGACAGTCAAACCGTTTTCATTATTTCGAAAAGACTCACTTTTTTCCTGTTCTGCTTTTTGCATACTCATTTTGCAAACAAGTTCACTTGCAGTACGAATCTTGTCGACAAGTTTATCGTAAAACGAATGAAAAATCGGATGAGGTAGATCCACGAAGGCGCAAAACTTTTGAATACCGTGAAGACCAACTCCTATTAATCGCATTGCAAGAATAATTCTGCGATTTATTTCATATCCTGTACCAATGAATGGGCAATTCGGAATCATTGTTTGTCCGCAGTTATCACATGAAATAACTACTTTAAATCCTAAATCACGTATACTGCTTTGAGTGAATTTTACATTTGATTTACATGTTTTACACACAATTTTTTCCGCAATTGCACTGAAAACTGTCATAAAATTCAATATACAGTATGCCACGTTAGGATTTACTTCAACGTTGTAATAGTTCTCAGCGAGTTTCAATTTCTTCGCAGATGTAGCAACGCTCTGATTATCTGAGGTTTCCAACGAGGTACGGTTTGGTGGCCGTCGATTTGTAATTTTTGGTCGTTTTACACTGCTGTAACCTCCTCTCAATCCCTATTTATTTGAGTACACTTTTTTCGGCATGTTTCTTATACAACTTCACTCACAAAATCCGATTTTCTTCGATTTGAACTGCAACGAAACAAGTCGTAGCTGTTTAACGGTTATACTGAATGTAATAGAACAAAGCAATCAAAAGTGAAACTCATACTATAAACGACATCTAGTGTTGAAAAAAGGCAGCCCAATTCGTCAGAAAATGATCGGTAAAGTTACCCTAAGAATTATGATAATGAAACTCGAGCGACACAGAAAAGAAGGCAGGGCCCGCCGAGCCGTCTCAGCGGGAGCTCTAAGCGCGCTAGCAGTCGGTAAGCGCTGACCCAGATTTGAGGCACAAAGAGTTCCGTGCCGGCTATAATACTTATGGTCCCTTATTCTAGACATATTATATCGTTTAAGCCAAAAAAAAAGGCATTTTTTTTTTCGTTCTAGAGTGGCCTAAGGCCTTAAAAGCATATGAGAGTTTCCATGTATCAAATACAGTCTCCGCCAAAAATAAATACCATTGAGTATTTTAAACTTTTTGTATTTATTATCGGATTATCACGAGTTAACTACCTTAAATCGAGCTGGTTTTCAAGTTAAAAACTATTGTTAATAAAACATATAATTAAATAGTAGTTTCAACCATACGGTAACCTATAAACAAATTACATTTAGTATATCCCAAACCTTTATTCTCGTTTGTAGCAGTTACTCATAATTACATTCTAAAACTATGTACACTATGTCATTGGTGTTGGTAATGACTATAATAAAAGTTAAACACTTTTTTTAACGGAAATTTAGTGTTTTATTTCTTCCTTTTGGACGAGATACCCTACGCCCTCCAAAATTGGTTTGATCCAAAAAAAAATCAACCGGGGAGTTCACGTAAAACTTGAAGCCTCTACTTTCGATTACCGTGTGGCACTTTTTGAAATTCGCAATAACGGACTCAATATGGCGGCTTAAACTGGCGAAAGTATCAGAAAAATTCTCGTTCCAAGGTGGTTTTCTCTCTCCAAGTCACTCCAAATCCGTTGTAATGTTTTGGGAAGGTATGATTGAAGAACTCAGGGGTACTCGATGATCGATTTTATTTCCAGAATACCAAAAGCAAAAATTGCGGATACAATATGACCACTGAATACTGTAAATACTTACTGCAATCCACTGAAAACTCATCGGATTAACTTGGATATAGTGATTTGGAGACTTTATTGAATTGTGTAGGAATCAATTCCACAATATCCAAACTCTCAAACTCAAGATAGCGGATCGAATATGGAGCCGCTGTGCACCTGCCTCATTTTAGGGTTATTGAATATCAACAACCTTCCATGTTGAGTTTCTTTAATACAGCCCTGGTCCAGGATTAGTAAGTTTCTCTGGCTGGTTTGATCGTCAAGCAAAATATAATTAGATTTTTTTCTTTTCTAAGCACTACCTGAAATCTGGATCATCTTTGACCTCGATGCAAGTTTATGTACTTATTCAGGGATAGTGTCCTGCAAGGTCGCCTCTCATTGTATTCAGATTTTTCCACAGCAGAGGGCTGATATACTCAGGGGTAGGTCTCATTCTTGGTGCCTCCTTCCAGTTTCTTCGGGTTAGTTTACTTTGTAAAAAGAATTAGTACAAAAAGTCGACATAATACTGTGAGGTCGTGAATACAGCAAAGATATCGTAGTGTCGAGATGCTAACGGGATACGACAACACAAACCGATTTTTAAACAGTTTTTTTGAAAACATGTATATAGATTATATTTGGCGAAGTAACCTTGTTTAGTGAATACTATAACCAGGGATAATAATACCCCAGCTTAAGCAACACCCTGTATAATACTGGAAATATTTTATACTAAACAAATACAATTTATTTTTAATGTATATGTTTTTATGTATAGAAATATAATTCCTCTTTTTCCCGACATTTCGAAAAATTTTTGGTCATCTTGAATAGATCGTTTGTTTAACATGAATAAGTAGTTTCCCTTTAACAGGAGTTTGTGGTTGACGCCGGTAAGATTTTTCCAAATATTTTTATTTTATTGTGGTAAATATGAATTAAAATGAGTCTTGGATGTGTTTTTTTATGTGCCATTCAAAATATTAGAAAAAAAAAATTTCACTCCGATCGGAGTAATTGGCATTGCAAGTGAAAATTTGTACTAGATGCCGAACACTCCGATCGGAGTGTCCAATTAAATAAGTAAAGAAATAATAAATCGAACTCATGAACTCAAAACATTTATTTCTAAATCATTTTTGTACATTTTTATGGTAATCCTCAAAGCAATTAAGGCAAAAACCTGGTTGTCCAGGGCACATTTTGCATTCATACACTGTTTGCTTTCTTATTTTATTTTTCCTGCATTCTTTGCATTCCTTTCTGCTTACCCGTTTTGTTTCTTTAGTTCCTTTTTTTTCACTAACAATTTTTTCTACTTTGCTAATGCTGTGGACATTTATTTGGCCTGGAGGAATTTGCGGCAAATTAGTAATTGGTCGTCTGGCTAGTAAATTTCTTATGACATCCAATCGGAAGTCATATAATCGTAACTGGTCAGACCGCGAATATTTATTGTACAAAAAATAGGCGTTTATCATGCTCATTTGCAACACATGCATGAATAACTTTTTGTACCACCGAATGGTTTTACGGCTGCAAGGATAATATGCCATCATTTGATCCTGTCTATCTATACCGGACATAAAAGCATTATATCCAATGATTGCGGAAGGTTTTTCAGATTCTTGATTTCTTTTGTTTTTAAAAATGCCCATTTCGCTTCCAAATTCTGTTGAAATGTATTGAACATTGCGTTTATCGCGCCATTTTCCGACATGCACTCCATTGCAAAACATAGATTTATTCTCACCACGTTTTAAGTTTGCACTCATTACCTCTTTCGGATTATCTTTCCTCTCAGCTCTCAGCGTACCAGTGCAGTATGTATTTTGTTGAAGTAATTTCCTAGCTAAATTAACACTATTGTAAAAATTGTCTAGATAAACAGCATGTCCCACACCCAATTTTTCCTCCAATAAATGTAAAACAATCTTTTCAGTATGTCCGCTTCCACCATAAACATCTGTCGCACCTTCGTAGACACGAAATTTCAAAATAAGTCCATTAGGCTCTGTCAGCATGTATAACTTCATACCATACTTATGACGCTTATTCTTGATATACTGTTTAAACTGGAGACGACCCCGATAAAGTACCATAGCTTCATCCAAAGACAACTCTCTTCCAGGATAGTAAATTTCTCCCATCTTGTTAAAAAAATCTGCCACAAATCTAATCTTTCCTAGCCGATCTGCCGGATCCATATCTGGAGATGTAAAATGCAAACACCTCAAGATAAGCAAAAATCTATTCCTTGACATATATTTTCTAAAAACAGGTAGATTAAATAGCGGATCAGTTTTCCAATAATCGTTAAGACGGCTCAAGGATATTGTGCCAGTGTGAAGTAACAGGGCCAAAAAAATTTTTAGTTCGTCAAGAGTAAGATCTTTAAAATTAGTAATACGTGATTTTGTACTTGTTTCTGGGCGCAGCAAAACCTCGACTGCGTAAGAGTTTCGTTCGTTCTACAATAGTTTGTAAAAAATCATCATCAATGATCATTTCGAAAAAATCGATAGGTGCACCCTGTCCTGGAATTTGCACCAATAATTCCTGGGTTTTCTGGAACAAAATTTGTTTTAACGCACCTCTGTCGTTCCATTTTATCTCATCAAGGCTAGGAAGTGTTTGATGTGGCCGAATAGGGTCTATAAAATTCTCTTCTTCGGACTCGGAGCTTGAATTTACATCACTATCGTCTGTGTCTGGTACGTAATGTTCGTCACTACTACCTCCGCTTTCTTCCAATAGCTGCAATAATTCAGTGTCAGTTAGCTTCTTTTTCTTATCATATACCTTTTTTTCATCACTACAATGTCTTTTTTTAATACCAGAAGGCCCAGGTTGATTGTCCATATTGTACGGCAGATTACAACCAAACCAAAAGCAAATCCGCGGAACCACTTAAGCACCTGTTAGAACTTGCGTTTTTAAGCAACGCCACCACTAGAAACACGTTTCATATACAACGCCGATGGAATACTAAAACGTTTCGTAAGAACGCATGTCGAACTCCGATCGGAGTAGACGGCGTTGGCGAAGAGACCTGACGTACTCCGATCGGAGTGGTCGGCAGTCAAACCTGTTAAAGTCATGTTGGAGGCAATAAAACCTAATTTTGTATTTAAGAACAATATAGGATGACTTTTCGAAAATTTGTGTATTGGAAATTGTCATTCTATAAATTGTCAATTTCAGTCATCGTTTTCGGAGAAAGGATAATTTTTTAAATAATTTTTTGAAAACTTGTGTGTAGACTACACTTGTCTAAGGGATTTTGTTTATGGGTTACTCTAATAAGGTAGAAATAATGCCCCAACTAAAAATACACACTGTATATTTAGATAATTATGAAACACATTAATAAAAATTTATATATTTATTTGTTGTTTTAGGAATATCCTTATTCGGATCAACAAGCACGAGCAGAGTCCACATATTACCAAAATTACAATTTGTACTCGGCTCACGATCAATATGAATATGAAAGCAACGCACTGCCTCATCCACCTCTCGAACCTCCTCCGTTGCCGCCCGATGATGATTTGGCAATGTTGGGAATTTGCGCCGATGATATGGCCGCTCAGACATTTTGAGTTATTTTTTTGCTATACTAAGTCGTTTATTAAAAAAACTTAGAATTAATAATTTTTAATAAGTGAGCAAATATAGATATTCGTTTTAAAATGTTAATTTTTTGTTTGTTTTTAAAAAATAATAATAATTCCTGCGAAAGAACAGGGGCGTGTTTAGTACCTTTTTATAAACTAGCACTTAATTTAGAATTAAAAAAAAAAATAGATCAACATTTTCTGGACATCAATATCCGGACTACTAGTATCTTCTATACATGCTTCCATTGAGGTACTTCGATGATGCAGCAAGCTAATGCTTTATTCCTCTCGGCACAGCTACCCGGTACATCACCCGTTTCATAAAAGCTTTTACAGGGTGCCCGATATGTATGAAATAATGATTCCAGAGCATTTATTAATCGGTGTATCAAAAAAATGTTTAAATAAGAGGTATAAGGTGTTATACGGTGCACATGCTGACGTAGACAATAAAATGTTTTGAACTGTCAGTTGGAAGAAATTACACCATCTTAATTTTTTAGTGTTCCGTACGGAACACTTATAAGATGACTTCGGTGTCTGTCTGTCTATCTGTCTGTCACACCCGATTTTCTCCGAAAATATTTGTCATAGAAAGTTGAAATATGGTAATAATATAGGAATTGTTGGCCTCATCAGAGCCGTGTAATTTTGAAAGTTAAATTTTGACGTAAGTTTGACTTAGTTCTGGGGGGTGATATCGGAAGTGAAAAAAATTTTTTTTTTACTGGGTCATCGAGTGTGGTGTCAAATGAAAGCTTGTGAAAACACGAGTAAAATAAATATATATATATATATATATATATATATATATATATATATATATATATATATATATATATATCTATAATATATATAAAATGCAACATCTGTCTGACTGTCCGTCCGTTAGTGACCTTATCACTGGAGAACCACTTATCCGATTTACGTACTTTTTTTTTAACCATACGTATGTTCTCTGGCCAGGTTATAGGCTACATTTTATTAGGTGACATAAGGAATAAGCAGTGACGATAATAGTGAATTAAGTCGGAGAAAAGTTTGCCGCTAGCGCGTTCTCTTGCAATACACTCTCTAAAGCATTAAATATGGAACAATATCATGTAGCAAAGAATACAATATATATAATGCAACGTCTCTCTGTCTGTCTGTCTGTCCGTTAGTGCGCTTATCACTCGAGAACCACTTATCCGATTTACGTATTTTTATAAAAATTTATACATATGTTCTATATAATTCGATATAAGCCTAGATAATGGGAGATAAGGTGAGATAATTGGAGATAAGGAGAAATAATGGGAGACAAGTCGAGATAAGCCTCGATAATGGGAGATAAGGTGAGATAATGGGAGATAAGTATAAATAATGGGAGATAAGGAGAGATAATGGGAGATAAGCAGAGATAAGTCTAAATAATGGGAGTTATGGTGAGATAATGGGAGATAAGGAGAAATAATGGGAGATAAGGAGAAATAATGGGAGATAAGTCGAGATAAACCTAGATAATGGGAAATAAGGTGAGATAATGGGAGATAAGGATAAATAATGGGAGATGAGCAGAGATAAGCCTAGATAATGGAAATTATGTAGAGATAATGGGAAATAAGGAGAAATATTGGGAGATAAGGAGAAATAATGGAAGATATTTGATTACGTTGGGTAACATAAGGAATAAGCAGTGACGATAGTAGTGAATCAAGTCCACGCGAGCGGAGCCGCGGGCCCGGCTAGTATGTATATATATATATATATATATATATATATATATATATATATATATATATATATATATATATATATATGTATGTATATATATATATATATATATATATATATATATATATATATATATATATATATATATACATACATACATATATATATATATATATATATATATATATATATATATATATATATATATATATATGTATGTATATATATATATATATATATATATATATATATATATATATATATATATATATATATATATACAGTCCCTGGCCAAATTATTAGACGCACTGCAAGATTTCATGTAAAATATTAATTACCGAGTGATATTGTACCGTTTTATTATTTTAAATTGATTTGTTTTTTATTTTTATATTATCCAATCAATTACCTATTTATTTGACATAAATAAAACAGCATTAATTTAGAAAAGCATAAGTTTATTAAGTTTTAAAGAAAAGTGAAATTAATGTTAGTAAAAGTCAATATTTAGTTGAGCCACCTTTAGCCGCTATCAAAGCTTTAATTCTGCGCGGCATGCTATCAATGCAAGATTGTACTGTCTCCTGCATTTGATGATGATGATTCCACACATGAATAATCTTTTCTAGGAGCTGGGTTTTGTTGGTAATCACATCTTTAGTCACTTCTCTTTTCATCAGCTCCCACACATTTTCAATGGGGTTCATATCAGGGCCAATCCAACAGAGGGATATTTTTTTTCTGCCAAAAAAGCTTTAACAGACCGAGCAGTGTGGCAGGGAGCTCCATCTTGCATGAAAGTGAATGGTTCCCCATTTGGAAACCATTCTCTGAGCTACGGAATCAATCGATTTTGTAATACTTCTTTGTACTGATCTTGCCTCATTATTCCTTTGACGACGTACAGACGTCCAGTGCCCTTGCCGCTGATGACTGACCAAATCATCACTTTGGTGGGATGTTTAACCGTCGGGACGACACAATCAGGATGAAACTTTTCTCCATGACGACGACGCACATACTGAGCTTTATTCTGCAAAATTTCGAATGTGCTTTCGTCACTGAAGCAGACCTGTCAAAAATAGGAAAAATATATAAACTTCCATGTTTATTTGCTTTATTTAACTGAAAATGATAATAATGTATCAATTATTGATTAAATTGCTGTATCTTACCGATCTCCAGAAGTCCACATCTTTGTCTTGCCATTGTTTGGCCCACTTCAGGCGCTTTGCTTTCATTGCAGCTGTTAACTTAGGCTTCCTGGCGGGGCGACCTTCCTTAAAATCTAATTCTTTCAATTTTCTTCGAACAGTGCGCTCAGAAGCATTTACGCTAGCATCCTGGAGTTGTGATTTTATTACCTTTGTGGTAGCAAATCTGTTTTCTACACAAATTTTCTTCAAACATCTCTCTGACCGTGGAGTGAAAATTGGTTTTCTACCGCATCTTTTCTTTCTTTTCGGGCTTAATTCCTTCCCTGACTCAATTTTCTTTTTTATGCGTCGTACACTAGCTTCAGAAACCTCCAATCTTCGTGATATTTATATATATATTATATTTGTTTACGGGTCTCAGTGATCCTGTGTTCCACAGATCCCTTCCACTTTATCTGGGCCATCTTGTGCACTTATTGATTATTGTCTTCCTTCCAATGACAGTATCTAGCGTCACCCCTTCTTTACCTCCTGTTACTTTCAATCTTCATTCGTTTCTGCAAACAATCTCTTCCTCCAATCATATTTCAACAAGAAATTAATAAATTAATAATTAATATAACAGACAATCTTCCTCTTTGTTGCTCCCATTATTTTCTCTCTCTCTCTCGCTTCCTCGCTCACCCTTTACCTAAAATTAGGTTATGATTTGTCCAATATACAAAAAAGGAGAAAAAACTATATGCGCTAATTATAGACCAATAGCCTTATTGGATGTCGTGTTCAAGATAGTAGTGTTGACTATCAAAAACAGACTAGCAGAGAAAGCCGAGTCTATTCTGGGAGAGTACCAGTGTGGATTCAGGAAAAATAGATCGGTTACAGACCAGATATTTTCGATTAAGCAAATCCAAGACCATAGCTTAGAACAAAATTTAGCACTACACTTGGTCTTTGTGGATTTCAGAGAAGCATATGACTCTGTAAATAGAGAAGGACTCTACAAGATAATGGAAGAACTAAAAATTCCAAGTAAATTGATTCGCATGGTGAGATTAACCCTGAATGACACAGAAAATAGAGTGTTGGTCGAGGGCATAGTATCAGACAAGTTTAAGGTGAAAAGAGCATTAAGACAGGGGAAACTAGTGTTGACATGTCTATTTAATTTGGTACTAGAGAAGATAAACCGGGACTCGGAAATAAAAACAAATGGAACGATATACCAACAAACCTGCCAATGCTTGGCCTATGCGGATGATGTAGCAGTGATTGCAAGAGCAAAAGAGAACCTCAAAAAAGCCATAAGTAGGATAGAAGAAAGGGGAAGGATGAGAGGACTAAAGATAAATGAGTAATACATGGAAATTACAAAGAAGAAGGATAATAAAAACAACAAAAGTTTAGATATAATAAACAACTTAGGGAAAAGATATATGATTGAGGAAGTAGACAAATTTAATTATCTGGGAGTAACAATAACAGAGAGTGGACAAGAAAGGACGGAGTTACAAGAAAGAATAGCGAAAGGACAGAGATGTTTGGGGGCAATGAATCCAATATTGAAATCAAAGAATGTATCAAGAAGAGCAAAAGAAAGAATATATACAGTTGTCAGACCATAGATGCGAAACGTGGAAACTGAATGCAAGAGAAAAGGAGACGTTGGAGGTGTGGGAAAGAAAAACTTTGAGAAGAATCTACGGAGGAAGGAAAGAAGAGGGACTGTGGAGAAGAAGAACAAACTACGAATTAAAATGCCTATATACGAAACTCCTTAGAAGCCAAATCATAATAAGCCAGCGATTAGGATGGTTGGGACACGTGGCAAGGATGAAGGAAGAAAGACAGGCAAAGCAAGCCCTAATAAGAGGAGTGGTTGGAAGAAGAGGCAAGGGTAGACCTCGATCTACATGGACCCAGGCAGTAAAGCAAGATCCGGAGTTGATGGGAATCCCGCACTGGGAAAAGCTAACAGGAGATAAAAAAAAAGTGGAGACAAGTATGCAACCAAGCCATGGGCCTCTAAGGCCTCTTGAGGTATATAATAATATAAACATAACGAATAAGCAGTGACGATAAAGGTGAATCAAGTCCACGTGAGCGGAGCCGCGGGCACGGCTAGTTTGATATATAAATTAACCTTTCAGTGGTCGCGCGCGGACTGTCGCTCCGCACCGGTTTGTGATCGACGATAATTTCAAGGATACCCCCCTCTAAGTGTCGCGCTTCTCAGTACCTTTCCTTAACAGCGTATTTCAGTCGACGGTCGAGTGAGCAGGCATATAGTTTTGTATTTTCTCCAATAATTCTTGCTTGCGGACTGAGAATCCGCAGCGACCAGTGAGGTGACAAATATATTTACAAATTAGCTGCTCTACTTTTGCCAAGGTATGTTTCATTTGATACTTTTTTGTAATTGTTTAATATTAGAAATATGTTTTAGTATGGCATCCTATGAAAAAGAGCAAGAACGGCTGCATGAACTAATGAAATCATGTTTAGAATCATCTGACGAAGAAGAAGCACCCTTAGATGACTCCGATGAAGATGAAGTGGATGCTGTGGAGTGCGAAGAACACGAAACAGATAGTGAGCAGGATATTTCAGACAATGAAGAGGAAATTCTGCAAATTGACGGTCCATTTTTTATCGGAAAGGATCAATCGACGAAATGGAGAAAACATTGCAACCTAAGAAATGTAAGAACCCGATCGGAAAATTTGATTACCCACCTACCTGGTCCAAAAGAAACTGTAAAAAATCTAAGAACACCATTGGCGATATGGCAGTACTTTTTTCCTGAGAATGTTCTTCAGGTTATTGTAGATAATACAAACAAGCATATTCAGGCTGTTCAAGATAAATATTCCCGTGAACGTGATGCAAAAACAACAAATATTCTTGAACTACAAGCACTGATAGGTCTCTTATATTTGGCGGGAGTTATGAAGAGTAATCACCTCAATGCTGAAGATCTTTGGAGAGTTGATGGCACTGGGGTTGAGCTATTTAGACTTACGATGTCGTTACAAAGATTTCGTTTTCTAATGCGACATATAAGATTTGATGATCTTGAAACCCGTCAAGCTAGGAAGTCTCTAGACAGGTTGGCGGCAATTCGAGATATTTTTGACATTTTCGTAGAGAAATGTAAAACTGCATTCACACCTTTCCATTATGTAACAGTTGACGAGAAACTGGAGGCTTTTAGAGGTAGATGTATATTTCGTCAATATATTCCCAATAAACCGAGCAAATATGGCATTAAGATTTATACCCTCTGCGATTCAAAGGTTTTTTATACTTGCAACATGGAAGTGTATGTTGGTAAACAACCAGCTGGTCCTTGGGAAATAAATAATTCTCCAGATGCTGTTGTGGAAAGAATGTGTGAATCTATAAGGGGAACTGGACGGAATGTAACTACTGATAATTTTTTCACTAGTTTTAAGTTGATAGAAAACCTAAAAAAGAATTTTAGAATGACTCTTGTAGGAACGATTAGAAAGAATAAAAGGGAACTTCCCATTGAATTTTGCAGCCCAGTAAATCGTCCTGAAAAGTCGTTAATGTTTGCATTCCATGATAACTGCACTATCTTATCCTACATTCCAAAAAAGAAGAAAAATGTTTTGCTCGCGTCAAGCTTACACCATGATGACATTATTGACACTGAAACAGGTAAACCAGACATAATAACTACCTACAATCAAACAAAGGGAGGAGTGGATACGGTGGACAAACTTTGCGCTGCTTATAATTGTGCACGTGGTACCCGAAGGTGGCCAATGGTAATTTTTTATTCAATGTTAAACGTTGCAGGAATAAATTCTCTAGTTATTTACAAGGCCAATGATATAGACAAAAACATTTTAAGGAGAGAATTTTTGCGAAAACTATCTTTTGAGTTAATAAGTGACCAGTTAAGAATTCGCTCTTCTTTAACAAATATACCAAGATCGATGAAGATAAGGATTGGCGAGATTCTTGGATTAGAACCGGTAGCTCAGCAAGCAGAACCGCCGGCAAATCAAAGAGGGTGATGTCACAGTAAACATACTATACAGTAGCGAAACTCAAGGATAATCGCATAGGAAAATCAGGTTCGTTTTCAGAAGGTCACGTGGCAATCCGCCATGTTAAAAGTGGACCAGCGCGAGATTTGAAATACAAATAAAGTTGTGCAAAGCTTTATCATTCAAAATCATAGATATAGAAATGTTTGATTTGTTATTTAATACAGCATGAGTAATATAAAAGTTAATGCAGCAGAGTAAGATAAAAAAAAACAAAAAGAATGGAGCACTTTGTTAGAAAAGAAATGAATACAGGTGAAAAACTTGATAGGAAGGTATTTGATGGAATTCTTCATATTCAACTTCAGTTTTTAATAACCTTATCCAAAAATTCAAAAGTCTATCAAAGTTAAACGTCACTGTTTGAGGTTAAAAGTTTTATTTACTTCAAGTTAATTTGTGATTAAAGATGTTTTTTAAGGACTAAATTAATTTAATTTTAATTGTCATTGCTAAGATGTCAACATCTTTTAAAATAAGAGCATTTTTTTCTAAGCAGTGTTGTGTTGTTTGGTGTGATAGATCTCTCGTTAATTAAAAAACACTGTATTTACTTTTTTGGTACTTATTTTTTCTTAAAATACAAAACTATATTGATTGTGTAACTTCGAGGTTAATATAATATTAATGAATTATGAACGTATATGTATAGACCTCTATTTTTTCTGTGAATGATTCTTAGAGGTTCTATACCTTTTTGTGTTCTGTTATCTGTATTGCTTTTTGATAATGTAATTAACGCTTGCTTTTATTTACAATGAATTAATATTTAGATCAAAGAGTCAATACAGTAATTTCCTAATTATAGTTACATACAATACTTAGTTATGACCAAGCTGACTTGTCAAATACAACTATATTGGGAATGTGGAATCTTTGGCACAATGACACTACTCAGTATATATCACCACTACACCAAACACTTTATTTTTGCACTCGACGCGCGTTTCACTAACCATATTAGCTTCATTAGGGGAAATGATTGACTCATATATACTGAGTATTGTCAATTACAGTTTAAAAGGAAAATAACTATATTTAATTTATAGTATAGGTATACATCAATAAAAATAAGTTCTTTATAGGAGGAATATTAATAACAGGTAACTAAATCTTCAAAATTTTAATAGTAACCATAATTACCATCAAAATGGACTTCGATTAGGTGTACTGTCGATTTAACGAACTTATTTTCAGAATATTTTACCCTCTGGCACACATCGTCTGACAAAATCATGTTACAAAAATTTCTTTGGAATCACATTAAAATTTTTCTTAATTTTAATAGCATATTTGATTCAATAATCCCCAGTGGTTTTGTGATCTCAACACGACACGTAATATTTAAACTTTCAAACCCAGCTTATAAGAAAATAAAATATACTGTCTAAAATTTGAAAATAATATGTCGTTGTAGGTTCTGTATTCCTTACAATATATTCACCGAAACTTTTGAAAGATTGGCATGAAAAAGGAGCAATGTAATTTATAGAGAAAAATAGAAAAAAAAAGTCACTTTCAGAGTATTAATTGTACTTGCAATTAAACAGTGTTAAATTTATCAGGTTTATTATTAAAAAAGGTGTGTTAAACAATTAATTCAGATGAAGTTATTTATAATTTATCAAATATAAATAGTTTTAAATAACTGAATACTAGTTTACACAAAAATAAATCTTTCTAAAAACCAGAATTTGGAGGATTATTTATTAATCATAAAAAAAATTACACAGGCACACAAAAAGTTTTTCACTACCGAACAGATCGCTATACCTATATGTATTTTTGGGCGCTGAAACCGAATCCGAGGTCAGAAATGAGCAATCACGTCAGGATTTTTAAATAACCAGCCGAACTAAGTTTAGGAATAAATTTCAAGCGTTAATGGCCAAATCACTCTACCAATACGAATGTTTTATTAAATCAATCAAGGTTCCCTGGAAGGCCGTCTCTTGAGCAAATACACCTAAACAAAATGTACATTAGTAATGATAATATTGTTTCATGCATATGTATTTTTTCCAAAATGCATTTAAGATAGTGAAAAGTTGTCTTGTGAAAGCAAGCAATAGAGTTTTATTAAAATAATCAACAACTCCAACAACTTTAATCGCATACCATGATTTCTATGAAATCATTGTTTCAACTAAAAACAGAGGAACTGCAAAAAAAAATCATTAACGCAGCAACTTAAACTTTGACTGTTGATGATTACATGTGATGTAAATAAAGCATAATTAAATTTAGTTATGATTTAGAATAATAGTCTTAGCGCGCCCTGATTGAGTTAGAAATTTCTTATTTGCAAATTTTAGAGCATAAAAAAGTGTGACTCGAGCAAATAATTTTGCGAAAATAATTATATGGAATATTGCAATTCTCAACGGCACAACAATAACCTCCTTTCCCCATAATTATATAAATTATTTCTCAACCTTTTCGATTCTCTTTACTTACAAACGTTTTTAATTCTCTTTTTCTACAAACTCTCTTTTCCTTCTGTCTTTATATTCATATAAACTGCAGTCACATCAAGAAACGATGGACAATACATTTCCAAAGACACATTCCGAGATCGGATGTAAACACTGAGCGGCCATTTTGAAAAAGGACCCGTCGACGCACGCGCCGTCAAAATCTCGTCACCAAATTGGAGCTCAGTTTCGCTACTGTAGTATGTTTACTGTGGTGATGTGCTATGTGTGACAGAAAAAAAAATCGTCCCACCCGATATTTATGTAGGAAGTGTCACACATATCTATGTTTGGAACATGCTCTACTAATTTGCCCAGAATGTTTAGAAATGGCGAATTGGGGCAACTAATATTATAAGATTTAATAATCTTGATTTTTTTTCATTATATTTTTTTGTAGTTAGGCTTTATAATATGGTTCCTACTGTAGTTCCTAAGTTAGTAGAATGTGTTGGAACTTTAGCTGTTACTATGAATATTTTATAATATTATTACTATATAATATTCTGATTTCTATCTACAACGTGTTTTATTACAGCAACCTTATAATTTTAATAAATTTATATTAAAAACACGTATCTTTTCTAAGTATGGACTGAGAGTCCGCAGCGACCACTGGCGTTAAGAATTTTAGCGCGACCACTGAAAGGTTAATCGAAATCACATTTTTATCAACTTTACAATATTTTAGGAAAACCTAATGCACAGTTGTTGTAAATAATTTTTCAATAGTCGCATATTATTATTCTATCATATAATTCTTAAAATTATATACTAGCATTAATAAAACTAACATAACCTAGACTCGACACCCCCTAACAAGGTTGTGGCGCACTTATAATGTCCATTAGGATGACCGCAAAAAATCGATGTCGGAATTTTGTTCGTCTGGACCCCACAAAACGATTCCCCTTTCCAGATATTGAGATAGCCGAAATTTGAGCTCGATTAAACGACGTTAACCCGTGCCGCTCGTCGCTCAAAGTTTGAAAAAATCCAGATTTTTGGCCAAAAAGCTGACATATGGAGCCATAACTCCAGAACGGTAAATAATAGAAACACGCTTGATATCTCAAAAGACAGCTAATGTTGTTCTTCAAAATTTATATTCTATACATAATTGTTGTTATTTTAAGTCAAACCGAGTTACAACAGCCTTTAGCCCCAAAAACGTGACCTGGTACCAGTAGGAGCCAGTTTGGGAGTATTCTAAGAATTTTACGGGTTTTTACATAATGTGTCTCGAAATTAACATTTTTTTGTTAAAAAGTATTTTGGAACTCAATTTTCAAACATAAAGAGCCTTTTGTTCAAATTTAATCTTTTATTATATGGGGATTACCTGACTAGTTTACCAAAGAAAGACCCGTTTGACACGTAAAAAGGAGGGTGAATCTAATTTCTATTTTAGGGATGGTGATTTTACTTCAGCGTACAACCGACCTTTGATTTATTCAGTTTAGTTTCTAAAGCGCCTTTGAGCTAGTTAGATCGAACAATTATCTAGTGAAGATATTTTAACGTTTTTTTTTTTTTTAATTTTCCAAGTGTGTGTGTTATTGTTTTTATAACTATTATAGTATTATTTTAAAAGACATTTGAAAACATTTTATTGAAATTAAAGTTTGCAATATATTTTGTTTAATTTTCCAAGTTAACTGTTATTTACCTATTTGCCTCTGAAATGGCATCCACATCAGGTGTACAAGCCGGACCAAGGATAAAATATTTCTTGTGGGCTATCCCATTCACCAGATCACCGGTTGTAAACTACCCTCAAATCGTCAAGTTTCGTGTGCTTTATTTTATAATTTACGTACTGTGAAATTAACTGTAAGAGAATCAGCAAAACTTACAATACGAGAAGTGTTCATTTTTTGGGAGAAAGCTCGAATCCCGACTAAACATGAGCAAGATGCAATTACTAAGCTGGAAAAACTTCACGCCAAGTGGAGAACTCTTCAAAAAGACCGGAAGAAAACATCGAAAACGGCCAAGAACAAATTTAAACAGTTTGTTGAAAAGTTGGATGATCTCTTTGATATTGCTCAACAAAATGCCTTGGCTCTGATGAAATCGGAAGAAGATAAGGCGTTTCTCGTGAAACAGAGGCAGAAGGGCCGCCCAGGTTCCATGACTGGAGTGGATCTCAAGTTGTCTCGAGCTGAAGAAATCAAGGTGCAAAAGGAACTTGCAAAAATGAACCGACAAATCCAAGAAGCAACTTTTAATATTGGTGAGTTTTTTTTTTATTATTAGTATTCTAAAAAATAGATAAACAAATAAGTAAATAGTTTCATTATAATTGAAAGAAAATTGTACATGAGAGCATGATTTGGCATCTTTATGATTGAGTTTATATTTTTTAAATAATACCTTTTGATAATTAGAAGTAGGTAATTTAGTGCCTATGTATTATTACTATTCTGCTAAAACGACAAGTTTTTATAGCCTTTTTTTTTCTCTTTCTTTTGTTGCTTCTTAGAGACGGATGATGAAAACAAGTTCGAAGAAGGAGAAGAAGACACTGAAGAGGACAGCATCTACCAGGAACTTGAGAGCTTGGAGGAAATGGACATCCCTGAAGAAGCTGCAGAAGATCCAGGACCATCTGAGAGCAAGAGGATGAAAGTTTCATTTGCAAGGGGCGTTAAAGAGATTTTAAACATGAAATTGTCCATTTTATTAGATCGATGTAAGGTATCCGACAGAAATGCCACGAGAATTTTAATAGCTATTCTAGAAGCACTAAACCTTGACCCTCTTAAGTACAAAGTCTCGAAAACTTTATTACATGATAGAAGGCAAATGTTCAGAGAACAATATAATAAAAAAAATTTTGATAAAGTAAACATTCCTGAAAAAGAGCCCGTGGTTGTCCATTGGGACGGTAAACTTTTACCGGGTATTTTAAAAAATGAACAATGTGAGCGAATAGCTATAGCTATTTCATATGGCGAAAAGGAACAGCTGCTGGAGTTCCTGTAACAGCAAACAGCTCTGGAGAGGAGCAAGCCGTAGCCGTATATGAATGCCTACATGAATGGGGTCTTCTCAACACCGTCAAAGCGATGTGCTTCGACACTACAGCATCCAACACGAGAAGACTCAAAGGAGCATGCGTCATATTGGAGCAAATGTTAGGAAGAGAATTGTTATACCTAGCTTGCCATCACCATATCTTGGAAATTCTGTTAAGAAGCGTATTCGACACAAAAATGGGATCAACCACTGGACCTCATCCAGACATTTTCAAGAGATTCCTCACTGCGTGGCCCTAGATAGATAAAGGAAAATACGACACAGGTATCAGTGACAATCTAATACAAAAGCAGCTAACTCCAGAAGTAATTGCAAATGTTACTGCTGAATTCGAGACCAAATTAACTGAGAGCCACCCCAGAGATGACTATAAGGAGCTACTGCAGTTGGTTCTCGTATTTGTTGGATCACTAGACGGCAATGTTGTGGGTTTTAGAACTCCAGGAGCCATTCATCACGCTAGGTGGATGGCAAAGGCTATTTACTGCTTAAAAATGTTCATTTTTCGTCGTCAATTTAAGATGTCTAAAGAAGAAGAAAGTTCTGTGCGTGCCATTTCTGTTTTCCTAGTTAAAATTTATTGTAAAGCTTGGTTCAATGCTCCAAAAGCTCATCTTGCACCAAAACAAGATTTAGGTATTTTGCGTAGTCTGTTAGACTATAAAGAATGTGACAACGACATTGCAGAAATAGCCCTGACCAAATTTTCGAACCATTTGTGGTATTTGAATGCAAAGTTGGTGGGATTATCGTTTTTTTGATCCCACCATTACAGACGATGAAAAGTTGTTAATGGCTAATAAATTGCTCAGTAGCACAGATGAACCATCACAGCACGCTAGGGTTGTAAATCCAAAAGTTAGGAAAGAAAACTTAAAAGAGGTAGTTGATGGAGGATTGGTAAATTTACTTACCAAAGAAACGTTTACATTCTTTGACCAATTTAATATAAAAACAGATTTCCTAAGACAACATCCAAACACCTGGCCTCAAAATAATGACTTCCAAGAAGGATTAAAAATTGTCAAAACATTAAAAGTAGTTAATGATATGGCTGAGCGTGGTGTTAAATTAATAACCGACTTTAACGACCTTCTGGCAAAAGATGAAGACCAAAAGCAATATGTCCTGCAAGTTGTAAGTAAATGCCGAGCATTATATCCTGACGTTTCAAAAACTACTTTAACAAAAGCTCTAGAATAGATTATATAACTGTGTAAAATTATGAACTCCTGTAGGTACTACGTCTGTATCTTTTCTGTGTCTGTTTTGTATGTATTATATACCTAATTTTTATATTTTAAAATAAAAAATGTCAGACTTATCAGTATTACTTGTTTTTTTTATTATATTTCCACTTTAAACTCAAAAATATACCAAAAAAAAAAAGCAAAATTTATCACTTAATAACAAAATATACGAAGTATGCTCCTAGTGGTACCAGGTCACGTTTTTGGGGCTAAAGGCTGTTGTAACTCGGTTTGACTTAAAATAACAACAATTATGTATAGAATATAAATTTTCAAGAACAACATTAGCTTTCTTTTGCGATATTAAGCGTGTTGCTATTATTTACCGTTCTGGAGTTATGGCTCCATATGTCAGCTTTTTGGCCAAAAATTTGGCTTTTTTTCAAACTTTGAGCGACGAGCGGCACGGGTTAACGTCGTTTAATCGAGCTCAAATTTCGGCTATCTCAATATCTGGAAAGGGGAATCGTTTTGTGGGGTCCAGACGAACAAGATTCCGACATTTTTTCCCCCTCTATGAGATCCGGTCACTCTAATGTCCATCTTTTAGACGTAGAGATTTTTCAACTCAACGTTAAGCAACTTAAGAAGTAACAGCCGCTAACAAGTATCCCTGTTACTGGCTTGAATATTTATATTATCCATTAAATAAATTTTTTAGGTTAGATTAAACATATTTTTTTGTAATTATTGTATTGTAAATAGTGGATGTTTCTTCGGAACATTTGTTCTGTTAGCATCCTGAATGTTTATGTAAATAAACACAATTTTTGAGGCCATAGTATTACAAATATCTTGAATCACCTTTCTCGTTTCCATGCCAACAAACACCCATGTACCGGTGTTATTGACGAAACAATTCTTGATTAGTCAGTTTTTTATTACTGACTTCTGCCAGTTTTTCTTTTCGACGAATTTTTTATACAACTATTTTACAAAGAATAGTCTTTAAATAACCATAAATATGGAAGGAAATGAAAAAAAGCTAAAAGAGAAAACAGTTTTGGATCCAGATCATCCGCTGTTAAAAAAATTTCAAGAGGCCCTCAAACAACACTATCTCTATCAGATAAACAAGCTCAAAGAAGAAATTTTTGAATATGAGACGGACACGAAGAAGAAAAATGACGAAAAGGAACAACTTGGAGTTCAGTGTTACGAAGTGCAACAGATGGTGTGCAGGTAAGCGTAACGCTAATAAAAATAATATTCAAATTTTACTGGATATACCGAATATTAAAAATTAATAAATATAAATCGGGGCGTCAATCGACAACCGGAAGCGGAGCCGCTTAGTGATAAACAAATCTTCTTGTGCTGGAATTATAAAAGCTTAGACCAGGGGTCGGCAACCTTTTAACTAAAGGGTGCCAGTTTTCATCCATACAACATTTTACGTGCCGACATAGATACTTACTACAACTAAAATTAACAAAAATTAACTTAAATTAACTTAAAATATTGCTTTTAGAAGGTTTAATTACAAAAAAATTTTAACATTTAACAAATAATTTTATTATACTAGTCCTAGGACCTAGTGTGAACCCTGTGCTTGAAGTTCTTTAGAGAGTTTTTTTATATTCGGTTCATGTCTGGTTATTTTCAGTGTCACACATACTTACGAGTTGTCTGTTGTCAGCCTGCTTCGGTACGGGTTTAAAATCACTCTCATATGGGAAAAAAGTTGTTCACAGATATAGGATGATCCGAAAGCTGTAAGCATGGCAAACGCTACTTTCTTAAGACAAATAAATTTCTCTGGTAAACTCATCCAACAACTGAGTATCTCGTTTGAATGGTTCTAGCAGTCACCTTCTAATACCCTTCTTAATTCTACAAATTTCGTGTTCCATAACTCGGAGCTTTTAAATTCTTTGTATTGAAGATCAAAATCATTAATTTCCATCCATGAGAAAAGAGATATGTCAAAGCAACTGCGGGAAAAATCCATTAAATCTGGTTTGATTAAAAAAGCGAACATAGGACCATGTTTATCAAAATCCTGACCCCTCTCGATAAACTCCTCTTTTAAATTAGTCATATATTTAAGAATTTCGTCTATTAGTGCACCATCGTCGACACTGGATATATAAGTTTTGAAACTTGTAAAATATTTATATGTGTCTGTAGTAATATCGCTGATAAATAAATCTAGTTTTAATTTGAATGATTTCCAGGATTCGTATAAATCCAGAACTGTTTGGCCTGAACCTTGTAACTTTAAGTCGAGTTCACTGAGATGGTTTGTAATATCAGTAAGAAACATTAACATACAGATCCAGTTCTTATCTTCTAGTTCAGGATAAGCATCCACTTGATTTTTTTTTCCAACGAGAACGAGCCAGCGCACATTATTGTGCAATGGTATATCTGAATATGCACTTTCTAATTCCTGCAGAAACGTCTTAAATTGTCTATGGATCAGTGAAGAACGACCGACAATGTAGTTAACTATTTTAACCACCCTATCCATCACGGATTTTAAACTTCCAGCGGAGACTAAGTTGGGAATGTGGAATCTTTGGCACAATGATACTACTCAGTATATATCACCACTACACCAAACACTTTATTTTTGCACTCGACGCGCGTTTCGCTAACCATGTTAGCTTCATCAGGAGCGATGATTGACTATCATCGCTCCTGATGAAGCTAACATGGTTAGCGAAACGCGCGTCGAGTGCAAAAATAAAGTGTTTGGTGTAGTGGTGATATATACTGAGTAGTTCCAGCGGAGATTTTAGCGCACAAACTCTCTTGGTGAATTATGCAATGAAAATTCAAAACTGATCGACCCATGCGTTCAATAAGAAGGGAAACAAATCCTTTATGTCTCCCAATCATAGCGGGAGCGCCATCTGTCGTTACGCAAAAAATTTTATTTAAATCAATGTTCCGCTTTTCAAAATGTTTAACAAATTCTGAAAATATATCCTCTCCTCTTGTAGTTCCCTGCAATGGGAACAAACAAATCAGCTCTTCATACACACTGCCATCATCGAAGTATCGCGCAACGATTGCTAGACGGGCAATGTCATTAATATCGACACTTTCATCCAATGCTACACTAAATACAAAACTCCGTTTGATAGCGTCTCTCTGCTGTTTTTGGACATTTTGTGTCATTTCGGTAATTCGTCTCTCGATGGTCCGCGCTGATGTCGGTATATCCCTAATCCTGGCCAATATTGTATCCTTGTTGGGCAAGTCGTCGAATAAAATCTCGCCAGTACTCAAAAACGTTTGCTTCATAAATTCTCCGTCAGTGAACGGCCTACCCTTTTGTGCCAACGATTGTGCAATTTTGAAACTGCATTCAGTCACCTGATTTTTTCCTTGGAAAACTTTGCTAAAGAATGTTGACTGTTTCTCGTATTGTTTACTTGCTCTTTGTATTGCCTCCCTTTTATCAGCGTTATCTTTAAATGACGATTCATGTTTTATCCGGAAATGTCGTTGAACACTAGATGTCCGGAAAACTACGCTTTCCCGACATAGGACACAAATGGCCCGACCGTTTTGCTGTACAAAACCGTAATCTGTTGTCCATGAAGTTTGAAATGACCGAACGTCTACCTTATGTTTCTTCGCGGCCATAACGCAACGTAATTTTAATTTTTAAACTTTTCCACGACTATTGACTGGAACGGATGTTACTTCTATACTAAATGATCCAAACGTGTAGCCGCTTACTATATATAGAAAAATAATGTTTCCAGAAAATTCCAATAATTACGTTTATTAAATTTTTTAGAACAAAAATTATTATCTACAACGCGCCCATTGCAATCAAAGGGCCACCTAGAAGTTAAATCTAACAAAAATTAAAGTTCGGCAATCTAAAAAGAGTTGCGGCGCGCGTCGGAACGATTGAAGTCAAGTCAAACAAAAACCGCCTTATAGCGGCTCTTTTGATCTGAATTGAGGACGTTTATTTGTGTTTTTGCCTAGGCTTATATTTTGAGGCTTGCCGTCTTTAATACTTGCCGAAATTAAAGCCAAACCAATGCATTCAGTAAAATTATAAGTTACAAAATATATATTTTGTAATTTTTGGTAATAATACCTAGTGACCTATATAATATATCGTTTTTGTTTGTATCGTTAAAGTAATACTGTCTTCGATTATTTACTTAATTTCGAAACATATCACAGATTACTGAATTAATCTGTAAACCTTGAATAGGTACGCGTGCCAGAGATGACACGCGTGCAATAGGTTGCGGATCCTTGGCTTAGACCCTTTCCAATGCAGGATACTAAAAAGATATGACCAGGAGGGAAGGGGATTTTGTAATTAAGAAATTTGAGCCATAGTATTTAAAAAAAATTGGTAAAGTGATTTACCCAGTATTTTTCTAGCAAACACGTGTTTCTAACTAAGTTGGGAATGTGGAATCTTTGGCACAATGATACTACTTAGCATATATTACCACTACACCAAACACTTTATTTTTGCACTCGACGCGCGTTTCGCTAACCATGTTAGCTTCATCAGGAGAGATGATTGACGTGTTTTTAAAATAAGTACTGAGTTTGACTTTCTTAAGTAAAGGGTAAGTAAATTCCCATATTTTCAAACATTATCGATGAAGAACAGTTGGTTGCATTCATACTATTTTATTATCATTTCGTTTGAGAGTTATCGTACCAACAGAATGACATTCAGATAGACAAACCAGCGACAATGGAAAAATATGTTTTTCATCTAAAAACCCAACGACGCGACAAAACGCAAAAATTTCAGAGGGTTTCCTCGCGAATACAATTCTAGAAGCAAATACAAAAATTTACTAGCTGTGTCACAAGTATGTTTCCGCCAACTTAACTGTTTGTATGTTTCCCTTCTATATTCAACTCAAAATTTGTTTTGACTTTATAATTACACATAAATCCCTTCTATATACTATTTCTGTTAAAAACTAAACTAATGGAGACACAAGAAAATTAAAATAGAAAGCCTCTACCTCATCCGTTTCACCCTATGCACACCTTACTATAAAAATTTATTTTAAATATATCCAATATCCAATCAATGACCAGGAGAAAATCTCATAGTAGTTGGCGTATTCCTATTGTCCAAAAACTCCGAAAAGGACACATAACACGATATATATGAAGCATCTCCTCTAACTCCAACCCCACCCCGTTTAATCCCTTATATTTTATATAAATAATATGCTTGAAATTTGTCAGTTATATCAACCAAGAAACTCGAAAAATTCTCAAAACACTATTAGAACTATAAAATATTTAATAAACCCAACCCCTTTTACCCCTGTCTTAGATTAAAATTGAAAGTAATAATTGACCTAAGTAAAAAATAACCTAATTTTTTAATTCCCCATTGTAAACACCTTGAACAGGTCACTATATATATATATATATATATATATATATATATATATATATATATATATATATATATATATATATATATATATATATATAGTGACCTGTTCAAGGTGTTTACAATGGGGAATTAAAAAATTAGGTTATTTTTTACTTAAGTCAATTATATATATATATATATATATATATATATATATATATATATATATATATATATATATATATATATATATATAATATATATATATATATATATATATATATATATATATATATATATGTGTGTCGAATGAAAGCTTGTGAAAACACGAATAAAAAAATATATATATAATGTAATACTTGCGCGCACTTTTCTTTGTATTATTTTTAAAAAATCGCGAAAAAATCGCTGTCCACCCGCCTTATCTCGGAAAGTACTTATCAAAAAATTTTGAAAAAATTCTCGAATATTCTCCACGGGGTGTAGATTGAACGAAAATTATCACGAGTGCATTACCTGTAATAATTTATCTGGTATATAAAAAAAACAGAAATTTCAAGGTCATCAATTTTCAGTAAAGCTTGGAAATAAACTTTGTTGAAAACTTATTTGGGGTGTGTTTTGTGAAGTCACTGATCATTTTATATCACCGTAACATAAATTTTGACTTAAGGGATTCGTTTTGAGGGGTGAAATCGTAAGTGAAAAAAAAATTTTTTACTAGGTCATCGAGTGTGGTGTCAAATGAAAGCTTGTGAAAACACGAGTAAAAAAAATATATATAATGTAATACTTGCGCACACTTTTCTTCGTATTACTTTTAAAAAAATCGTGAAAAATCGCTGTCCCCTACCTTATCTCGAAAAGTACTGATCAAAAAATTTTGAAAAAAACCCTGCAATATTCTCCACGGGGTATAGATTGAACGAAAATTATCATAACCTTTAATAATTTATCTAGTATAAAAAAAAAAAACAAAATTTCAAGGTCACCAGTTTTCAGTAAAGATTGGAAACAAACTTTGTTGAAAACTCATTTGGGGTGTGTTTCGTGAAGTCACTGATCATTTTATACCACCCTAACAAAATTTTTTATTTTAAAAACAATCAACGTACGGAACACTAATTGTGCAAGTTCAACTTGCACTTGACTGGTTTTTAGAAATTTGTCGTTTTTCTTTGATTTTTAAGAATTTAATTAATTAGCCTTATATTACCATATTTATGTTTTAGTTGTTCTACAACTGTATATATATGTATGTGTATATATATATATATATATATATATATATATATATATATATATATATATATATATATATATATATATATATATATTTTATATATATTCTATATATGTATTTTATATAAACTCCTGGACAAAATTAACGCAACAATCTGAAAATTAATTTATCTTTTTCTTATGTCAGTTTTAAAGTTTATCGAGTATTTGAATAGGAGGCTATGCATATTTTGTTTCGTTGTTCATGACAGAAATCAAAACAATTCGTTTAGATTTACAGTTTTAAAGAATTTTTTAGAAGATAAACAATTTTCTGTAATAATGCGGTAGATTTTCTTTAAAAGTAAGCTTATAAATTGTTCCCTTTTTCAAAGTAATACGTTTTTGTGGTAGACTGTTTTATTTTTGACCCCGAAGAATTAGAAAAATGAATCGAACAAGGAATTTAACTGAACACGAGGTAGTGCGAGCCTCAGTTTTATTGGACGAGGGATATTGTCAGAGTTATGTTGCCAATTTGTTAGGGAAACATCGTTCCACAATAAGTGGTATGGTAAGACGCTTGAATGAAGTAGGAACTTATTCTAGAAGGCTAGGGCAAGGGCGAAAACCATGCACTAGCGACCTAGATGAACGTTTTATAAGACAATATGCTTTAAGAAACAGGACTGTCACTAGTTCTATAATAAGAAACGAACTCGAAGCTGTTCGCAATGTCACAATTTCTTCTAAAACAGTTAGAAGACGGTTAAATGAAGCTGGATTAAACAGTAGGAGACCAGTCACTGCGCCCTTGCTTACTAGAGAGAACAGAGTTGCCAGGTTACGTTTTGCTCGAAATCACGAAAACTGGTCTGTGGATGATTGGAAACAAGTTTTCTTCACAGATGAAACTAGGGTTAGTCTAAAACATCCAGATGGTCGTGAGCGAGTATGGCGAAGACCAGGAGAGAGGTTTGCTCCTTGCAATATCTCTGCAAGGATTCCATTCGGCGGTGGCTCTGTTATGTTCTGGGGTGGCATCTGCTTTGATGCTCGCACAGAGTTAGTTTCTGTCCGTACGAGATCCATGAATGCTGATGTGTGATGCCTTTCGGTCATTTTGTGGGGCCCAATTTCCTGTTTATGCAAGACAACGCTCGACCTCACGTGGCTAGGGAGGTACTCGATTCTCTTAATCAAGTTGATATACCGATTATGCAATGGCCACCAAAAAGCCCGGATCTGAATCCGATAGAACATGTATGGGATCACCTTAAAAAAAATGTGAATGGGAGCAATCTCCTCAAGATTTTATCCAAAATTTAATTAGAAGCATGCCTAGGCGCATAAACGCTGTCATCCGAAGTAGAGGAGGCAACACACGCTACTGGTGTCCCAGTTACACCATTAATTTGGCTACTAGTGTCCCAGTTTATTTTTTTCATTATTACATAATTTCAACGATTTTATTATTAGGTCTTAAGAATAATTTTAATTCGAATCTTATAGAGAAATTTGGTAGCTAATTCACTTTTAAAGTATCCGAATAAGTTTTTTCTAACTTTTAGTGTAACCAATGTTCATAAAAAATTATTAAAATTAATTCATTATAGAGATTTGTATGATTTAATATATTGTTGCGTTAATTTTGTCCAGGAGTATATGTATTTTTAGTGTTCCGTACGGAACACTTATAAGATCACTTCGGCATCTGTCTGTCTGTCTGTCTGTCACACCCGATTTTCTCCGAAACTATTTGACATAGAAAGGTGAAATTTGGTAATAATATAGGAATTGATGGCCTCATCAGAGCCATGTAGTTTTGAGAATTAATTTTGACTTAAGGGGTTAGTTTTGGGGGGTGAAGTCGGAAGTGAAAAAAAAATTTTTTTACTAGGTCATCGAGTGTGGTGTCAAATGAAAGCTTGTGAAAACACGAGTAAAAAATATATATATAATATTATACTTGCGCGCACTTTTCACGTATTATTTTTAAAAATTCGCGAAAAATCGCTGTCCCGGGCCTTATCTCGAAAAGTACTTATCAAAAAATTTCGAAAAAATTCTGGAATATTCTCCACGGGGTGTAGATTGAACGAAAATTATCACGAGTGCATTACCTTTAATAATTTATATGGTATATAAAAAAAACAAAAATTTCAAGGTCATCATATTTCAGTAAAGATTGGAAACAAATTTTGTTGAAAACTCATTTGGGGTGTGTTTTGTTAAGTTACTGATCATTTTATACCACCGTAACATAAATTTTGACTTAAGGGGTTCGTTTTGAGGGTGAAATCGGAAGTGAAAAAAAATTTTTTTTACTAGGTCAACGAGTGTGGTGTCAAATGAAAGCTTGTGAAAACACGAGTAAAATATATTTATATATATTTATATATATATATATATATATATATATATATATATATATATATATATATATATATATATATATATATATATATGTATATATATATATATATATATATATATATATATATATATATATATATATGTATATATATATATATATATATATATATATATTATATATATATATATATATATATATGTATATATATATATATATATATATATATATATATATATATATATATATATATATATATATATATATATATATATATATATATATATATATATATATATATATTTAATGTAATACTTGCGCACACTTTTCTTCATATTACTTTTAAAAAATCGCTGTCCCCTACCGTATCTCGAAAAGTACTGATCAAAAAATTTTGAAAAAATTCTGGAATATTCTCCACGGGGTATAGATTGAACGAAAATTATCACGCGTGCATTACCTTTAATAATTTATTTGGTATATAAAAAAAAAAAAAAAAATTTCAAGGTCACCAGTTTTCAGTAAAGATTGGAAACAAACTCATTTGGGGTGTGTTTTGTGAAGTCACTGATCATTTTATACCACCCTAACAAAAATTTTTATTTTAAAAACAATCAACGTACGGAACACTAATTGTGCAAGTTCAACTTGCACTTGACCGGTTTTTTTATATATATATATATATATATATATGTACAGTGAAGTCCATTTATAACGAACTCCAAAAAATCACTAAAAATGGTTCGTCATATCCGAAGTTTGTTACAAACAGTAAACAAAATCTAATATCATTTTCCACTACTTTTTTATTTAGATTAGCCGCTAATGCTTAGAAAAATCAAAAGAAAAAGTTCAAAGGAAAATAAATTAAGTCATACTAAAGTTATTATTATGTATGTTGGTACATATACGAGTATAAACGAAAACATTAAAATTAGTTTATACAATAAAATCAATAATTTTCGTTTGTACAGTTTTACTTGAAAAAGAAATGATATTTATATAATCGTCAAGGTCACAAAAACTACTCCATATATGTTCAGGAACTTCATGAGATTCCAAAAAATTGCGAGTTTCAGTCATTTTCTTAGTCATTTCTGAAATGGATATACCATAGATATTATCTGCTTCTCCAAGCTCATCTTTGTCGTCATTACCGTTTAAAATTTTTCCAGAAGTCACAATTTGATCATCAGTTAATATTTCTCTCGTCATTAATTCATTATCAGCACATACATATTCTTCAAAATTAAAGTGATTAAATATCTTTTTAATCTCGATTTCCACTGTACTTTGTTGAATATCAGCATCGTAAACAAATTCTAGACAATCAGTATGATCTTCTCGATGTTTTTTCAATCCAAGGTCAGTCAACGGTAGCTCATCATCTGGGTCATATCTACACTCCTTCCTTAAAAATCCGCCATGCTTAAAACAGTTTGCAATGGTGTCTCTACTGACTCTTTGTCAAGCCATATGGATAAAGTTTATAGCGTCCAAGAGAGTTACAGAAAAAATGTTACCTTTATCGATCATCTCTAACATTTTCATAGGTAAAAATCTTTCTATAATGACATTTTAAAGAATGTATCACACCTTGATCCATAGGCCGGAGTCTTGCACTTATGTTTAGAGACATAAAAAAACCATTTTATTTGCTGTAGATCAACTTCAGGGTGCACTGGACAGTTGTCAGTCAAAAGTAATATTTTTCTGTTTGTGAATTTTATTCTTTGTCCCATTCGATCAGTTTGTTTTTAAAAATTTCTGATGTCATCCAGGATTTACTGTTTGATTTGTACTTTACTGGTAAAAGTTTATTTTTAAAACACCTGGGATTGGCGGACTTTCCTATCACCAACAATTCTCTTTTCTCAGTTCCAGACATATTTGCAGTTACCAACACAATTTTCTCCGGCAAACTTTAATGTCTTATCAGGCGTCATCAAACCCGTTTCATCCGCATTACAAATATCTATATATTCATAACCTTCTCGAATTTCCGGCCATACATTGGCCAGCCACTGATCAACAACAGGCATATCCATTCCTGCAGTTTCTCTTGCTGTCTTACCATCACCCAGTCGATCTGTCTGTTGGTACGATAACTCTGGAACGGAATAAGAAATTGATTTAAAATTTGGTAGACTTAATACGTTAAGGAAGAAATAAAACTAGAATTTTTGGGTAATATCGCTTCCAGAAAGGAGGGTGACAGGGACGAAGGTCAATAAATTTTGTATAGTTTCAATAGTCTCGTAAGAATTTTTCCCGCTTTTAGTTCAATAATTAACACTTTTTAGTCTGTATTTTGAAAAATGCGAAAGTAAAAAATTGCAGTAAATATTCACTGCGACTAATATCGCCAAGTTGCATTGATATTTGAAGAACTAATCTCGATCTAATTACTACTCAGTATATATCACCACTACACCAAACACTTTATTTTTGCACTCGACGCGCGTTTCGCTAACCATGTTAGCTTCATCAGGAGCGATGATTGCCTTGACAGTCGCATCGAGTGCAAAAATAAAGTGTTTGGTGTAGTGGTGATATATACTGAGTAGTATCATTGTGCCAAAGATTCCACATTCCCAACTTAGTCGATCTAATTAGTTACAGTCGACAACGTATATTTCCTTCAAGTTACGACTTTTAAATATCGACGAGAAGAAAAGTTAAGAGAAATTAGCCTGCATAAAAAATACGGTCTATAGAATTTACTATAATATACCGTCAAACGGTGTGTGAAGTCGATCAAAAAAAATACGTTTTTTTGAGATAACTGAATAACAAATAATTATATTTTAATGCAATTAAAAATATAACTTCGTTGATACTTAGGTTGTCGATTGGTGACTGGAGTAAGGTCATAGATGCAATTTTTTTTTTTTTATTTTGAATTAGAAGGTGATCGACTTCACCCCAGGGTTCGGGGTGAAGTCGATCACCCATTTTAAAATGCCTATTTCCCACTTTAGGATTGTTCGGGATGAAGTCGATCAGTAAAAAATTAAAAAAATTATATGTAGGTACCAAGGTACCACCTACATTTGCAGAATTTTGCAATAAAACACAAAATTAAGGAAATATAAACGTTTATTCTTTGGACAAGCTTTACACAGCCATTGATTTCTTAATGACATAAACCTTAAATAAACAAACTATACTTAAAAATAAAAATACAGGCAAAAATAAAACTAAAAAACAGAATTCAAAAAATTACGAAATGAATGAACAGACAAAAATTTCTCACTGGAGTGTTTCCATTTCGTTTTTTCTAAGCGAGAAGAAATGTTTGCCCTGCTTTAGTGATTTTAAATTAACTTGTCGGACAATCTGTTCCCTGTTTATGACAGACTCATCCAGAATATTTGGATAAATGAAAAACAAAGATTTCATGGATGGATGTTTACGCAGTGTACTTACAACTATCTCAGTCCTTGATATTTCAATAATTTTAGCGATATAAAATCGATCTCTCTTATTTGTTTCATATTTTGTGATGATAAATTGTCCTATATCCCAGTTCCTGGATGAATCAAGAATAATGTTGGCTGGCTCAGCAGAACTTTCTCCAATTTTCATAATCATTTGTGTTGATATGCTGTTCCTCCGCCTCCAATGTCTGTAAGTCATCTTCCTCTTCGCTGTCGCTTATTTGCCTCTTACGTGTTTTGGGTTGCTTGCAACTGCTCTGGTTCTCTTTTTCCAAATCTTCTGTGCCTATGCTTTTTCCAGCGGCTATGTTTAGTCTTTTTCCTCGCTTTGGAGCATCATTAGGCCCAGTCTTGAGCTCGTGTAGATAATCTACAAGCACTGCAGTCATTGAAGTTTCTGCCACGTTTCCTTCCTCTGGTGTAGTAGGCTCTTTTCTTTTTATTTTTGCAAGAACAGCATCGGGATTGAAGGGGACTAGACCGCGGGCTCTAAATCCAGTTAAAATATTGTTCATTTCGCGATCCCCAAGTCCTTCAACCGTGGTTTTCAACATCCTAGGAAATATAGTTTTTGGTTTAAAACCCCCCTATTCTTTAGTTTCCATTCCTCCAGTGCTCTTTTCCATGATGCTTTGAGAGGATGAAAATATGCCACGTCCAGTGGCTGGAGCATGTGGGTCGAATTGGGGGGGAGTAAGACAAACTTAATGTTGTTATTTTCACACTCTTGAATGACACTGACAGTAATATATGACTTTGCAAGTTATCTCCAATAAGCAACTTGGTTCCTTCTAATTTTCGGAAAAAAATGGAAGTGCTACGGTCCTGAACCAATCGTCAAACAATTCAGAATCAAACCATCCCTTTGGAGACCTGTTGTAAATTGCTCCTGGTAATCCGCCCTCCTTCCAACCTTCATAAATATGTTTGGCTTTGTACACTCTATAAGTAGGGAGAACGCAATTGAAACCACACAAAAAATAAATTAGCATGTCTGATTGTGAATACCTTTTCTTGAATATATTCCTTATCACCTAGAGGAGCTCGGACGGGCTTAGTTTTCACTGATTTGGCTGTGCAACTATTTGATTTCACATATTTTAGAGATTGAGGAATTTTGCTCTTTTACTATTTAATTATTTTTGGAAAACTCACTTTACACGATTAACCAACACCGGTATAACAGATGTTTATCTGTTCGCCACACGAATGTAAATAAGAATCAGCTGATTTGTAATGCAGTGTTGCCATTATGCTTAAACACAAATGAAAATACTGGTTTGATCGACTTCACCCCTGCTGATCGACTTCACCCCGTTTGACGGTACCTTACACTTTGTAGGCAACAAAAAATACTTGAAGAAATCGTGAAGGAACTTCAAAACGTCACAGCAGCGAAAGAAGAATTGGAAAACAAACTTAATGATGATAAACAAAAATACAAAACAGGCCAAGGAAAAACAAATAGCAGCGGAAAAAAAAAAAAAAAAAACAGCGCCTTAGAGTTGCAAAATGAATTAAGTGCCGTTAATTTATTAATAAATCAGGTTAGTATTGCTAATTAAAGTCCGTTTATTTGGAGTGGGTAGCACAAAACGTGGGTTACAAACATTAAAATGTCATAAACCATAAGCGTCCGAAATTTCTCTACCAATTATTTGCATTTTTAGTTTTAATCACCTTTATTTTCTATCTCTATACAACAACGCGACCTCTTTCTAAAAAATATTTTATTACGTACGTTCTAAACTTTACAATTAGCTATATAAATCAAAGCATTTCAAAGTTTATTTTAATAAGTAGAGTACACGAGTACAATTAACAATTCTTGAGAAGTACAAATCTGCAGTATTATAAAGCATAATGATAATAGGTACAATAAAGATATTCTGTGTAAGTATATAAATAAAACAAAAACCTATAATATGCTTACTTTAAATCAGAACAGCGAAGGCTTAAATTTTCAGTTTTGCCCCGGTCAGACTTCGCGGAGTCTGTAAATCCGCATTTTCCCTGCGAGAAAAAACCATCATACTTAACGTCCACGATGCCCTACTGCAAGGGTCGGCAACCTTTTAACTAAGGGGTGCCAGTTTTCATCCATACAACATTTTGCGTGCCGACATAGGTACTTACTACAACTAAAATTAACTTAACTAACTAGTGTGAACCCTGTGCTTGAAGTTCTTTAGAGAGTTTTCTTATATCCGGTTCATGTCTGGTTATTTTCAGTGTCACACATGCTTCCGAGTTGTCTGTTGTCAGCCTGCTTCGGTACGGGTTTAAAATCACTCTCATATGGGAAAAAAAAGTTGTTCACAGATATAGGATGATCCGAAAGCTGTAAGCATGGCAAACGCTACTTTCTTAAGACAAATAAATTTCTCTGGTAAACTCATCCAACAACTGAGTATCTCGTTTGAATGGTTCTGGCAGTCACCTTCTAATACTCTTCTTAAATCTACAAATTTCGTGTTCCATAACTCGGAGCTTTTAAATTCAATGTATTAAAGATCAAAATCATTAATGTCCATCCATGAGAAAAGAGATATGTCAAAGCAACTGCTGGAAAAATCCATTAAATCTGGTTTGATTAAAAAAGCGAACATATGACCATGTTTATCAAAATCCTGACCCCTCTCGATAAACTCCTCTTTTAAATTAGTAATATATTTAAGAATTTCGTCTATTAGTGCACCATCGTCGACACTGGATATATAAGTTTTTAAATTTGGAAAATATTTATATGTGTTTTTAGTAATATCGCTGAAAAATAAATCTATTTTTAATTTGAATGATTTCCAGGATTCGTATAAATCCAGAACTGTTTTGCCTGAACCTTGTAATTTTAAGTTGAGTTCACTGAGATGGTTTGTAATATCAGTAAGAAACATTAACATACAGATGCAGTTCTTACCTTCTAGTTCAGGATAAGCATCCACTTTATTTTTTTTCCAACAAGGACGATTTAATTTCGCCCAGACATTGCACAAATCTAGGGAGCACTTTACCACGGCTGAGCCGGCGCACATTATTGTGCAATGGTATATCTGAATATGCACTTTCTAATTCCTGCAGATATGCCTTAAATTGTCTATGGATCAGTAAAGAACGACCGACAGTGTAGTTAACTATTTTAACCACCCTATCCATCACGGATTTTAAATTTCCAGCGGAGATTTTAGCGCACAAACTCTCTTGGTGAATTATGCAATAAAAATTCAAAACTGATCGACCCATGCGTTCAATAAGAAGGGAAAACAAATCCTTTATGTCTCCCAATCATAGCAGGAGCGCCATCTGTCATTATGCAAAAAAAAATATTTAAATCAATGTTCCGCTTTTCAAAATGTTTAACAAATTCTGAAAATATATCCTCTCCTTTTGTAGTTCCCTGCAATGGGAGCAGACAAATTAGCTCTTCATACACACTGCCATCATCGAAGTATCGCGCAAACCATTGCCAGACGGACAATGTCATTAATATCGACACTTTCATCCAATGCTACACTAAATACAAAACTCCGTTTGATAGCGTCTCTCTGCTGTTTTTGGACATTTTGTGTCATTTCGGTAATTCGTCTCTCGATGGTCCGCGCTGATGCCGGTATATCCCTAATCCTAGCCAATATTGTATCCTTATTGGGCAAGTCGTCGAATAAAATCTCGCCAGTACTCAAAGACGTTTGCTTCATAAATTCTCCGTCAGTGAACGGCCTACCCTTTTGTGCCAACAATTGTGCAATCTTGAAACTGCATTCAGTTACCTGATTTTTTCCTTGGAAAACTTTGCTAAAGAATGTTGACTGTTTCTCATATTGTTTACTTGCTCTTTGTATTGCCTCCCTTTTATCGGCGTTATCTTTAAATGACGATTCATGTTTTATCTGGAAATGTCGTTGAACACGAGATGTCCGGAAAAACTACGCTTTCCCGACATAGGACACAAATGGCCCGATCGTTTTGCTGTACAAAACCGTAATCTGTTGTCCATGAAGTTTGAAATGATCGAACGTCTACCTTCTGTTTCTTCGCGGCCATAACGCAACGTAATTTTAATTTTTAAACTTTTCGACGACTATTAACTGGAATGAATGTTACTTCTATACTAAATGACCCAAACGTGTAGCCGCTTGCCATATATAGAAAAATAATGTTTCCAGAAAATTCCAATTCCGTTTATTAAATTTCTTAGAACAAAAATTATTATCTACATCGCGCCCATTGCAATCAAAGGGCCGCCTAGAAGTTAAATCTAACAAAAAACTAAAGTTCGGCAATATAAAAAGAATTGCGGCGCGCATCGGAACGATTGAAATCAAGTCAAACAAAAACCGCCTTATAGCGGCTCTTTCGATCTGGATTGAGGACGTTTATTTGTGTTTTTACCTAGGCTTATATTTTGAGGCTTGCCGTCTTTAATACTTGCCGAAATTAAAGCCAAAACCAATGCATTCAGTAAAATTCTAAATTAAAGTTAAATTGTAGTTTTTGTTAATAATACCTAGTGACCTATATAATATATCGTTTTTGTTTATATCGTTAAAGTAATACTGTCTTCGATTATTTACTTACTTTCGAAACATGTCACAGATTACAGAATTAATGTGTAAACTTTGAATAGGTACGCGTGCCATTCAAAATTGCTTGGCGTGCCAGAGATGGCACGTGTGCCATAGGTTGCCGACCCCTGCCCTAGTGCATCAACAGCCAACAAGCCAAGTCCATGAAATTGTGGAAACCTGTGCCAATATGGTGGGAGTTGGATCAGCAACTATTTATAGATTTCCAAAAGAAAGAAAATGCGGTCCTTGCAACGAACCTCAAAATCGCAAAGGAAAGGAGCCCTTAGGGATCGATGAAGACTTTAAAAACGCAATAAGAAAAAAGTATTACCATTTTTTTTATTAAGAAAGAAATACCTACACTATATAAAGTTTTGCAAGAAATCAGAGAAGACCAGGACTTACCAGATTAAAAAAAGAGAAATTGTGGAAAATCCTCATAACCTGAATTTTGGTTGGGAAAAACACAATAAAAAAATCTGTTCTTATCGATAAAACAGAAATAATTTGCGGAGAGAAGAGTATATACGAGCAATCAGAAAATTTCGAGCCGAAGAAAGAATTATTTTTTATTTAGATGAGACTTGAGTTAATGAGGGACACACAATGAAAAATTCTGGATTGACAAAAACATTAAGTGCCAAACAAGCTTTTATGGAAAGGGACAAACAGTCAACTGGATTACAACCCCCTTCAGAGAAAGGTCGCAGGCTAATTATAGCACATATTGGTAGTGAAAAACGGATTTCTCGACGGTGGCTTGTTGGAATTCGAATCAAAGTCAACTAAAGATTACCATGAGGAGATGACGGCCGATGTTTTTGAGGAGTACTTCCAACAAATGATTCAATTTATACCAGCAGAATCAGTTATAGTATTAGACAATACTCCATACCATTTTGGATTATTAGAACGACTCCCGACAAATTCATGGAAGAAAGCGGATATTCTTCAACGGACAAGAGACAAAAATCTCAAACATAAAGATGGTATGTTAAAAGCGGAACAAAATATGGCACAGTTCAAGAAATACGCAGTCGATGAGATGGCAAAGGAAGGGAATATCATAGTGCTTAGATTATGTCCATATCATTGCGAATTAAATACCATAGAGCTAATTTAGGCACAAGGTTTCGTTGCAAGGGAAAACACCACGTTCAAATTTCAAGACGTAAAGCAATTATTACTCGCCGGAATGGAGAGGATCAAAAAGGATAATTGAAAAAATGCCGTTCGACATGTTATAGAAGAAGAAAATAAAATGTGGGAACTTGACGAATACATCAAAGAAACTGTGGAAATAGAACCCTTAATTACACAGCCCCACAAAAAAAAAAGTGGGGTATACTTTTGATGCGATATATCAGATCCGTAGTATTTTTGCCCGCTGATCACGAATCTGACGTCAGAATATCGCCATCACATCTCAATTTTTTTCTAACCTCAAAAAATAGGTCAAAATTAGTAAAAATTAAGAAAAAATATACTCCTAAAAAATTGATTCAAGCTTTTTCATGAATCCAAAGATGTATTAATATGTATTTGGACAAGCTAAGCTAATATTCATCGGTTGGATTGAGCCATACAGTTCTGTTTTCTTTCTAACCTCAATAAATCAGACAGATATAGTGCTTCTCGAATGCAAAAACGAATTCAAATTAAAATTCAACCGATTCTTACCAAATTTGGTACACGGGGGTTTTTTGGGTTGCTGATCATGAATCTGAGGTCGGATTTGCAAAATTCAAAATGGCGGATCCAAGATGGCGGACAAAATTTTTGAAAACCAACCGATTCCTACCAAATTTGGTATACAGTTGGGGAATCCTCAAACCTGATACTCTTAAACCCTAAACCCTGAAACCTTAGACTCCCACACCCTGTAACCTCAAAAAATAGACCTCAATAACCCTGTAACTTTAAAAATGAGACCCAATAAACTCAAAACCAGGACTTTTAAACCATATACTCTCAAATAGTAGACCCTTAAGCCCTAGAATTGCGAAGGTTAGACCCGCGCTTAACTTTCCTTTTTTTGGCTGTATCTTGTTCTTTTTTCCGCGAATGACCTATTCAAAGGCTTTCTGCCCAAACGCTTTTGAGGACTTGTTTCTCTTTTTAGCGACCAGCAATAGTCCGCTAGCATATGGTCATCCCATCGTCCTTGATACCGATTTTCTATGATTTTCAGATCTTGGTGAAAACGTTCCCCTTGCTCCTCACTGTAGTCACCAAGATTATCTGGGCAATCATCGATGTGGGAATCCAGGAAATGTAATTTTAGATTCATTAAGCAACCTAATGTTTGAAAATTTTTTACCATTTTCTCGACTATTTCTTTGTACTTAGGACTTTTATTATTTCCCAAAAAGTTTGTTGAGACTTCTTTAAAACTAAGCCAAGCAGCTTTTTCAACTTTATTCATTTTAGTAACAAATAATGAATCTTGAAACAATTTTCTTTGTGGCCCGTCAAATACGCCTGCCTTAATTTTAGCTTCAGAAAATTTCGGAAATTTTTATGCAAATATTTGAAACATGGGCCGTTTGTATCTAATGCTCTCGTGAATTGCTTCATAAGTCCAAGCTTAATGTGAAGCGGAGGAATAAGAACTTTTCCTGGATCTACCAATGGTGGAAAACAATACATTATTTTCACCAGGAGTGAACGATTCTCTTGTTGGCAAAATTTTTTTCTTATAATGACGTTCCCTGTCTCTGCTATTCCACAGACATTTATAACAGGGATAAAGTGTAAACCCTGACTGTTGGCCAAGCAATATTGTTACAATTTTCAGATCTCCACAAATTTTCCAGTTATGATCAGCATATTTTATTTTTATCAAAAGCTGCTTCATTTTTTCATATTGCTCTTCCATAACTGTGGAATGAGCAATCGGAATGGGAGCGTAAACGTTGGTATTATGCAGCAAACTGCCTTAATGCTCCGTTTAGAAGAATCAATGAACAGTCTCCATTCTTCAGGATCATATGAGTTATTTTGAAATTCATCCATTAGACCTTTTACATCGGTACAATATGAAAGTGACAATTCCTCGTCCATTGTGAAATATTTTCGAAATTCTTCATCTCTGTTTCTATAATAAGAAATCGTAGCTTCTGCCTTAAGTAAATGTCTTTTCTTTAAAAAGGAAGCAAGATGCTCTGAACCATCTTTGGATAAGCCTAAATCTCTGACTAGATCACTAAATTCTGACTGTGATACGAGTATTGGTTCTGGTTTACGGTTGTATGGTAGAAATTCTTTATCTGTGTCACTAGTATTTGATAGGTTGTCACTAGAACATTCATTAGTAACAGGGTTTGAATCTTTTTCGACAGTCTCAATGTTTTTGGCATGAACTGATAAGGTGAAATCATTTGTTTCCATAACATCAGCATCAAGTGATTCAGGAGGCGGAATTGGTTTAGTTGGTCTTGTTACTGTCGAAATATCGTTATAAGTAATAGTGCTTTTATTTTTTCGGTTATGCCTAGATACAACATTCCTACAAAAGTAGCAATCATTTTCACTGTATGGTCTATTCCATATTGCTGGTCTGGAATATTTAATCGCCTTCTTATTGATGTACAACATTATTTTGCAAGAACTGCAAATGATGTGGGGAACCCAATCTGTATCCTGGTGCTGTATTTCAATGTTAAAACAATCCTTATATAAGGTTTTAATCTTATCCGTTATCGGTGACCCCATTTTACTCAATACGTGTTGACAGCAAATATAACAAAATAAATCACTGTTTTTATCGCACTTATGAAAAGTCCTTGTACCGTGAGACCGTTTTCTTGTAGCATTATACTCTACATGAGCCAAGTCACCCACACATGAAGAGCTACGGTCGCTGGATGACGACGGCTACGGGCCCGCTTTCCCACCCTGACCAACCGCCGATACTGGGTTTCCGAGTCCCTGCATCGTAATTCTCTTTCTTCTACCTGCCATGACGGCATCTAAGCCGTTATCCAGGGACTCTGCCGGCTAGTGGAGTAACATCGTTGCCCACCGTCACCACGTGGAGGTGCCCCGGATGCAGGTAGAAGAATAAAAAATCGACCGATGAATTTTCTCGGCGTTCAAAATGGCGCGAAAACATCTGCCATCTTGAATTTTGCAAATCCAACCTCAGATTCGTGATCAGCGACCCAAAAAATCCCCGTGTACCAAATTTGGTAAGGATCGGTTGAATTTTAATTTGAATTCGTTTTTGCATTCGAGAAGCACTATATCTGTCTGATTTATTGAGGTTAGAAAGAAAACAGAACTGTATGGCTCAATCCAACCGATGAATATTAGCTTAGCGTGTCCGAATACATATTAATACATCTTTGGATTCATGAAAAAGCTTGAATCAATTTTTTAGGAGTATATTTTTCTTAATATTTTACTAATTTTTACCTATTTTTTGAGGTTAGAAAAAAATTGAGATGTGATGGCGATATTCTGACGTCAGATTCGTGATCAGCGGGCAAAAAATACTACGGATCTGATATATCGCATCAAAAGTATACCCCACTTTTTTTTTTGTGGGGCTGTGTTATCAATTTAAGAGACTTCAGATTTTGAAGATGATGATTGATTTTGATTGTAATTAAAATACTTATATATCGTGAATTGTTAATTTATATATATATATATATATATATATATATATATATATATATATATATATACATAGATCTATAGATTAAAAAATTTTTGGTAATAAATCTTATACTTCTATAATTTTATTTTTAAGATAATTTTATTTATTAAACACTAAAAGCAGGTTACACTCGGACGGCTATGCTACCGATGAACCCTCATATATATTTTGTGACTCTATTGTATAGCAGAGACGTTTTCTGTCTAAAATAGGGTGAACTCTTAAAAATAATTCAAAACAGGTAACAAAATCCAGTAAAAAGCAAAAGAAATCTCTTTTTTTTTTGGGGCGCACCCCAACATATATTTGCATCTACAATCAGAGAATTCTGCTATCAACTACAAACAAATACACTATATGATAGAATAAAAGAAACGTCAGTTTAGAGGATGGTAATAATAGAGTTAGCTACTCAGCGTCGGTCTTATACAGTGCATAGCAAAGAAACATCAGTCAGCAACTGTAACTTGAACTTCTCAAATTAAATCCTCTTTTTGGTCATCTGTTATATATGCAATTTTGTATCTTATTTATTTTGCTTACCAGGTGTACCAGTATGAAATGCGGATTTTTTTTCTAAAAAAAAACATGTTAAATTCGGAAGAATGATAAAAAGTGCTTTATTCAAAGTATGCTCCATGCATCGCTTGTTATACATTTTTCCCATCTTTCGGGCAATTTGTGAATACCACGCCAGTAAAAATCTTTCCCTTTTGCTACGAACCATTCATCGAGCCATTTTTTCACATCTTCGTACCCAAAAATTCTAGTTTTATTTCTTTCTTAACGTATTAAGTCTACCAAATTTTAAATCAATTTCTTATTTCGTTCGAGAGTTATCGTACCAGATCGACTGGGTGATGGTAAGACAGCAAGAGAAACTGCAGGAATGGATATGACTGTTTGATCAGTGGCTGGCCAATGTATGGCCGGAAATTCGAGAAGGTTATGAATATATGGATATTTGTAATGCGGATGAAACGGGTTTCTTTTACAAGATGACGCCTGATAAGACATTAAAGTTTGTCGGAGAAAATTGTGTTGGTAACTGCAAATATGTCTGGAACTGAGAAAAGAAAATTGTTGGTGATAGGAAAGTCCGCCAATCCCAGGTGTTTTAAAAACAAACTTTTACCAATAAAGTACAAATCAAACAGTAAATCCTGGATGACATCAGAAATTTTTAAAAACGAACTGATCGACTGGCACAAAGAATAAAATTCACAAACAGAAAAATATTACTTTTGACTGACAACTGTCCAGCGCACCCTGAAGTTGATCTACAGCAAATAAAATTGGTTTTTATGTCTCCAAACATAAGTGCAAAGCTCCAGCCTATGGATCAAGGTGTGATACATTCTTTAAAATGTCATTATAGAAAGAATGTTAGAGATGATCGATAAAGATAACATCTTTTCTGTAACTCTCTTGGACGCTATAAACTTTATCCATATGGCTTGACAAAGTGTCAGTAGAGAAACCATTGCAAACTGTTTTAAGCTTGGCAGATTTTTAAAGAAGGAATGTAGATATGACTCAGATGATGAGCTACCGTTGACTCAGTGGATTGAAAAACATCGAGAAGATCCTACTGATTGTCTAGAATTTGTTTACGATGCTGATATTCAACAAAATACAGTGGAAATCGAACGAATTTTTATTGGTAACGTTTAGTATTAACCGTTTCCCCAGGTTTTAACAGCTCATAATAGACTATGCCCCTCTGGTCCCACCAAACACAGAGCATCGTCTTTCTGCCAAAGCGATTCGGTCTTGCGGTCGATGTAGATGGTGCGCCTGGGTCTACCCATGATTTTTTGCGCTTGGAATTCTCAAAATAAATCCACTTTTCATCCCCTTTAACTATACGATGCAAAAACGACTTCCTTTTGTACCGAGCGAGCAAAATATCACACGTGTTTTTGCGCTTTTCCATTTGCCTCTCGTTCAACTCTTGTGGTACCCATCTACCGGTCTTCTGAAGTTTTCCCATCTCTCGTAGCCGATTGGAAACAATTTGTTGACTAACGCCCAATTGCTCGGCGAGTTGTTTTTGTGTTTACGAATCATCTTTGTCCAACAATGCTTGCAATTCCACATCTTCGTATTTTTTTGGCGGTTTTCCACGATCCTTGTCCGCAACATCGAAGTCACCACTTTTGAAACGCCGAAACCATCGTTCACACGTATCTTGCGATGGAACATGTTCACCATAAGCTTTTCGAACTAATCGGTATGTTTTCAACAGCAGTTTTCTTCAAATGGAAAAAAAAAATTAATGCTGTCAGCGAATGCTCTTTGTTCGGTATAAATTTCGACATATTGAAACACAACACTATGCACACACTTTGTTGATGACACCACAAAAATGGCGCAGTGTCAAATCTTTATAGCACAAAACTGCATTGGTGCACCATCTGTTGTCTGAAATCCGCATTTCGTACTCCTGGTAGATAGATATACACCATACAAGTGTAAAAAATGTACTATAGTGCTCACAAAAATGTCTTATAGTTCACTGTCTAAACCTATACTAGTACGGTCAGTCTGTAAAGTGCAAATGCGATTTCTTTGACCACTGTTGTACTTCTATAATATACTTTGTGTCGTATATTTTTAGGTATCTCAATGGGAAAGCAAAATCGAATCAAATTTGGTCGTGAATCAGCGCATTGCGGAAAAAACCCGCCAAGATAATTTGAAACTATCGGAGGAAAAACGCAAGCAAGATGCACAAATATATAAAGTTATGCGAGCTATATGGAAACTAGAAACCGAGGTTGAGACTATGAATATGCAGATGAAACTAAAAGGTAAGCTATATGTACATTGTATAGATTGCACTAAGAGATTTGGAATTGATAGCACTGCTGTGCGATCATTGCACAATTGGCTATTATCGTAAATCTAATAAAAATGCACTCTTTCACGATGAAAAGTTGGCCGGCATTAATTTATATTTGACCTATTCCAGGCAATTTTACTCATATTACCATACTTTCTATAAGGTTATCTGTTTATCACGTTTTCCCGCTAACTTTTTAGGTATTTTAGGCAATTTTATTTATTTTACAGTATTCACTATGCAACAAGATCCATACATCTTCTACAATCTATACTATATATAAAATGCCACGTCTCTCTGTCCGTCTGTCCGTTAGTGCGCTTATCACTGGAGAACTACTTATCCGCTTTACGTGCTTTTTTTTAACATGCATATGCTCTGATTAGATTACACTGGTCAACACAAGTCTTGTTTCCTTTATTTTTTTTTCTGTTATTGGGTATTTCTATGGCCCTGACTATGAAAAAAATACTGGGAGATTGCTAACAGCTTTACCTTTTGAAATATACAGTTTTAGTATTTTGCCAAAAAATATAAAAAAATAATACATTATGTAACAAAATTTCTATTGAACACTAGCAAATAATCTTTTATAAGATTTCCTTGAATGAACGACTTCAGGTAGATCTCGTTCCAAACTCCAGCAGTAGTCTGTCATCATATGTGAGTCCCACCGCCCCTGATAACGCTCTTCCATTGTCCGAAGATCCTGATGAAATCTTTCACCCTGCTCCTCACTAAAATCACCTAGATTTTGTGGAAATCGGTCTAAATGCGAGTGCAGGAAGTGGATTTTTATGCTCATGTTACACCCTAGCTCTTGCAAGTTCGATAGCATGCACTCAACAAGCTCGACATGGTCGTCAGATTTCTTTTTGCCTAGGAAGCTACTCATAACCAAAACAAATGAATTTCAAGCTTTGGATTCGACTTCAGTCATTGATCTGACAAAATTAGGATCTTTTACGAGTTGCCTAATCTGTGGCCCATCAAAAATACCAGCTTTCAATTTTTCTGAACTTAATCCTGGAAACTTGCGTGAAAGAAAATTAAAACATTCGCCACTTTTGTCAAGCACCTTCACAAACTGTTTCATTATGCCGAGTTTAATATGAAGTGGTGGAAGTATGATGCGGTCTCGGCTAACTAAAGGCACGTTTATAACATTTTTTGTACCAACTTTTAGCTCTTCCCGCACTGGCCAAACTTTTTGTGACCAATGGTGTTGTTTGTCACGACTATCCCAGAGACACATGAAACAAGGGAACTTTGTGTATCCCCCTTGTTGACCTAAAAGAAAGTTAACCATTTTCAGATCAACACAAATGACCCATTTGTGGTCTTGATACTTAATTTTTTCCATAACCTTAGAAACATTTACGTATTCTTCTTTTAAAGTCGTCGAATGTGCAATAGGTATAGATCCGTACTTGTTACCGTTATGAAGCAAAACACACTTTAAACTTCTTTTGCTGCTGTCTATGAAAAGACGCCAATCACTAGGTTGGTACTGTTTTAATCCCATCTGCTGCAAAATACTACCAACATCGTTACAAAAAACTAAATCCTTCTCTTGAGAAAAATACGGTAACAGATTTTTTTCTCGGGTACGATAAAATGTAATGTTGGTTTCCGAGTAAGCAAATTTTTTTCTTTTAAACGAGATGCTAAAATTTCAGAAGTTTCTTTTGGTAAGTTCAGATCTCTTACTAAGTCATTTAGTTCTTTCTGATTAAATGGTTGAGGTTCTGAAAGGCTACATTTGTAGTCTGAATCAGAGTCTTCACTTGATGTATTTCGTTCGGGTTCACAAAGATTTGGATCATCAGAAGATTTAGATGTGCTGGGTTGTACCTCTTGTGATTTTAATTGAGGTCGTTGAGCAGAAGATAAGTTAGGATATGACCACTTACTTCGATTTCCAGGGTTAATTCCGTTTATTTTCACAACTCAGAAATAGCAATCGTCATGATGGTTTCGAGGTTCTCGCCAAATCATGGGTGTTACCAACATTATTGCATCTCTTTTTCCACTGGACCATAACCGTAGATATACCACACATTTCTAGCATACAATATGAGGAACCCATGGCTTGTCCTAATTACACAATTTTATTTTAAAGTATTGATGATACGCAGTTTTCACAAAGTCCGATATAGGTTTTCGATATTTTGCAAATATATATTCACCACAAATATAGCAAAAACAATCGGGAAGCACACAACATCTTCTTGACGAAGCCATATCTAAAACAACAGCAAAATATATTTTAGTGTCCAACAAAAAACGAAAATCTAAGTAAACATAGTAAATGAGGGTAGTTAGCTATAACTCAAAAACAAAAGCTGTTAGAGAAAAATTGTTGCCATATTTAAAAAATACGCGTCAATTTGAGATAGAAACAAAAAAAAATCACAGGAAACAAGCAATTTTCTTTTTTTTGTTGACCAGTGTTATAGGCTATATTTTATTACGTTAGGTAGGTATCAAGTCGAAAAAAAGTTTGCCGCTAGCATGTTCTCTTGTAATACACTGTCTAAATTATTAAATATGGAACAATATCATGTAGCAAAGAATATAATATATATTAAATGCAACATCTCTCTGCCTGTCTGTCTGTTAATGTGCTTATCATTCGAGAACAACTTATCCGATTTACGTGTTTTTTTTTTTTTAATTCTTGACTTTATATTTATCAAAATATCTATAATATATATAAAAAACGGAACGTCTCTCTGTCTGTCTGTCCGGTAGTGCGCTTATCACTCGAGAACCACTTATCCGATTTACGTGCTTTTTTTAAATTTATACATATGTAACATAAGGAATAAGCAGTAACGATAATAGTGAATCAAGTCCACGCGAGCGGAGCCCCGGGCTCGGCTAGTTGTCTATATAGTAAGAAACGTAAAACCATGCACTGGTGCAGTTTTATGAGAATCTCCACTTAATCTGTCTGAATGCTTGTCTTAATTTTAGAACAGGAGCGCGAAGAGCTTGAACAGACTGCCGCAGCTGGAAATACGAACTTAGAAGCTCTCCAAGCGGAATATCGTTGCCTGATGCATTCTTGGAATTCAGTGGTCGTTGCTATTGGTAATAGAGATAAAATTGTTGAATGTTTGAAAACAGAGGTACGTATACTCAAAACGCTATAGGCGTCATTATCCATTTCTCTGGAGTTATAGCACAGAGTACAAGATGATTAGTAGAGATCGGATTATGTGCAACATAAAAATCTTGAAATAGGCACGCAAATATGCATGAAAAATGCTTAAAATATGCATGAAAAGGGTCAAAATATGCAACATTAAATAATAATAAAAGTAGTAATTTTGAGTTTTTTATTTCAAAATCAGCATAAAATTAACAAGTTATCGACGATGTTTAAATTTAATTAACAATTATTTAACATTTTTTAAAATTATTTAACATTTGTATTCTTGTACACGTAAACAATAAGGTATTGTTCCAAATGTTGGGTAGTAAGATTGTGTCTTCGATCACTTAAAATATTTTTATAAGTGGAAAAAGACCGTTCCACTTCCACTGAGGTAACTGGGCAGTATTTGAATTTAGGTGCTATGTTAGCACTTATTGTTTCTGGCAAAAGTTCACCCGTCCCATTAATAAAACTATCAATTTGACACAAGGGTTCAAAGCCTGGGTTATTGCACAAAATGTTTTCAAACTTTTCTTTAACTCTACGCGGGAATACATCTGGCAATGTGGAGTTTATCTGAAGGATTTTATTCATTACCTGAATTGATTCGGTCAACGCCAAACCTCGAGTTTCAAGGTTTTTAATACCCGCAGGTATGTGAGAAAAGTGAGTGCTAATCAAAGCTATATTTTTTAATATCAGAATCGTTAAATGCTTCCTTGGATTGACGAACTGCCATAGCCTCTGCACTATCGAAGTCATTTACTACACCTTTGATGGCCTGGAAATGTTCATTGTAAAATAGTACAGCTTCAATCCATGTTCCCCATCGAGTTACCACTGGTTCGGGAGGTAAAGGTGCATTTGGCAGTTTTTCTTTATAGGCGTTATTGCGAGCAGGTGCCTTAAGAAACACTTTCTTTGCTGATGAAATCAGTTTATTTACATTTCCAAACGTGGATCGTACTTCTTCAGCGAGTCGATGGACTCCGTGAGCAAAGCACGTCACATGAATTAAATTTGGATAAAATACGTTTAGGACTTTGGCTGCATTGATCATATAGGGAGCAGCATCTGAGAGAAATATAAACACTCTTTAATCTACAGAAGATTCAGGAAATATTTTTTTTAATACTCTCATTCACAAATCTGGCGATCGTAGAATGATTTGTTTTGTCAAGTTATTTGCAGGCCACCAAATAGGAAGAAGAAGGCTCTAATCTTAATGCACCCACAATTAAATTCGCAATATAACGACCACAACTGTCGGTAGTTTCATCAGCTGAAATCTAAATAATGTTATCCTTAAGTTCATTACGTATTTCTTCCAGAACATATTGGTAAATTATTGGTATGTAATTTTTACGCAGTGTTGATTCGTCTGATATTTTTTGATTCAATCAATATTTTCGCAGAAAATCTTTGAATGTAGGATTTGTAAGTTTGTGAAGAGGAATATTACTTGCAAGCAATGCTTCACATAAATCCATGCTAAAGTGGTTTTTTTTGTTTGCCTATAGAAGTGGAATCTTTTAATCTCCTTGGATCTTTCTTCAGCATTCGACATAACCAATAAAAACATTATCATTGCTCAGTTCTTTTCAGCGGGTCTCAGAGGGGCCCTACCTAAATTTTTAATCAACTTTCTTCAATCCAGAACATTCAGAGTCAAAGCCAACGGTATTATTTCCATTCCATTCACTACCTCTCTGGGAGTCCCACAAGGCTCTGTACTCAGCCCCACCCTTTTTAACATCGCCCTTAGCACACTCTCAGAACACATTGCCCCCAACATAAAATGCAAAATATTCGCTGATGATATCGTCATGTACACCTCCTCTCCTTCCTCTTCAGATTGCACCAGATTGTTGCAACGCTCCGTTAACTCACTATCCACCTGGGCAACCAAACACGGCTATATTTTCTCCCCTCATAAATCTTCATCCGTTCATTTCTGCAAGAAGAAATGCTGTCCTAGAATGAATCCGCTAACCATTGCAAACATCTCCATCCCCTCAGCAGACCAACTAAAAATCCTAGGCCTAATATTCGATTATAGACTCACCTGGAAACCTCACATACAATCCCTTAAAACCAAATCTTTCTCTGACATCAATATCATTCGTATGCTCTCTGGCGCGACCTGGGGCGCAGACTTTCATTCTCTCTCTCATCTATACAAGTCTCTTATCCTTTCCAGAATCAACTACGGCAACTTCATCTATGACTCCGCAAGCCCTCATGTCAAGAAACCTCTTGAAACTATACAAAATTGCTGTCTCCGACTGGCCACAGGCGCATTCCGAACCACCCCAATCACTAGCTTACAGTGCATCGCATCCACTCAGTCACTCCAACTATCTCGCCAACTCTCACTGTTAAAATTTTACTCAACTTCCCTACATCGACCTCATACCAGATCCTCACTCAACCTGGTCAATGTCCACAGACCAAACATTACATTCCCCACTAATTCTATTCCCCACAGAATCAACAAATTACTCATCCAGCACAATATCTTCCCCGTCATTACAACTACCCCCTCCAAACCACCTTTCCTCCCTGGCTCTCCCCTCTCCCCAACATTGATCTAACTTTGCACTCCTATAAAAAATCAGAACATTTAAACATATTCTTTAACAAGCTCTTTCTTGACAGACTATCCAATATCTATCCCAATAATTTGCTTTTCTTCACAGATGGATCAAAGACGGAAAAGGGAGTTGGGGCTGCCTTCTTTTTTGATAATATCGTCCAAATGTTTAAATTACCTAAACATATCTCTATTTTCTCCGCAGAATTGTTGGCAATAAAGGAGGCTATCAGATATTCCCTCCAAGCAAACATCCAACAACCAACCCTCATAATTTTTGATTCCCTAAGCGCTCTCAAAGCCATCAATTCTAGAAATCTCAATTTCAACTATATCAGGCAAATTCTGGATCTGATGTACACGGCTACCTTGAAAAAACGTACCATATCCTCGCTTTGGTTGCCCAGTCACATAGGCAACCCTCATAACGACAGAGCGGATTATCTTGCTAAACTTGCCCTAGAAAGGGGCAGTATGAACATGGGAGAGAATCACTACTCTGATTTTAACATCTTCATAAAACACCTACACAGCTCTCTCTTCCATCTCAAATGGGACTTGGAAGATCCCAACAACAAATTATGGTCCATCAAAACCAATGTATTTCCTCCCCTTAACTCCACAGAATTGAACCGAAGACATAATGTAATAATGAGAAGACTGACATTGGGATATACCTACTCCACGCATGTACATCTATTAAAGAGAGATCCCCCTCCACTCTGTCCTAAATGTGACTCCCCCTTATCAGTGTTACATCTAATCGAATCCATTCAACATCAAAACTTGAGAGACACCCACGGCATCCCATCCAACATCACCATCCTCATAAAATCTTTTGTCCCACTTAAAGAAAACATAACCAATTACTTAAAAGAATTCAACTTCATAGTCTAATCTATTTATACCAAACTAACTCTAGTGGGCGCTAAATGATCTTAGCTGTCGATGCGCCCTGCCCAACAGAAACAAACAAACAAACAAAACATTACCAAACGTGGATCGTACTTCTTCAGCGAGTAGATGGACTTCGTGAGCAAAGCACGTCACATGAATTAAATTTGGATAAAATACGTTTAGGACTTTGGCTGCATTGATCATATAGGGAGCAGCATCTGAGAGAAATATAAACACTCTTTAATCTACAGAAGATTCAGGAAATATTTTTTAATACTCTCATTCACAAATCTGGCGATCGTAGAATGATTTATCTTGTCAAGTTATTTGCAGGCCACCAAATAGGAAGAAGGCTCTAATCTTAATGCACCCACAATTAAATTCGCAATATAGCGACCACAACTGTCGGTAGTTTCATCAGCTGAAATCCAAATAATGTTATCCTTAAGTTCATTACGTATTTCTTCCAGAACATATTGGTAAATTATTGGTATGTAATTTTTAGGCAGTGTCGATTCGTCTGGTATTTTTTGATTCAAGCAATATTTTCGAAGAAAATCTTTGCATGTAGGATTTATAAGTTTGTGGAGAGGAATATTACTTGCAAGCAATGCTTCACATAAATCCATGCTAAAGTGGTTTTTTTGTTTGCCTATAGAAGTGGAATCACTGCTACTTGCTGCTGTTATAAGTTGTTGTCGTGGGCCTTTTTTTGCAATCCTGCGATATGAAGACTTATCTTGACATGCTGGTCAATTTGAAACTGCACGAAACATTTTTCTCGCAAACTCGACAATATAAAACATTTCCGTCGTATGTAAATGTTCCAGGATAATCAGCTACCCACGAAGAGACACTTTTTTTGCGGGTGGCATGGTACACGTTAAACTTTAACACAAACGTTAAAAATTGCAAAAAGACTACACTGATGCAAGCGCGTCAACAATTATGTTAAAACTGATATCTTGTTTTAAAATAAAAATTCGTCTTCGAGAAAATTGTTTTTTTTATCCACGCTTAAACAAATATTCTTAGAAACTAACTACTTATCACTTAATATCCCGACCAAGAAACAAAGGAATAAAATACCGTCGTAATTTTGGGTATTTCCTTGGCACTATAACCTAATCGATGTTTAGACTATTGCAGGTAATGTCCTAGAGATAAGATCGGTTCCAGACGGCGACATTAACAATACCCTGAGCAATTCACTTGCCCAGTAATACCGAGAAATATTGTAAATATAGGGAAAATATGCATCATTACTAGATTTTGGGTAAAATATGCAATAATCGGTGAGAATGGTCTAAATATGCAAATGCATATGAAAATATGCAAATGCATATAATCCGGTCTCTAACGATTACTATATATCATAGTTAGAATGAATAATATGTCTTTGACGCTGTACAAAATAATACTTTTTGTTGGCATTAGGACCGTATTAATGATTTTTAAAATTCTTTATTGAATATTTCAGCAACAAAAGTTCAACGAAAGCATTAAAAGCACACTAACCGAAATCGAACAAGTTAAAAAATTAACGAAAAAAGAAAATGAACGATAATGAACGTTTATCCATGAATAAAGCCAGAATAGATTTGGATATATCCAATTGCAAGCAGCAGTTGGAAGATATGATGGCTAAGTATAACAGTTTTGCGAAAATTGTTACCGACTCTCAAAAAATTATTGGTAAGTTTGTTTTATTAAACTTTAAGCACACCACATGTGTCCCTAGCAATACATATTTGCAGTTACCAACACAGTAGTCCTTACTTTTGATAATTTTCCACCAGCACAATTCTCTCCGACAAATTAATGTCTTATCATGCGTCAAACAAACCCGTTTCATCCGCATTAAAAATGTCCACATATTCATAATTTTCTCGAATTTCCGGCCATACATTGGCCAACCATTGATCAGTAACAGTTAAACTCGGTGTTCTCTATTTTCCTTCCTAATTCACTAGCTTTCTCTTGTAAAGTATAGCTGGTAATAGAAACATGTTCATGTCGTTTTTGACTAAACCATTTAAGAAGTCTTACTTTTTTACAACTAAAGTTTCTTTTATCATAGATTGATAAGATTTCTTGCCTCTTCTTCCATATGGTAGAAACCGTAGATGTAGTAAAATTCAACTGTTTGCAAACATCACTCTGTTTAACTCCATTTTCTATCTTCCTTATAATATCGTGTTCGTCTTTTAGAGTAAACGCTTTACGTTTCTGTGTACTCATTTTAAAATAAATAACCGGTCAAGTGCAAGTTGAACTTGCGCAATTAGTGCTCCGTACGTTGATTGCTTTTAAAATAAAAAATGTTGTAACGGAAGTATACCAGGTGTACAAGTATGAAATGCGGATTTCAAACAACAAATGGTGCACTAATGCAGCTTGTGCTATAAAGATTTGACACTGCGCCATTTTGTTGTGTCATCAACAAGTGTCAGACGCGCACGAGTGATAAATTGGAAAAGTGTGTGCATAGTGTTGTGTTGTGTTCAATTGTCGAAATTTATACCGAACAAAGAGTATTCGCGGACAGCATTAATTTTTTGTTTTTATTTGAAGAAAACTGCTGTTGAATCATACCGATTACTTCGAGAAGCTTATGGTAAACATACTCCATCGCACAGTGTCTCGACTAGTACAAGCTAGCGGGGCAATATTATTTCTTCACTTATTTCAATTGTTTATGTATATTCCAGGTATCTTAAGCTATTTTAAGAAAGAAAAAGTTGAAAAATGTGTACTGTATGTGTATTAATCGAAATATGTAGCTGCAAGACGGAAGTGGTTTACTAATGTGTCTCATTTGTTCACTATTGTCGCTAATTGTTCTTTAATTAGCTACATACGTCTACCTATTCATTATGTGTGAAAAGCACAATCATGTTTGTTTACAAAGAAATTTCTAGGAAAAAAAATAAAAATCATAATGATAGTACCCACATTTATTAATTTACAAAATATTATTTCTTTTATAAATAAATTAGTACAATAACAGTATCTATATATCAATTATTTACAATAACAAGGTGTATAAGTAAAAAAAATATAATATTAAATAACGTATATACTAAGGCATGAATTATAAGCAACTACAACACACAATAAAATAAGAATAATCATTACAATAAAAAAATACTTAAACCTGCTAATCACTTTATAACTTCCGCGCTGTGTACAAGAATTTTATGCACAGTAACGGGCATGGAATACCACGAATACAGATCAAGGTATAATTTTCTAGTATCAACACAAAACTTTTCGAATTCTATATAATTTATGTCATATCCCGATGACGAAGTTCTTAAAATTACATGAAATCTACGAATAAGGTTTACGTCTAATCCTGTAATTTCGCTGCTCAATTCAGCTTTGGAAAAAAATCTACGTGCTGTGTTTCCATCGTTTGTGTTACCATACCCAGGTTTTGGTTTATCTACAATGAGACCCATACGATCTTTAAACACCTTTTGTATCTCTTGCGAGCGTTGCTTCACAATAGCTTTGTCGTTATCTCCCCTGACTTGCCACTTTTTTATTTCTAAACGATAGCTGATGTGAAGCAAACATTCAAACGTGCTGATCCATGCATGTAAAGTGGATAAACCAAATGCAAGACGTTCTTCGTTCATAGTAGACGGGGTGGCACCGCAAATATAACACTTTTGTGTTGAACTTGTGTCTGTTAAGGCATTGCACACTTTGCCATCAGTCATTGTCAACAACAAATCGTGTTTAACAGAGATTTGAGATCCAGCAACGTTACATAATGTTGGAAGAAGCTGACTTACTTCATCTAAAATTTTTAGAAGTTTTTTCTTTCGTAAACTCTTTTGTCTCCTTGACAAAAATAAACTTAATAGGACTGCAATATAAAGTAGAGGAAGGTCTTGGATTTTGCCAGATCACAGTTTCGCTATCAAGCAGTCTCAAAGGGACAAATGAGTATACGAACAAAAATTCGTCTGTAGCGTTAGTGTGAGTCTTCAAATGATTTTCTGGGTCGCCCTACGGAAAGAGCCGCTGATGATGTTGAAGTGCACGGCTGGTTAACACACATCTTTATTTCGATTCCGGATCCCTCTAACCAATCTTTATGTTTGATTAGAAACATTTCTTTGTTACACTTTAAAGAAGTCCACTTTTGATTGAATTTTGCTGAAAGGCTTGATATTTTCATTTTGAGTCGTTTTAGAGAATCGTCAGAAACATCAGACATATTGAATTTTTCACTTATATAAATAAAAAATGCCACTGTTGCGTTCAGTTTTGTCATGTTTTAGCCATTCTTCAAAAAACTCCATTTTCGTCATAGTCACGACTCATTCTGAAAAAAATGAAATAATTTTACTTTCGGGCCTTTTCGGGGTCTATAATATATATGAATCTGTGCCTGAATGTTGTAGGTATTACATATAGAAAAATCTAGGTAGATATATGTGGATAAAAAAAGTTGCTACTTTTAAAGTTTACAATTAATGTAAAATTTGCTGGATTTATCTATACATTTACAAATTGATATTACACCAAAAGTATACATATTTTTTATAAAAAATCTAAGTCATAATAGAGTACATACCTTCAACAGAATATTCCATCACAAAAAACTCGTTTCACTTTGCTACCAATTTTAAAATATGTTATCACAAGTGTGCATAAAATGCAACTGATTTGCAAATGAAAATGACCTCTCTTATAAGGGTTACTTTGACCCCCTGATAAGATACCTTTATGAGGTGATAAACAAATTAATTCTTGGAATTCGTTAAATGGGGGCGGGTTGTTTACAAGTCGTTATCAGTGGTTCCTGGAAATTACGTCATGAATATTGTCCCGCTAGCATGTTCTTGCCGAGTCACTGTGGCATCGCAAAAAACGTGTGAACGATGGTTTCGGCGTTTCAAAAGTGGTGACTTCGATGCTGCAGACAAGGAACGTGAAAAACTGACAAAAAAATGCGAAGATGTGGAATTGCAAGCATTGTTGGACCAAGATGATTCGCAAACACAAAAACAACTCGCCGAGCAATTGGACGTTAGTCAACAAGCTGTTTCCAATCAGCTACGAGAGATGGGAACGATTCAAAAGACCGGTAGATGGGTACCACATGAGTTGAACGACAGGCAAATGGAAAAGCGCAAAAACACCTGTGACATTTTCCTCGTTCGGTACAAAAGGAAGTCGTTTTTGCATCGTATAGTTACAGGGGATGAAAAGTGGATTTATTTTGAGAATCCCAAGGGTAGACCCAGGCGCACCATCCACATCGACTGCAACACCGAATCGCTTTGGCAGAAAGACGATGCTCTGTGTTTGGTGGGACCGGAGGGACGTGGTCTATTATGAGCTGTTAAAACCTGGGGAAACTGTTAATACTAAACGTTACCAACAACAATTGACCGATTTGAATCGTTAGCTGCTTGAAAAAAGGCCAGAATACCCAAAGAGGCAACACAAAGTCATTTTTCTTCATGACAATGCTCCATCACATATTTTTTTTTTTTTTTTTTTTTATTGGTCTAGCACACGTGCTGCAGGGAAGTCCCTAAAGCGCTCCAGGAGCGGCACGAGTGCGGAAAAAGCGATTCACGTTGTTCTTGAATCGCTGTAAATTGTACTCGGTGGGAAACACAGCGCTGGGCAAATTATTCCAAAGGGATGACATTCTCCATATAAAAGATTGCTTGAAAAGCGTCGTACGCGGAGTAACAAGCTAAACCTCATACGGATGCGAAGCACCAGCGCGACGTGTATTTCTAACATGCACCGCTTTGGGAGGAATTAAGCGGGCTACATCCTTCGAACACTGTCCATGAAAATACTTGTAGAACAGACTCAAGTCGCCAACCGTTCTTCGATGTTCCAGCGGTCAATTCCGGGTCCCCAATCAGACGGACCGCTCTTCTCTGAACAGAATCCAACAAATGCAGTGTATGTTTGGGAGCGGAGCCCCAAACGTGGGAGCAGTATTCCATAGTTGGTCGAATTTGGGCTTTGTAAAGAATTAACAGTTGCTGTGGGGTGTAAAGCTTTCTGGTTCTAAATAATATTCCCAACTTTTGAGAAGCTCTCCTTGCTATGCCTGCAACATGTTCATGCCAAGACATATTTACATACGGCAAAACCAGTTCGCGACACGTTGGAAACACTCAGCTGGGAAGTTCTATCCCATGCGGCTTACTCACCAGACTTGGCTCCTTCCGATTACCACTTGTTTACATCGATGGGTCACGCACTTGCTGAGCAGCGCTTTGGTTTACAGCAAAAAGAGAAGATTTTTACTGGCGTGGTATTCACAAATTGCCGGAAAGATAGGAAAAATGTATAACAAGCGATGGAGCATACTTTGAATAAAGCACTTTTTAGCCTTCTTCGGAATTTAACTTGTTTTTTTTTAGAAAAAAATCCGTACTTCGTACTTGTACACCTGGTAAAATGATCAGTGACTTCACAAAACACACCCCAAGTGAGTTTTCAACAAAGTATGTTTCTAACCTTTACTGAAAATTGATGACCTTGAAATTTCTGTTTTTTTATATATACCAGATAAATTATTAAAGGTAATGCACTCGTGATAATTTTCGTTCAATCTACACCCAGTGGAGAATATTCCAGAATTTTTTCAAAATTTTTTGATAAGTACTTTTCGAGATAAGGCGGGTGGACAGCGATTTTTCGCGATTTTTTAAAATTAATACAAAGAAAAGTGCGCGCAAGTTTTACATCATATATATATTTTTTACTCGTGTTTTCACAACCTTTCATTTGACACCACACTCGATGATCTAGTAAAAAAAATGTTTTTCACTTCCGATTTCACCCCCCAAAACTAACCCCTTAAGTTAAAATTTAACTTTCAAAGCTACATGGCTCTGATGAGGCCATCAATTCCTATATTATTACGAAATTTCAACTTTCTATGACAAATAGTTTCAGAGAAAATCGGGTGTGACAGACAGACGGACAGACAGACACCGAAGTCATCTTATAAGTGTTCCGTACGGAACACTAATAAACATTCACTTTGCTACTTTGATCAAATATGCGTTAGAACCTCATAACACAACAAGCGAACTGAAAATAATACTGCTCGAACTCGCAACGCGGCGGAAACAAGTAGAATAGAGGTTCTCAGTGAGTTTCGGTGAATTCCCTAGATCAAGTCGCGCGACATCGAGTACAGGGAGTGGTAAGTTCGTTATAAACGGACACAAAACATCCAAATTTGGTTCCCTTTATGCGGAAGTTCGTTATAACCGATAAAAATTTGCATTGGTCTTATGGCAGTTTTTTTGGGCATTATAAAATAGTTCGTTTTTAACCGCAAATTCGCTATAAACAGGTTCGTTATAAGCAGACTTCACTGTAGTACCTTGTACTATTAAAGAGACGTGATATTTTAGATATAACCGTCTGTGTATTTTTTTTTCCCAGATCAAACCGATAAAGATTTAGAGACCATAAATGAAGAAATTCACCATAAGGAAGTTGCTGCCAAACACTTAACAAAAGACTATGATAAAATTTATTCCAAAAAGTATATTTTGGAAAAACAACTTCTGCAAGATATCGAAAGTCAGGCAGCCAATGATGCGGTATGTTTTATGAATTTTTTTGTTTTAATTATCTAAAATTAACCAACCTAATCTTGGACGTAACTTTGTGGTAATTTTTGGCATGTCAATGTCTCATTTATATTCTCTTCCTTCGATTACGATTTGTTGATATCCTATTTTCACCCTTCTTCCATTCTTTCTCTCGTTCTCTGCTATATGCTTCAATTTCTTTTCAATTTCGCGTTCATCTTTTGTTAAATCGTTGTTTATATAAACGCTCTCTCTTAGGTTTCTCAGTTTGTTTTTATTTTTCATTACAGCTTCCTTATCTCCCGTGTTTCCAAGTTCTATCTTGTATATAGTCTCTCCTATTTTTATCACATCTTTAATTATACTTTTGTGTCCATACTCCTCTCCATAAAATGTACTACACCCATTTTCAGATCTGGTTGGCTATTCGCTTCAAAACTCATTCCCGGTATTATAATACTATTCCTTATGTTGTCTTTTTCCAGTCTACTCATCTTTAAATCCATACTTCTCATGTTTTCCCTAATTATCTTATTTTCCTCTTTCAGTACTTCATTCTCCCTTCTTAGTTCCTTCAACTCTTGTTGGTATCTCTTCTGATCTTGTTTTATATCCTTTATATCTGACATTAGCTCTCTGATCATTTCTATCAAGTTGTCTATCTTATCTACTCTTTCGTTTTTCTCTTTCTGTGGTGTTCTTATCAGCTTTTTACTCATCTTGAGTCATCCCATTGGCTCTTCTTTTTCTTCGATTCTTCATCTTTTCGAGTCTCCTGAGGTGTAATCGTCGCTATCCATTGTTCTTTCTGTTATAAAAACTTTACGTGTGTTCCTCGTATATTCTATTTTCAAACACGGGAGAAAAAGAAAAAAAAATATATTTTTTATATTTCTTATCACCGTAAACAGTAAAATGATCAAGGTCGTCGCTTATCGTTTCGTTAGCTTCATACAATTTCACAAAATTATTCTCATAAATCTCCAAATTTTTTACTTATTGTCTTAATCTAACACTACCCTCTGCTTTATTTCTAGTCCCTCTCGTTTGCAATCGACAAAATAATTAAATAATTAAATAGATCGAAACGAAGTGCGCAGAAATAAACACTTTCCTGGGAGGTACAAGATCAACAGAAGCTTGGAAATTAATTAACACTCTTAGATCGAACAAAGTGGATAAAATAAATATACCTTGTATTAACGTGAAACAATTCCAAGACCATTACAAAAATGAACTAAAGGAAAACAGACCACAATATCAAATAATGTCACCAATCGCTTATACAGTCCCTGGCCAAATTATTAGACGCACTGCAAGATTTCATGTAAAATATTAATTACCGAGTGATATTGTACCGTTTTATTATTTTAAATTGATTTGTTTTTTATTTTTATATTATCCAATCAATTACCTATTTATTTGACATAAATAAAACAGCATTAATTTAGAAAAGCATAAGTTTATTAAGTTTTAAAGAAAAGTTAAATTAATGTTAGTAAAAGTCAATATTTAGTTGAGCCACCTTTAGCCGCTATCAAAGCTTTAATTCTGCGCGGCATGCTATCAATGCAAGATTGTACTGTCTCCTGCATTTGAGGATGATGATTCCACACATAAATAATCTTTTCTAGGAGCTGGGTTTTGTTGGTAATCACATCTTTAGCCACTTCTCTTTTCATCAGCTCCCACACATTTTCAATGGGGTTCATATCAGGGCCAATCCAACAGAGGGATATTTTTTTCTGCCAAAAAAGCTTTAACAGACCGAGCAGTGTGGCAGGGAGCTCCATCTTGCATGAAAGTGAATGGTTCCCCATTTGGAAACCATTCTCTGAGCTGCGAAATCAACCGATTTTGTAATACTTCTTTGTACTGATCTTGCCTCATTATTCCTTTGACGACGTACAGACGTCCAGTGCCCTTGCCGCTGATGACTGACCAAATCATCACTTTGGTGGGATGTTTAACCGTCGGGACGACACAATCAGGATGAAACTTTTCTCCATGACGACGACGCACATACTGAGCTTTATTCTGCAAAATTTCGAATGTGCTTTCGTCACTGAAGCAGACCTGTCAAAAACAGGAAAAAATATATAAACTTCCATGTTTATTTGCTTTATTTAACTGAAAATGACAATAATGTATCAATTATTGATTAAATTGCTGTATCTTACCGATCTCCAGAAGTCCACATCTTTGTCTTGCCATTGTTTGGCCCACTTCAGGCGCTTTGCTTTCATTGCAGCTGTTAACTTGGGCTTCCTGGCGGGGCGACAGGCCTTAAAATCTAATTCTTTCAATTTTCTTCGAACAGTGCGCTCAGAAGCATTTACGCTAGCATCCTGGAGTTGTGATTTTATTACCTTTGTGGTAGCAAATCTGTTTTCTACACAAATTTTCTTCAAACATCTCTCTGACCGTGGAGTGAAAATTGGTGTTCTACCGCATCTTTTCTTTCTTTTCGGGCTTAATTCCTTCCCTAACTCAATTTTCTTTTTTATGTGTCGTACACTAGCTTCAGAAACCTCCAATCTTCGTGATATTTCTCGGTTTGTAAATGTTTTCGCAATCACAAGGGCCTTCACTTCAGCTTTTTTACGTGGTGAAAGATCGCCTTTTCTACCCATAATGAAAATAGTCCAATTACTTTTTTAAAACACTGCATACAAAATAAACTAATAACTGAGTAGTATAAAACTGTTAAACAAACAATCACAGTCCATAAAGCCACAGAAACACGTCCGTACCTGACTCGATTCCGATCGCGACTGATACAGGTTTGTACTTATTTACGTTCATGTATCACTTTGTCAACACAGTGTTGCCATATGTTAAAAATAAATACAAATATGTAGTCTACAACAATTCTTTTAAATAAAAATCAATAATATTGTAGTTTAAATATACCATTATTGCATAAAAACTCTTAAGAAACATAAAATTACTAAAAAAAATACAGTGCGTCTAATAATTTGGCCAGGGACTGTAGAACCCAGGGAACATATATAACAGTGACTGTGGATATGGTAGAAAAAGCCTTAAGAACTATGAAGAATGGAAGGGCTAGTGGACCCGAGGGAATACCAGTCGAACTCCTAAAATATGAACCAACAAAATTAAAAGAGATCTTGGCATACCTGTTCACCTTGTATATAAACGGAAAACCCCCACCTACTTCATGGAAAATGGCATGGATTACCCCGATTCATAAGAAAGGAAGGATGTATGTAGTAACTATAGATGCATAGCCGTCACAGATACTCTCAGCAGATTGTATGGAAAAGTCTTAAAATCTCAAATTGAACAAGAATATGGCCCATATGACCTTGAGGAACGAGCCGGATTTAGAGCGGGTCGCTCATGCATCGATAACATATTTCCAATATCTCAAATCATCGAGAAAAAGACGGCGATACACAACAGTCGGACTTATCTTTTGTGTGTGGACCTTACGGGGGCTTATGACACAGTACCGATTAAAAAAATGTGGGAAGTGCTTGAGAAAAGTCCAATAGATATAACTTTGATAAAAGCCGCACAACAATTGTACAACGGATGTTCCTCAAAAATTAAAGTTGGCCAGACACTCTCCGAACAACTTGACGTATCAAAACGCCTCAAACAAGGATGTAGCTTGTCTTCAATCCTTTTTAAAATATATCTAACACATGTACTGAGAAACTGACGAAGGAAGTGTTCAAAAATGGGAATGCCTATCAATGACAATCTTACACTATACACATTACACTTCGCAGACGACCAGATAGTAATAGCTCAGGACAAGGAAGAGCTAGAATACATGACCCGAAAATGTGACTCCCCCTTATCAGTGTTACATCTAATCGAATCCATTCAACATCAAAACTTGAGAGACACCCACGGCATCCCATCCAACATCACCATCCTCATAAAATCTTTTGTCCCACTTAAAGAAAAGATAACCAATTACTTAAAAGAATTCAACTTCATAGTCTAATCTATTTATACCAAACTAACTCTAGTGGGCGCTAAATGATCTTAGCTGTCGATGCGCCCTGCCCAACAGAAACAAACAAAACAAACATGACCCGAAAGTTAATCGAAGAATATGGAAAATGGGGACTTGAGACAAACAAAACCAAAACGAAATACATGTGCGTGGGAGGAGAGTCGGAAGAGTTGGTAGTTGAAAATAACATCAAAATTGAAGGCTGTGAGGAATATACGTACTTAGGGGTAAAAATGACAAGTGAAGGAAGATGGGAGAAAGAAATTGAAGACAGAATTAGCAAAGGAAGGAAAATAATAGTAGCATTAAACTCTGTGCTTTGCTCTAAGAATATACTGGATAACAGGAGAAGGATACTATATAACACTATCCTTAAAAGCATAATGCTATACGGTTCAGAGGTGTAGCAACTGAGTGAAAGGCAAAAAAAGAAACTCTTGTCGACAGAAATGGACTTCTGGCGAAGATCGGCCCGAATCTCTCGCTTAGGCAAAATTAGAAACGAGAGAATAAGAGACAAGATGAAAGCAAATAAGACCATCATTCAGGAAATTCAAGAAAAACAACTACATTGGTATGGCTACGTACAACGTAGGGCCGACGAGAGAATACCGAAGCAAGTAATGCATTGGACACCTGGGGACCGACGAAAACGAGGCCGACCTAAGTGTACCTGGAACCAAGGAATAGAGAGGGCTATGTCTGAAAGAAACCTGCAGCCAGGAGACTGGAATGATAGACGAGAATGGCAACTGGGAACCGTAGGGCGTCGCAGAACGCTATGAAGCGGATTTATATTATATTTATTTTATATTATATATATATATATATATACGAGGTATATCCACAAAGTAAGTTCCGTTTGGTTATATAAAAAAAACGTGTACAGATACAGAAAAAATATTTATTGTACAAAAATCTACAACTGTTAAACTAATTTTCTACATAGCTTCCGAAATTTTGTAGGCACTTATCATAGCACAAGTTTTTGTATGCCTTCTTCATAGAAGGTTGCCGCCTGTGTTTTCAACCATGTGGTAACATGTTCTTAATGGTCTCGCAGTAAAACATGTGCATTGATTGTTTGGCCTCGCGGTAAGAAATCAATCAGCAAAATGCCTTTTCTGTCCCAAAAAACGGTACACATGAGTTTTCGAGGTGTGAAGATTTGCTTAGGCTTAACTTTCGTTGGGGACGAAGTGTGCCTCCATTCCATTGTATGCCGTTTAGTTTCTGGGGTGTCCTAAGATACCCAAGTTTCATCCCCCGTGACTATCCGAGAAAGAAAATCATCACCGTTTTCATTGTAGCATGTCAAAAACTGAAGTGCACTGCCCATCCGTTGTTTTTTGTGTTGTTCAGTAAGAATTTTGGGTACCCAACGTGAGCAAAGTTTTCGAAATTTCAGTTTTTCATTAACAATTTCATGAATTAGTGATCGTGAGATTTGCGGAAATTCCACAGCAAGAGCACTAATTGTAAACTTACGGTTTTGCTTAAGCTTCTCTTCAATTGCGTGAACCAGTTCATCAGTAATCAAAGACGGGCGTCCACATCGTTCTTCATCGTGCACTTGATCACGTCCTTCATTGAACTGTCTGACCCATCTTCTAACCATTGAATCACTCATAGCAGTTTGTCCGTAAACCTCGAAGATTTGCCGATAAATTTCACTTGGTTTTAACTTTCTTTGCATTTAGAAAACGAATCACAGATCTGATTTCACAAGCGGCGGCATTTTCAATTAAGGCTGACATCATAAAGAAGCACTACAAAGAACACGTCGGCAGCAGCGATCTGAAAATGGCGTACATTTCTTCTGCTTGAGTCAGAGTAACTGCCACGCATGCTCGGAACTGCGATCGCAGCGCTGCCGCGGATAGAAATAAAAACGGAACTTACTTTGTGGATATACCTCGTATATATATATATATATATATATATATATATATATATATATATATATAAATATATATATAAATAGATCGAAACACTACCGTAATAATGCTCGTTGAACGGGCGTTCGATTGTGTACACACATCGCGATCCGAAACTCTACTCCGCTATCATTATCACTTTGTTAATGACAAAATATTAACAAAGACAAAAAATTATAAACGAGCTTTAAGAAATTCGCTCATCTATTGTTTTTAGTAATTTTTCCAACAGTATTTTGCTGGGTAATATTGGCTCATTCCATGCCAAATCGGCCACTTTTGACTCCGTCCCCTTTCGATTTATTTATAAATTGTTCTTTTTCAACAAACGTGATAACAAAACACTTTCAATAAACTCTGAAACACATGACAGATACATAGGTTATGTTTTGGATCTCAATATAAAGTGGTGGTAGGCTTATGAAATAGAATAGTTTCGCGTGGATCTAGTAAAATGGCCGTAGGTAAGTCTGTGATCGTCATGCCCTAGCTTATCGATCTAATTAATGTGCTGAATTTGAATACTATTTATGTCAGATTAAAATTTATTATAATATGCTTACGAAATTATTTTATAATGTGAAATACAATTATAGCGAACAAAATATTAAGTATAATATACCGTGAAATCATTTACTTGCATTTATTTTATTATATAAACAAAGTTTCTAAAAAAAAAAATTAAAAAATTGTGAAAAACTGAAAATTTTTTTTTCAATTAAAAAAAATAGAAAAAACATTCGGCCCACTCTGGGATTGGCGGGGATAACTACAGAATTGATTGAAGTTTTTTTTAAGAAAAAAAAAATAAAAAATGACGACTGAACGGTTTTTTCTCTCAAAAAAAGGCAAAAATTTCATAGATTTTATTATCTAAAATTGTTTTTGTATTTTTTTTAAAAAAGTACATTTAATTACGAAAATTTTGAAAAAAAAAAAAACGTCTCGATCGGCCAATTTTTGACAAAGTTATGGCAATTTGAAAAAAAAAGAGCCATTTTTTTTGAAAAATTCATAACTAAATGACGAACTTCAAAAAATTGACGGTTTTTTTTCTCAAAAAAAGGCAAAAATTTCATAGATTTTATTATCTAAAATTGTTTTTGTATTTTTTTTTAAAAAAAGTACATTTAATTACGAAAATTTTGAAAAAAAAAAACGTCTCGATCGGCCAATTTTTGACAAAGTTATGGCAATTTGAAAAAAAAAGAGCCATTTTTTTTGAAAAATTCATAACTAAATGACGAACTTCAAAAAATTGACGGTTTTTCTCAAAAAAAGGCAAAAATTTTATAGATTTTATTATCTAAAATTGTTTTTGTATTTTTTTTAAAAAGTACATTTAATTACGACAATTTTGAAAAAAAAAACGTCTCGATCGGCCAATTTTTGACAAAGTTATGGCAATTTGAAAAAAAAAGAGCCTTTTTTTTTGAAAAATTCATAACTAAATGACGAACTTCAAAAAATTGACGGTTTTTCTCAAAAAAAGGCAAAAATTTCATAGATTTTATTATCTAAAATTGTTTTTGTATTTTTTTTAAAAAAGTACATTTAATTACGAAAATTTTGAAAAAAAAAAACGTCTCGATCGGCCAATTTTTGACAAAGTTATGGCAATTTGAAAAAAAAGAGCCATTTTTTTTGAAAAATTCATAACTAAATGACGAACTTCAAAAAATTGACGGTTTTTCTCAAAAAAAAAAAGGCAAAAATTTCATAGATTTTATTATCTAAAATTGTTTTTGTATTTTTTTTTAAAAAGTACATTTAATTACGAAAATTTTGAAAAAAAAAAAAAAACGTCTCGATCGGCCAATTTTTGACAAAGTTATGGCAATTTGAAAAAAAAAGAGCCATTTTTTTTTGAAAAATTCATAACTAAATGACGAACTTCAAAAAATTGACGGTTTTTTTTCTCAAAAAAATGCAAAAATATCATAGATTTTATTATCTAAAATTGTTTTTGTATTTTTTTTTAAAAAGTACATTTAATTACGAAAATTTTGAAAAAAAAAAAAAAACGTCTCGATCGGCCAATTTTTGACAAAGTTATGGCAATTTGAAAAAAAAAAAAAAGAGCCATTTTTTTTGAAAAATTCATAACTAAATGACGAACTTCAAAAAATTGAAGGTTTTTCTCAAAAAAAGGCAAAAATTTCATAGATTTTATTATCTAAAATTGTTTTTGTATTTTTTTTTAAAAGTACATTTAATTACGAAAATTTTGAAAAAAAAAAACGTCTCGATCGACCAATTTTTGACAAAGTTATGGCAATTTGAAAAAAAAAAAGAGCCATTTTTTTTGAAAAATTCATAACTAAATGACGAACTTCAAAAAATTGACGGTTTTTCTCAAAAAAAGGCAAAAATTTTCATAGATTTTATTATCTAAAATTATTTTTGTATTTTTTAAAAAAAAAGTACATTTAATTACGAAAATTTTGAAAAAAAAAAAAACGTCTCGATCGGCCAATTTTTGACAAAGTTATGGCAATTTGAAAAAAAAAGAGCCATTTTTTTTGAAAAATTCATAACTAAATGACGAATTTCAAAAAATTGACGGTTTTTCTCAAAAAAAAGGCAAAAATTTCATAGATTTTATTATCTAAAATTGTTTTTGTATTTTTTTTTTTTAAAAAGTACATTTAATTACGAAAATTTTGAAAAAAAAAAACGTCTCGATCGGCCAATTTTTGACAAAGTTATGGCAATTTGAAAAAAAAGAGCCATTTTTTTGAAAAATTCATAACTTTTTTTGAGGTGGGTAAAAAAATTTGAAAAAATTCTGAGGTGGGTAAAAAAACTTTCAGCCTAATCGAAAGGGGTCGGGGTCAAAAGTGGTCGATGTAGCATGGAATGAGCCATTATATTTACAGAAAGTAAGTTATCATATACTCACAAAAACAAACAATAAAAATATCGCTTATATTTTTAAAACATTACAAGCTTATTGAGAATTAATAGAGTCATCGTAATTTAAAGATCTGTCAAGGGCGAACTCAGAACGACCGAAGATTTACAACCGTTACCGTGTTACCGAATTTATAATTTCGGGAAAGCCAATAAATTGTAAAAATGTCAAAACTCATTTTGTTTTTCTTCAGGTGGCCGAAAATTTGTATCGAAACCTCAACATAACAAAGGAAAAAAAAAAAGATTTAGAAATAATTATGAACGAAGCGGAAAATAAACAAAGCCGAATTATAACCGAAATAGAAACGCAAAAATATGCGAACGAAGAAAACACTAGATTAAAAGCGGACATAGAAAAACAGAGAAACGAATTAGAAAACGAAGCCGATGCTATACAGCATGATAATGACAAATATCAGATGCTTTTTAGGTAATGTGAGGCAGTTTATAAGATTATTCAATGTGCATTACATACAGGGTGTTTTTTTTTAAGTTATACTTTATTTTTACCTGGTTAATGTACTCGACAAATAAGAATATTTTGTCATATACGAGGTTGGTTTGAAAAGTCCGTGCAAAAATAAAAACTACTTATGTGTTTGAGGTAAACCTTTTTTATTTTTCGACATAGTCTCCTTTTAGGCTTATACACTTCGTCCAACGATGTTCTAGTTTGTTGATCCTTTCCGAATAATAGGATTTGTCCAAGTCTGCAAAATATCCATTAGTGTCTGCAATCACCTTCTCGTTTGAATAAAATCTTTGTCCCGCCAGCCTTTTCTTCAAATTGGGGAACAAATAGTAGTCCGAGGGAGCCAAGTCTGGAGAATAGGGGGGATGTGAAACGAGTTGGAATCCTATTTCCATTAATTTTGCGACCACAACTGCTGAGGTGTGTGCTGGTGCGTTGTCATGATGGAAAAGGACTTTCTTGTGGGCCAATCGCGGGCGTTTTTCTTGCAGCTCGGTTTTCAAACGGTCCAATAACGATGAATAATATTCACCTGTAATAGTAATGTATCCATGTTTCATCCACAGTGACGAAACGACGCTTAAAGTCCTCTGGATTCTTCTGGAACAGCTGCAAACCATCCTTGCAACACTTCACACGATTCCGTTTTTGGTCAAGCGTGAGCAATCGCGGCACCCATCTTGCGGATAGCTTTCTCATGTCCAAATGTTTATGCAAAATATTATGTACCCATTCAGTCGAGATGCCCACAGCACTAGCAATCTCACGCACCTTAACTCTTCTGTCATCCATCACCATATCATGGATTTGATCAATGATTTCTGGAGTCGTAACCTCCACAGGCCGTCCAGAACGTTCAGGGTCACTTGTGCCCATATGGCCAGTCCGAAAATTTTGAAACCACTTATAAACTGTTCTAATCGAAGGTGCAGAATCACCATAATGTTTATCAAGCTTTTCTTTAGTCTCCTGAGGCGTTTTGCCTTTCATAAAGTAATGTTTAATCACCACACGAAATTCTTTTTCGTCCATTTCTTGAAAATCACTCGACTTCCTTGATTCACACGAATGTCAAACACAATGAAATAGACCAATATGGCTGAAACTTGGTGTGCGTTCATTCAAGAGATGCTACTAACTAAACATGACCTCGATACGCGCCGGTGGTGCCATCTCTCAGACTTTGCACGGACTTTTCAAACCAGCCTCGTATAACACAAGCGGAGTTTTAAAAATAATCCTTTAAAAAAATCCATCCACCTAAAATTGTCTTTAATATGGTCGAGAAAATTATCGTTCCCGTATTAGTTTAACATCTAAACACCACGGTATTGTAGGATTTACTACGTCACATTATTTTGTTTTTTTACTTTCTTTACTAAAGAAAAATATTGTATTCGTGAAAAAATATACTTCGAAATTTTTGCATTTCTTCACGTTTTAGGGTTATTGTAGAGACCGCATTATATGCATTTGCATATTTTCATATGAATTTGCATATTTTCATATGCATTTGCATATTTAGACCATTCTCACCGATTATTGCATATTTTACCCAAAATCTAGTAATGATGCATATTTTCCCTATATTTACAATATTTCTCGGTACTACTAGGCAATTGAATTGCTCAGGGTATTGTTAAGGTCCCCGTCTGGAACCGATCTTATCGCCGGAACATTACCTGCAATAGTCTAAACATCGATTAGGTTATAGTGCCAAGGGAATACCGAAAATTACGACGATATTTTATTCCTTTGTTTCTTGGTCGGGATATTAAGTGATAAGTAGTTAGTTTCTAAGAATACTTGTTTGAGCGTGGATCAAATAAACAATTTTCTCGAAGACGAATTTTTATTTTAAAAACAAGATATCAGTTTTAACATTATAGTTGACGCGCTTGCATCAGTGTATTCTTTATGCAATTTTTAACGTATTATGTTAAAGTTTAACGTGTACCATAACACCCTAAAAAAAAAAGTGACTCTCCGTGGGTAGCTGATTATCCTGGAACATTTACATACGACGGAAATGTTTTATATTCTCGAGTTTGCGAGAAAAATGTTTCGTGCACAAAAAAGGTTCAAATTGACCAGCATGTCAAGACAAGTCTTCATATTACAGGATTGCAAAAAAAAGGCCCACGACAACAACTTATAACAGCAGCAAGTAGCAATGATTCCACTTATATAGGCAAACAAAAAAACCACTTTAGCATGGATTTATTTGAAGCATTGCTTGCAAGTAATATTCCTCTCCACAAACTTAGAAATCCTACATTTAAAGATTTTCTGGGAAAATATTGCTTGAATCAAAAAATACCAGACGAATCAACACTGCGTAAAAATTACATACCAACAATTTACCAACATGTTCTGGAAGAAATACGTAATGAACTTAAGGATGGCATTATTTGGATTTCAGCTGATGAAACTACCGACAGTTGTGGTCGCTATATTGCGAATTTAATGGGCGAATTAAGATTAGAGCCTTCTTCTTTCTATTTGGTGGCCTGCAAAGAACTTGACAAGACAAATCATTCTACGATCGCCAGATTTGTGAATGAGGGTATTAAAAAAATATTTCCTGAATCTTCTGCAGATGAAAGAGTGTTTATATTTCTCTCAAATGCTGCTCCCTATATGATCAAGGCAACCAAAGTCCTCCAAGTATTTTATCCAAATTTAATTCATGTGACGTGCTTTGCTCACGGAGTCCATCGACTCGCTGAAGAAGTACGATCCACGTTTAGAAATGTAAATAAACTGATTTCATCAGCAAAGAAAGTGTTTCTTAAGGCACCTGCTCGCAATAACGCCTATAAAGAAAAACTGCCAAATGTGCCTTTACCACCCCAACCAGTAGTAACTCGATGGGGAACATGGATTGAAGCTGTACTATTTTACAATGAACATTTCGAGGCCATCAAAGGTGTTGTAAATGACTTCGATAGTGCAGAGGCTATGGCAGTTCGTCAATCCAAGGAAGCATTTAACGATTCTGATATCACAGCCCCACAAAAAAAAAAAGTGGGGTATACTTTTGATGCGATATATCAGATCCGCCATCACATCTCAATTTTTTTCTAACCTCAAAAAATAGGTATAATTAAGAAAAATATACTCCTAAAAAATTGATTCAAGCTTTTTCATGAATCCAAAGATGTATTAATATGTATTCGGACACGCTAAGCTAATATTCATCGGTTGGATTGAGCCATACAGTTCTGTTTTCTTTCTAACCTCAATAAATCAGACAGATATAGTGCTTCTCGAATGCAAAAACGAATTCAAATTAAAATTCAACCGATTCTTACCAAATTTGGTACATGGGGGGTTTTTTGGGTTGCTGATCATGAATCTGAGGTCGGATTTGCAAAATTCAAAATGGCGGATCCAAGATGGCGGACAAAATTTTTGAAAACCTACCGATTCCTACCAGATTTGGTATACAGTTGGGGAATCCTCAAACCTGATACTCTTAAACCCTAAACCCTGAACTTTAAAAATGAGACCCAATAAACTCAAAACCAGAACTTTTAAACCATATACTCTCAAATAGTAGACCCTTAAGCCCTAGAATTGCGAAGGTTAGACCCGCGCCTAACTTTCCTTTTTTTGGCTGTATCTTGTTCTTTTTTCCGCGAATGACCTTTTCAAAGGCTTTCTGCCCAAACGCTTTTGAGGACTTGTTTCTCTTTTTAGCGACCAGCAATAGTCCGCTAGCATATGGTCATCCCATCGTCCTTGATACCGATTTTCTATGATTTTGAAATCTTGGTGAAAACGTTCCCCTTGCTCCTCACTGTAGTCACCAAGATTATCTGGGAAATCATCGATGTGGGAGTCCAGGAAATGTAATTTTAGATTCATTAAGCAACCTAATGTTTGAAAATTTTTTACCATTTTCTCTACTATTTCTTTGTACTTAGGACTTTTACTATTTCCCAAAAAGTTTGTTGCGACTTCTTTAAAACTAAGCCAAGCAGCTTTTTCAACTTTATTCATTTTAGTAACAAATAATGAATCTTGAAACAATTTTCTTATTTGTGGCCCGTCAAATACGCCTGCCTTAATTTTAGCTTCAGACAATTTCGGAAATTTTTTATACAAATATTTGAAACATGGGCCGTTTGTATCTAATGCTCTCGTGAATTGCTTCATAAGTCCAAGCTTAATGTGAAGCGGGGGAATAAGAACTTTTCCTGGATCTACCAATGGTGGAAACAATACATTATTTTCACCAGGAGTGAACGATTCTCTTGTTGGCCAAATTTTTTTCTTATAATGACGTTCCCTGTCTCTGCTATTCCACAGACATTTATAACAGGGATAAAGTGTAAACCCTGACTGTTGGCCAAGCAATATTGTTACAATTTTTAGATCTCCACAAATTCTCCAGTTATGATCAGCATATTTTATTTTTATCAAAAGCTGCTTCATTTTTTCATATTGCTCTTCCATAACTGTGGAATGAGCAATCGGAATGGGAGCGTAAACGTTGGTCTTATGCAGCAAAACTGCCTTAATGCTCCGTTTAGAAGAATCAATGAACAGTCTCCATTCTTCAGGCTCGTATGAGTTATTTTGAAATTCATCCATTAGACCTTTTACATCGGTACAATATGAAAGTGACAATTCCTCATCCATTGTGAAATATTTTCGAAATTCTTCATCTCTGTTTCTATAATAAGAAATCGTAGCTTCTGGCTTAAGTAAATGTCTTTTCTTTAAAAAGGAAGCAAGATGCTCTGAACCATCTTTGGATAAGCCTAAATCTCTGACTAGATCACTAAGTTCTGACTGTGATACGAGTATTGGTTCTGGTTTACGGTTGTATGGTAGAAATTCTTTATCTGTGTCACTAGTATATGATAGGTTGTTACCAGAACATTCATTAGTAACAGTGTTTGAATCTTTTTCGACAGTCTCAATGTTTTCGGCATGAACTGATAAGGTGAAATCATTTGTTTCCATAACATCAGCATCAAGTGGTTCAGGAGGCGGAATTAGTTTAGTTGGTTTTGTTACTGTCGAAACATCGTTATAAGTAATAGTGCTTTTATTTTTTCGGTTATACCTAGATACAACATTCATACAAAAGTAGCAATCATTTTCACTGTATGGTCTATTCCATATTGCTGGTCTGGAATATTTAATCGCCTTCTTATTGATGTACAACATTATTTTGCAAGAACTGCAAATGATGTGGGGAACCCAATCTGTATCCTGGTGCTGTATTTCAATGTTAAAACAATCCTTATATAAGGTTTTAATCTTATCCGTTATCGGTGACCCCATTTTACTCAATACGTGTTGACAGCAAATATAACAAAATGAATCACTGTTTTTTATCGCACTTATGAAAAGTCCTTGTACCGTGAGACCGTTTTCTTGTAGCATTATACTCTACATGAGCCAAGTCACCCACACATGAAGAGCTACGGTCGCTGGATGACGACGGCTGCGGGCCCGCTTTCCCACCCTGACCAACCGCCGATGCTGGGTTTCCGAGTCCCTGCATCGTAATTCTCTTTCTTCTACCTGCCATGACGGCATCTAAGCCGTTATCCAAGGACTCTGCCGGCTAGTTGCCCACCGTCACCACGTGGAGGTGCCCTGGATGCAGGTAGAAGAATAAAAATCGACCGATGAATTTTCTCGGCGTTCAAAATGGCGCGAAAACATCTGCCATCTTGAATTTTGCAAATCCAACCTCAGATTCGTGATCAGCGACCCAAAAAATTCCCGTGTACCAAATTTGGTAAGGATCGGTTGAATTTTAATTTGAATTCGTTTTTGCATTCGAGAAGCACTATATCTGTCCGATTTATTGAGGTTAGAAAGAAAACAGAACTGTATGGCTGAATCCAACCGATGAATATTAGCTTAGCGTGTCCGAATACATATTAATACATCTTTGGATTCATGAAAAAGCTTGAATCAATTTTTTAGGAGTATATTTTTCTTAATTTTTACTAATTTTTACCTATTTTTTGAGGTTAGAAAAAAATTGAGATGTGATGGCGATATTCTGACGTCAGATTCGTGATCTGCGGGCAAAAATACTACGGATCTGATATATATCGCATCAAAAGTATACCCCACTTTTTTTTTGTGGGGCTGTGTATTTAAAAAAACATGGCTTTGATTAGCACTCACTTTTCCCACATACCTGCGTGTACTAAATAGCTTGAAACTCGATGTTTGGCGTTGACCGAATCAATTTAGTTTATGAATAAAATCCGTCAAATAAACTCCACATTGCCAGATGTATTCCCGCGTAGAGTTAAAGAAAAATTTGAAAATATTTTGTGCAATAACCCAGGCTTTGAACCTTTGTGTCAAATTGATAGTTTTATTAATAGAACGCCAGAAACAATAAGTGCTAACATAGCACCCAAATTCAAATACTGCCCAGTTACCTCAGTGGATGTGGAACGGTCTTTTTCTACTTATAAAAATATTTTAAGTGATCGAAGACACAATCTTACTACCCAACATTTGGAACAATACCTTATTGTTTACGTGTACAAGAACACAAATGTTAAATAATTTTAAAAAATGTTAAATAAGTGTTAATTAAATTTAAACATCGTCGATAACTTGTTAATTTTATACTGATTTTGAAATAAAAAACTAAAAATTACTACTTTTATTATTATTTAATATTGCATATTTTGACCTTTTTCATGTATATTTTAAGCATTTTTCATTCATATTTGCATGCATATTTCAAGATTTTTATGTTGCTTATAATATAAATATATATATATATATATATATATATATATATATATATATATATATATATATATATGCTGATGCTATAAATTTTTTCTTGACGGCTATAAATTGCTAAAAATATGCTAGAAATTCTCCACGCAGTCCAGTCAGGTCCTGCTATGTGCGCCCTGCTACCTTAATAAAGCTGTAATTCCATGCTGTTCCTATTGGCGAACGATGCATCAACAGGTATCCGCTGCACCCAAGTGCATTTAAAGAAGGAAGAAAATATTCATTTCCCTTAGGAAAAGTTGAAAAGCTTACAAACAACCCAGTTTGGAGCTCTTTATGTATTTGATAATATAGGCCTAATGACCACAGGTCCCCATTACGATTCGAAAGATACTTTTTATTATTTTTAGTTTTAGTTACAACTTACAACGTAACGGTTCTATTTTAATTATGTGGCGTCCGTTGAGGAAAAGTTGAAAAGCTTACAAACATATACATATTCAGACAGGTGTTTAATTTAATACGTATAGAGATTATTTATTTTTTTAGGAAAAAAGAACGCCACGTTACAGTCCTGAACATTAAACTTGAAAAAATTCTAGAAAAACAACAATTATCAACTATAATATCACCTCAAGATCTCCGTCTCTTAACACTGGAAAAACAAATCGAAGAAACGCAAGACAAAATAAAAAATTTGCAAATCTTTTGGCTCAGAGAACAGAAAAACTTGCTCAACATTTCCAAAGAACGGCAAGAACAAATTCATAAACTTAACCTACTTAAAAAACAAGTTTTAATCCTCAAACAAAAGAATTTGAAAGTTGGTCACGAGATTGAGAATTACCAGAAACAAGAAGCTCAGATAACTCAGAACATTAATAGTTTACAGAATAAAGCGACTGTTTTATGTGATAACTTGTATAAGAAGAAAGACAGAAAAACGAATTTGGATAAATCCAATTATTATTTACAATCACAGTATGATGGTAAGTACAGACAAAAAAGGATTTACGTATGAGGGAAACAGGAGTGAGATTCTGTAACAAACAAAATGACAAAGATCCCTTCTTTTCGTATTTAAAAGAGAGAGAAACCACCGTACAGGCCATTTTATCATTTATCTTTCATATGTTGAAATAATTTTGACTTTTTCTGTATGCAACCTCAATCAAAACTAATCTGTATTTGAACATGTTATTTCGAGTTTTTGTTCTTTTGGGATCTGGCAGGTCTATTATTGTTATTACTTTTAATTTTTATATTCAAACACTAGCCGTGCCCGCGGCTCCGCTCGCGTGGACTTGATTCACTACTATCGCCACTGCTCATTCCTTATGTTACCTAACGTAATAAAATATCTGCCCTTATTTCCCCTTATCTCCCATTATTTCTCCTTATCTCCCATTATCTCACCATAACTCCCATTACCTAGACTTATCTCTGCTTATTTCCCATTATTTCTCCTTATCTCCCATTATTTATACTTATCCCCAATTATCTCACCTTATCTCCCATTATCTAGGCTTATCTCGACTTATCTTGCAATATTTTTCCTTATCTCCTATTATTTCTCCTTATCTCCCATTATCTCACCATAACTCCCATTACTTAGACTTATCTCTGCTTATCTCTCATTATTTCTCCTTATCTCCCATTATCTCTACATAATTTCCATTATCTAGGCTTATCTCTGCTCATCTCCCATTATTTCTCCTTATCTCCCATTATCTCACCATAACTTACATTACCTAGACTTATCTCTGCTTATCTCCCATTATTTATACTTATCTCCCATTATCTCACCTTATCTCCCATTATCTAGGCTTATATCGAATTATATAGAACATATCATATGTATAAATTTATAAAAACACGTAAATCGAATAAGTGGTTCTCAAGTGATAAGCGCACTAACGGACAGACAGTCAGAGAGACGTTGCATTTTATATTGTATTCTTTGCAACATAATATTGTTCCATATTTAATGGTTTAGGCAATATATTGTAAGAGAACACGCTAACGGTAGCCTTTCTTTCGACTTGATTCACTATTATCGTCACTGCTTATTCTTTATGTTACCTAACGCAATAAAATATATCCTATAACCTGGCCAGAGAACATATGTATGTTTTAAAAAAAAAAAGTACGTAACGCACTAACGGACAGACAGACAGACAGAGAAACGTTGCATTTTATATATATTATATATAGATAACCTGGCCAGAGAACATATGAATATTTTAAAAAAAGCACGTAAATCAGATAAGTGGTTCTCCAATAATAAGCGCACTAACGGACAGACAGACAGACAGAGAGACGCTGCATTTTATATATATTATAGATATAGATTATTATTATTATTATATAACCTGGCCAAAGAATATATGTATGAATTTAAAAAAGACACATAAATTGGATAAGTGGTTCTCGCGTGATAAACGCACTAATGGACAGACAGACAGACAGAGAGACATTGCATTTTATATATATTATAGATTATAGATTAAAGATATTCTCTGCTGTATATTGCAAGGGAACGCGCTAGCAGCAAACTTTTTTCCGACTTCACTCACTATTATTGTCACTGCTCATTCCTTATGCTACCTATCGTAATAAAATATAGCCTATAACCTGGCCAGAGAACATAAGTATGTTTTAAAAAAAAAAAGTACGTAAATCGGATAAGTGGTTCTCCAGTGATAAGGTCACTAACGGACAGACAGACAGACAGAGAGACGTTGCATTTTATATATATTATATAGAAGAGTGACTTTGTAGATAAAGTTTTAATAAAAAAACAATTTCAAAAAGCAATGATGTGATGATGATTTTATGGTGATTGGGCGAGTCGACATCTTTGGTCGTTTGGCGCCCGAAGTTTATTTATGTTTTCATGGTTATATTCTGATTTCTAATTCTTTGAGATAGTTGAATACGTTCTCTTTGTTCAATTGAAAAGAGTTGATTACTTTTATGAGGGTAGAGGGAATGTTATGTTTTAATCTAATTGGTTGAATGTTCATCTTCAAGGACATGCCTAATGGATTGAGGGGAGTTACAAACTGGGCAGACCGGAGAGGGTTCGCCTTTTAGCAGATAAGAGTGAGTGTGATATGAATGTCCTGCGGCTAATCTTCTCAAGGTGACGTTTTCAAATCTAATCAAATTATCTTATAGTGAAGTGGGGGATATACAATTGATTTGATTTCCCAGAGTTTGTTTCTTTCGTCCTCTGAATCCCACTCCAGCTGGAATAGTTCTCTGCTGTTAGTTAGAACCTTTTAGAAGTCTTTAGGATGGTTTTCTTCAGTTGTTGGAAGCCATTTGTTGTGACTTTTTTAGCCTCCTGGTCCGCCTTGTCATTGCTCCTTATGCCTCTGTGTCCTGGAATCCACATGTACGCAATTTTTTTTATTTCTTATTTTGGTTATATGCTGAAGATCTAAGAGCTGTCTTAAGAATGCTTGATTGGAGGTATTAGTGGATAAGGACTTTAATGCACTTAATGACTCGGAGACTATCAAGAATTTGCTTCCTTTGCTGTTTGTAATGGCAGTTTTGGTTGGCTCCTGAGTGACTTTTTAGATAAAGTTTTAATGAAAAAACAATTTAAAAAAGCAATAGGACTTGTGTACCCGCATAAACAACTAAACAAAAATAAGTTCCGGTAAACTGACCAATATTTTTCCCATAAAAATCATGTAAACATTCCGTACCGTTAGCTCGACATATTAAAAATAATAAAAGTAAAATAAAGAAACCGGTCAAGTGCAAGTTGAACTTGCGCAATTAGTGTTCCATACGTTGATTGCTTTTAAAACAAAGAATTTTGTTACGGAGGTATAAAATGATCAGTGATTTCACAAAACACACACCCAAATGAGTTTTCAACAAAGTTTGTTTCCAATCTTTACTGAAAACTGATTACCTTGAAATTTTTGTTTTTTTTTTATATACCAGATAAATTATTAAAGGTAATGCACTCGTGATAATTTTCGTTCAATCTACACCCCGTGGAGAATATTCCAGAATTTTTTCAACATTTTTGATCAGTACTTTTCGAGATAAGGTAGGGGAACTGCGATTTTTCGCTATTTTTTAAAAATAATGCGAAGAAAAGTATGCACAAGTATTACATTATATACTAGCCGTGCCCGCGGCTCCGCTCGCGAGGACTTGATTCACTACTATCGTCACTGCTTATTCCTTATTTTACCCAACGTAATAAAATATCTCACTTTATTATCTCTACATAATTTCCATTATCTAGGCTTATCTCTACTCATCTCCTCCCATTATTTCTCCTTATCTGCCATTATCTCACCATAACTCCCATTATCTAGACTTTTCTCTGCTTATCTTCCATTATTTCTCCTTACCTCCCATTATTTATACTTATCTCCCATTATCTCACCTTATCTCCCATTATCGAGCCTTATCTCGACTTAGCTCCCATTATTTCTCCTTATCTCCCATTATCTAGGCTTATATCGAAATATATAGAACATATGTATAAATTTATAAAAACACGTAAATCGGATAAGTGGTTCTCGAGTGATAAGCGTACTAACGGACACAGACAGACAGAGAGACGTTACATTTTATATATATTATATTCTTTGCTACATGATATTGTTCCATATCTAATGCTTTAGGCAGTGTATTGCAAGAGAACGCGCTAGCGGCAAACTTTTCTCCGACTTGATTCACTATTATCGTCACTGCTCATTCCTTATGTCACCTAACGTAATAAAATATATCCTATAACCTGGCCAGAGAATATACGTATGTTTAAAAAAAACCACGTAAATCGGATAAGTGATTCTCCAGTGATAAGCGCACTAACAGACACAGACAGACAGACAGACAGAGAGACGTTACATTTTATATATATTATAGATGTTCTGTGCTCCATGATACTGTTCCATAATTAATGGTTTAGCATGTTTAAAACAAAAAGCACGTAAATCGGATAAGTGGTTTTCCAGGGATAAGAGCACAAACGGACAGACAGAGAGACATTGCATTTTATATATATTATAGATATCCTTTGCTACATGATATTGTTCCATATTTAGTGGTTTAGGCAGTGTATTGCAAGAGAACGCGCTAGCGGCAAACTTTTTTCCGATTTGATTCACTATTATCGTCACTGCTTATTCCTCATGTTACCTAACGTAATAAAATATAATCTATAACCTGGCCAGAGAACATACGTATGTTTTTAAAAAAAAAGCACGTAAATCGGATAAGTGGTTTTCCAGTGATAAGCACACTAACGGACGGACAGACAGACAGACGGACAGAGAGATGTTGCATTTTATATATACTATAGATATAGATTATTATTATTATTTAACCTGGCCAAAGAATATATGAATGAATTTAAAAAAAGACACGTAAATCGGATAAGTGGTTCTCGCGTGATAAACGCACTTATGGACAGACAGGCAGACAGAGAGACATTGCATTTTATATATATTATAGATTATAGATATTCTCTATCTAATAGGTTAGACTGTGTATTGCAAGAGAACGCGCTAGCGGCAAACTTTTTTCCGACTTCATTCACTATTATCGTCACTGCTCATTCCTTATGCTACCTATCGTAATAAAATATAGCCTATAACCTGGCCGGAGAACATATGTATGTTTTAAAAAAAAAAAGTACGAAAATCGGATAAGTGGTTCTCCAGTGATAAGCGCGCTAACCGACAGACAGACAGAGATACGTTGCATTTTTTATATATTATAAATGTAATAAAATATACGAGGCATGTTTTTTAAGTAAGTACCGTTTTGGAATTAAAAAAAGACGTGCAAAGATATCGCTATAATTTTATTTTTACATGAAAGCCTGTACCTTAATCTACTTTTCTACATAATTTCCGTGAATATTGAGGCACTTGTCATAACATGGCACCAGTTTTTGAATACCCTCCTCATAAAATTCTGCCGCCTGACTTGTTAACCACTGTATCACAAATGTTTTGACTTCGTTATCGTCTTGAAGACGCTGACCACCCAGGTGCTTCTTCAAGTGCAGGAACAAATGGTAGTCGCTGGGCGCCAGATCAGGGCTGTATGGAGGATGATCTAGAGTTTCCCATTTAAAAGATTTGATGAGATCTTTGGTCCGATTAGCCACATGTGGACGGGCATTGTCATGCAGCAAAACGATACCCTTACTCAACTTGCCACGTCTTTTGTTCTGGATTGCACGACGCAGATTGTTCAATGTCTCACAATAAGACGCTGCATTGATTGTCTCATTACAAGGCAGAAACTCCACTAGCAATACTCCTTTTCTGTCCCAAAAAAACTGTGCACATGATTTTGCGGGCAGAAATTGTTTGCTTAAACTTCACTTTTTTGGGTGATGATGAATGTCGCCATTCCATGGATTGTTGTTTCGATTCTGGTGTGACGTAGGCCACCCATGTTTCGTCACCAGTAACAATTTGGTCTAAAAAATGTTCACCTTCATTGTGGTACCGCTCAAGGAAAGTCAATGCACTGCCTAAACGTTGGGTTTTGTGCAAATCCGTCGACATTTTTGGAACCCAACGTGAACACAATTTCCGGTAATTCAAGTTCTCGGTCACAATGCGATACAAAACACTACGAGAATATTGAGGAAAGCAGTCGCACAATGATGAAATTGTAAAGCGTCTGTTTTCTCTCACCTTTTCGTCCACTTTCTGCACCAAATCTTCATTAACGACCGAAGGACGCCCACTCCGTTCTTCATCATGCACATTTGTGCGGCCATCTTTAAATGCTCTCACCCATTTCCTTACCATTCCATCACTCATAATGTTTTGTCCGTAAACTTCACAGATCTCACGATGAATATCGATCGGTTTTACGCCTTTAGCACTAAGAAATCGTATAACAGCCCGTACTTCACAATCGGCGGGACTCACGATTGTCGGAGGCATCTTAAACACTCAGTAAACAACGTATACAATGAAGAATCAGACTGTAATGGCGTCAGTGCGTAGACATGAGATGTAGGTTACCAGCGCGCATGCGCGGAACGCCGACCGTATCGCTGCGGCGGCGGAATCGCAAAACGGTACTTACTTAAAAAACATGCCTCGTATATCTATAACCTGGTCAAAGAATATATGTATGAATTTAAAAAATCACGTAAATCGGATAAGTGGTTCTCGAGGGATAAGCGCACTAACGGACAGACAGACAGAGAGACGTTGCATTTTATATATATTATAGATATAGATTATTATTATTATATAACCTGCCCAAAGAACATATGTATGAATTTAAAAAAAGACAGGTAAATCGGATAAGTGGTTCTCGCGAGATAAACACATTAATGGACAGACAGACATACAGAGAGACATTGCATTTTATATATATTATAGATTACAGATTATAGATATTCTTCTGCTATATCATATTGTTCCATATTTAATGGTTTAGGCTGTGTATTGCAAAGGAACGAGCTAGCGGCAAACTTTTTCCCGACTTCATTCACTATTTTATGTCACTGTTCATTCCTTATGCTACCTATCGTAACAAAATGTAGCCTATAACCTGGCCAGAGAACATATGCATGTTTTAAAAAAAAAAAGTACGTAAATCGGATAAATAGTTCTCCAGTGATAAGCGCACTAACGGACAGGCAGACAGACAGACAGACAGAGAGACGTTGCATTTTATATATATTATAGAAAACAAAAAACTACATTAGTGAAGAAGACAAATCCCTGTACGGGAAACATAAGTGCAAAATATAAATTTAAGCAAACTTTTTTTCCGCAATAAATATGAAACAGTACTGAAAAAAACAAAATGCAAACTAGAATGCCAGAACGTATAACTAACTACTGACAGTCGAGGCTTAAACACTGTGATATTCGGGAAACTTAAACAGCCGGTCAATAGTTTTAACTCCACAATAAACAATGTTTTTAAAGTAAATCCCAAGATATAGGATCCTGCCTTTTTGCTTTTTCGATGGGGCAATAACCGACCCTATTAACAGGTTGACTGCCGACCACTCCGATCGGAGTGCGTCGGGTCTCTTCGCCAAAGCCGTCCTCTCCGATCGGAGTTCGACATGCGTTCTTACGAAACGTTTTAGTATTCCATCGGCGTTGTATATGAAACGTGTTTCTAGTGGTGGCGTTGCTTAAAAACGCAAGTTCTAACAGGTGCTTAAGTGGTTCCGCGGATTTGCTTTTGGTTTGGTTGTAATCTGCCGTACAATATGGACAATCAACCTGGGCCTTCTGGTATTAAAAAAAGACATTGTAGTGATGAAAAAAAGGTATATGATAAGAAAAAGAAGCTAACTGACACTGAATTATTGCAGCTATTGGAAGAAAGCGGAGGTAGTAGTGACGAACATTACGTACCAGACACAGACCATAGTCATGTAAATTCAAGCTCCGAGTCCGAAGAAGAGAATTTTATAGACCCTATTCGGCCACATCAAACACTTCCTAGCCTTGATGAGATAAAATGGAACGACAGAGGTGCGTTAAAAACAAATTTTGTTCCAGAAAACCCAGGAATTATTGGTGCAAATTCCAGGACAGGGTGCACCTATCGATTTTTTCGAAATGATCGTTGATGATGATTTTTTACAAACTATTGTAGAACGAACGAACTCTTACGCAGTCGAGGTTTTGCTGCGCCCAGAAACAAGTACAAAATCACGTATTATTAATTTTAAAGATCTTACTCTTGACGAACTAAAAATTTTTTGGCCCTGTTACTTCATACTGGCACAATATCCTTGAGCCGTCTTAACGATTATTGGAAAACTGATCCGCTATTTAATCTACCTGTTTTTAGAAAATATATGTCAAGGAATAGATTTTTGCTTATCTTAAAGGGTTTGCATTTTACATCTCCAGATATGGATCCGGCAGATCGGCTAGGAAAGATTAGATTTGTGGCAGATTGTTTTAACAACAAGATGGGAGAAATTTACTATCCTGGAAGAGAGTTGTCTTTGGATGAAGCTATGGTACTTTATCGGGGTCGTCTCCAGTTTAAACAGTATATCAAGAATAAGCGTCATAAGTATGGTATGAAGTTATACATGCTGACAGAGCCTAATGGACTTATTTTGAAATTTCGTGTCTACGAAGGTGCGACAGATGTTTATGGTGGAAGCGGACATACTGAAAAGATTGTTTTACATTTATTGGAGGAAAAATTGGGTGTGGGACATGCTGTTTATCTAGACAATTTTTACAATAGTGTTAATTTAGCTAGGAAATTACTTCAACAAAATACATACTGCAATGGTACGCTGAGAGCTGAGAGGAAAGATAATCCGAAAGAGGTAATGAGTGCAAACTTAAAACGTGGTGAGAATAAATCTATGTTTTGCAATGGAGTGCATGTCGGAAAATGGCGCGATAAACGCAATGTTCAATACATTTCAACAGAATTTGGAAGCGAAATGGGCATTTTTAAAAACAAAAGAAATCAAGAATGTGAAAAACCTTCCGCAATCATTGGATATAATGCTCCCTATGTCCGGTATAGATAGACAGGATCAAATGATGGCATATTATCCTTGCAGCCGTAAAACCATTCGGTGGTACAAAAAGTTATTCTTGCATGTGCTGCAAATGAGCATGATAAACGCCTATTTTTTGTACAATAAATATTCGCGGTCTGACCAGTTACGATTATATGACTTCCGATTGGATGTCATAAGAAATTTACTAGCCAGACGACCAATTACTAATTTGCCGCAAATTCCTCCAGGCCAAATAAATGTCCACGGCATTAGCAAAGTAGAAAAAATTGTTAGTGAAAAAAAAGGAACTAAAGAAACAAAATGGGTAAGCAGAAAGGAATGCAAAGAATGCAGGAAAAATAAAATAAGAAAGCAAACAGTGTATGAATGCAAAATGTGCCCTGGACAACCAGGTTTTTGCCTTAATTGCTTTGAGGATTACCATAAAAATGTACAAAAATTATTTAGAAATAAATGTTTTGAGTTCATGAGTTCGATTTATTATTTCTTTACTTATTTAATTAGACACTCCGATCGGAGTGTTCGGCATCTAATAAAAATTTTCACTTGCAATGCCGATTACTCCGATCGGAGTGAAATTTTTTTTTTCTAATATTTTGAATGGCACATAAAAAAAACACATCCAAGACTCATTTTAATTTATATTTACCACAATAAAATAAAAATATTTGGAAAAATCTTACCGGCGTCAACCACAAACTCAAAAATATAGATCGGCAGTCAACCTGTTAAGGTTTTGTGCATAGTTGCCAGGTATTACGATAAAAGTATTTTTTATTTTACCTGCTTTGTATACCGCCCTTACTTGCACCTGCAATCATATCGGATCTATTTTTACCTATATATTTACTACCTGGCAACCCGGTTTGGAGCCCTTTACGTATTTGATAATATAGACCTAATGACCACAGGCCCTCATTACGATTCGAAAGATACTTTTTATTATTTTTATTTTTAGTTTTAGTTACAACTTATAACGTAACGGTTCTATTTTAATTATGTGGCGTCCGTGAGAAAATTGTAATAGTGGCTATCGCAAGAGAAAACATTTATCACTTGACGCTAAACAAATACGACAGTTTGGTAAAAGAAAATTTGAATAAACAAAGTGCTTTGCAAAAAACCCCAATTTCTACGTTTAAGGGTATTGTAGGAAAACCATCACTGACGAACAGGAAAAAAAACGGAAAAATTTTCAAATGCATCATGTAGACCAGTGATTCCCAAAGTGGTTCAGGTGGACCCCCAGGGGTCCACGGGAGACTCGACGGGGGTCTACGTTGGCGTGAAAAAAAAATGGGGGTTCAAATTTATCTGGTTTCGATAGTAAAGAACAAAAATGTTGGCTTGGCTTTACCTATCAATGTAGGCAGATAATACACTACTTAAAAAAATTAAGGGAGCAAAAAAAATTCCAATTTTTCGGTGATTTTTGACAGGCTGTATTTCGGTGAAAAATGGTCGTATTGAGACTTTAAAAAAAAGCATTTTGAAGCTATAAGATTCTAATTTTCAGATTTTTTGGCTAAAATTTTTTAGGAGCCACGGTTCTCATGCAATCCTAACAGATAGCGCGAAAAAATAATATTGCAAATATTTTGCTTTTTTTTTTGGTCCACGGGCTTGAAAAAAATTTTTTCAGTTAGGCCGGCATATGGATCAGATAGCCTGTTTATTTAGCATTAATTTCCTCGTTTTAAAACCTCCCTTAATTTTTTTGAGTGGTGTATTTTAAGAAGGTCAGCGACTGTTACTTGCAAAAACTTGCATATTCGATATTCAGTACAACGCGCGTCGAGACTTGCAAAACGCCGCCTGCCCGCCCGCAACGCAACCCGTTTAGCCGTGCAAAGGGACTAAAGACGACTTGTGCTGTGCTTGCAATCTTGCATGAACTTGTTTGATTCTTCACCAATATAAATACGAATGCCAAGGACAAACGTTACTCATTTGTTTCCGGAATTTTGAAAAGAAAAGTGTGAGTGAATCGATGTCAGTGTTTGCCAGTGCCGGAAAAAGTAAGTACCTGCCTATTTGTTATTCATACTTTTATTTTATATTGTAATAATATTATATTTGTTATGTTTGCGTGTAGTAGGTACGTAATACAAATTAAATACTGAACGAGGCCATTATTCGATACTTAACAGAACAGAAAGCCGAGAAAGATTGAGCTTTTAGTACTTTCTATTATAAAATTATTTATTTACCCGACTGTGGTGATTCACTAAAGGAGAGATATATGATTGACCTGCATGTTTGTACATATTTCAGTGCCCACGTAGTTGCTAATGCTAAATGACTAAAAATATTGTACGTGTCTTTATGTACCACTCGTAACGTACATCAAAGTAATAAATAAATCATTAAAATCACGGAGTTTTGATGTCAAAATATTTTTTAAAAGTATTTTCTCTCGAATTTACAGAAATGTATCAAAATATAATTAATCAAAAAATATTTTATATTACATTAAAATAGGTTCAACCGTTTTGTGAAAACCTCTATATGGGTCTTAGCAGTTTATTGCTTTTAATAATAAAAATCAGTTTTGCCGCATTTGGTTTTTTCATTGCAATAATTAATTAATCCTATTTTATTCTGTTAAAATAGCCATATCCTGTTAAAGTCGCCTGATGATTACTAAAAAAAAACATTTTTTTCTTTACAGGTAGGTAACTGATACGAAACATGGCTGAATCTAAGAAGAAATGTCGACAGTACAGTATTGATTATTTGAAATTTGGTTATCTTCCATCAAAGGCAGACAAACGATTGCCCATATGCCTTTTATGCAACAAAGTTTTGAGCAATGACTCTATGAAACCATCAAAGCTCGAAGATCATCTAAGAAGGTGTCATCCTGATAAAATAGGTAAAGATTTAAAATATTTTCAAACATGGAAGGAAAAATATGAAAAGAGACCCACCGTGCACAGTATGTTCGCTTCAACGTTTCAAAGTAACGATGATGGCTTACGCTCATTGCTTATAGCGAAATCTGGAAAACCGCACACCATCGGAGAACAGTTAATTTTACCCGCTGTTGAAGAGGTTTTAAAAACTGTTCTGCACAAACCTTCATTTGACGTACTCAAAAGAATTCCTTTGAGTAACAACACTGTACAAAGACGTATTGATGAAATGAGCTCTGATATTAAAAGCGTCTTGTGTAATTATCTGCAAACAACTCATTTTACTATTCAACTGGACGAGTCAACTTTACCTGGTAACGAAGCATTATTATTGGCATATGTTCGATTTGTTATGGACGAAGAAATCCATGAAGAGCTGCTATTCGCGAAAACTTTGGAGACGGACACTAAAGGCGAATCAATATTTAATGTCCTGAGTGATTTTTTAAAGTAAAAATCGATTCCATTTACAAACATTATTTCGGTGGCAGCAGATGGAGCTCCTGCCATCTTCGGGCGATATCGTGGGTTTATAAGCCATCTTAAAAGAATTATACCAGGAGTAACTGCAATTCACTGTGTCATCCACCGACAACACCTGGTAGCGAAAAATTTGAGTGATAGATTGCACCAATCGCTTCAATTTGTGATTAAAGCAGTTAACAAAATAAGAAGCAATGCGTTGAATACCCGTTTATTTGCACAATTGTGCGACGAAAATGATGAAGACTTCCAACGATTGCTCTTACATACTGAAGTACGCTGGTTTGTCGAAAGGTGCATGTTTAACAAGATTTTACTCACTTTTTGAATCAGTTTTAGAGTTTCTGGAAAGTAAAGATCCAGATTTAAAAGAAAACCTGATCAAATTAAAAGCAGACATCGCGTATTTGAGAGATTTGTTCAAAAAATTTAATGACATTAACTTGCAGTTACAAATTTAATAAAAACAAAGGGTGTAATTTCGGTTTTTCTTGGAAAATTGAAATTTATGAAGCAAAATATTAGTGGGTGTGAATTCTCCCAGTTTCCAAACTTGTTACAGGCAGAATGTCTTGATGAGGATATTCAGACATACGTTCAACATTTAAATGCCCTGCATGATGACTTCAAAAATGGATTTGAAGATATTCTGACGATGGAAATACCACCATGGATCATAAATCCATTTGATGAAACGGAAGTGGCGCATGTGGTATTACAAGAGGAGCTACTCGAGCTTAGCACCAATGAGGAGCTGAAGGTGAAATTTAAAAAAGCTATCAAACATTTTGGCTGCAGGCAGAAATACCCGAAAAATATCCTGGCCTGTGGGAAATTGCGAGAAAATTTTTGATAGCGTCGTCGTCATACCGTGTCGAAAAAAGTTTTAATGTCGTTACAAACCTATTAACAAAAAAAAGGAGCAGATTGAACATCACAGAACGGGGAGATTTGCGATTATTCCTTACAAAACTGAAGCCATATATTAATAATTTGCTGTCAATCCATCAAGTACATCCCTCCCATTAAAATTATGACTATTGTTTTTTAATTGTTGATTTGCATTGTTGAACTTACGGTATGTTATTAATGTTTAATTTTAATTCTATTAAGTCTATAATCATATTATTTTAATAAATAGAACACAAGAAAATATAGTATTTTTCTTTTTATTTTTACCACTCCGAATTTAGGGTTGGAACTCAGCCACGACGCAAATTTCCATCGTTAGATCTAATCTTCACATTTTTTGACGAGTTTTGGGAATATGGTAGAAATGTAGCAGCAGGGGGTCCACCCAAACCAGTAAAATTTTGAAAGTGGTCTACGAGAAAAAAAAGTTTGGGAATCTTTGATGTAGACGATTGTGAAAAAGACGTCATCAGGAGAAAAATATATTCTATGTATGGAGAGCAGTTGGTGCCGACACTAAATAAAATAAAATTAAGAAATAAAAAAAAATATAATTCAAATAAAAAATGCCTTTTGATTATAATCAATTGCGACATAAAGGCTAACTTGCAAAGGAAAGCTCATCAATAAATCCCCTGGGGAAACATACAAGCTGAAATAAGAAAACAAAGATAATCAAGAGCTAATTTGCTTGCAACGAAAAAATTTATTGGTTAGAAATAAAAAGCCCACGAGAAAAAATAAAGGAAAAGATGAAGAGGTACAGTATCAAACAAATTGTGGACTGCAGATGGACGTTTATCATATTGGTGACATTATTAATTCTCAACCGTTAACTAATATATTGAATAATGTTTCAATTACATCCGGTTGCTGTGGCTTAGTGTATCGGGATTTTCAACTACAGCTGATATTTTGCAAATAGCGGTGAAATATCGGGCAATGTTTATATTAGGCCTACGCAACTGATTAATTACCACGCTTTAAAAATTACGGGCTTAGAACATATTAATGGCGACCTGTATTTATATGGCAAATCTATCAAAACAATCACTCTAAAGGACGCATTAATTTCATTCCAACGGTTCTTAAGTTTTTCTCCAAAACCTTGCGTACTTGTTGCCCATAGTGCACAGTTTGATTCGTCCCATTTAATTCAAGGTATAATTAATTTTACAATGATCGAGGATTTTAATTGCTGGTTTTTCAGACACAGTAAGTCTTTTTAAAAAACGCTCAGAAATATTTCAGTCGGAAAGTTAACGCATGATTTATTGCAAATAGCTCCAAACGACAAATTCCATGATGCGATATATGACGTGAAAATCCTTGAGAATTTGGCAAATGAGTTTTTGAAGAGATAAGATTTAATTACAAATTACCTATCGCCTAAAGAGTGTGTCATGAATAAACTAATATTGATATCGTTAATGCTTTCAAAAAGTGTTATTTCAGATCTTACGATTAAAAGAATTGCATCTGAATGCATAACTTTGAAAGATCTAAAAAGTTCTTATGATAAATTGGTCTACAGAAATAGTGCAATTATTATCTGGTCGAAAAGACAATGGGAAACCACGTGTAACCAAAGATACGCGAGTAGTAAATAAAGTAATTAATTAGTTTACAAATAGTTTATAGTACTTATTTATTTATCACTAGTATCATTAATTACACAGCCCCACAAAAAAAAAGTGGGGTATACTTTTGATGCGATATATCAGATCCGTAGTATTTTTGCCCGCTGATCACGAATCTGACGTCAGAATATCGCCATCACATCTCAATTTTTTTCTAACCTCAAAAAATAGGTAAAAATTAGTAAAAATTAAGAAAAATATACTCCTAAAAAATTGATTCAAGCTTTTTCATGAATCCAAAGATGTATTAATATGTATTCGGACACGCTAAGCTAATATTCATCGGTTGGATTAAGCCATACAGTTCTGTTTTCTTTCTAACCTCAATAAATCAGACAGATATAGTGCTTCTCGAATGCAAAAAACGAATTCAAATTAAAATTCAACCGATTCTTACCAAATTTGGTACACGGGGGTTTTTTGGGTTGCTGATCATGAATCTGAGGTCGGATTTGCAAAATTCAAAATGGCGGATCCAAGATGGCGGACAAAATTTTTGAAAACCAACCGATTCCTACCAAATTTGGTATACAGTTGGGGAATCCTCAAACTTGATACTCTAAAACCCTAAACCCTGAAACCTTAGGCTCCCACACCCTGTAACCTCAAAAAAATAGACCTCAATAACCCTGTAACTTTAAAAATGAGACCCAATAAACTCAAAACCAGGCCAAGCAATATTGTTACAATTTTCAGATCTCCACAAATTTTCCAGTTATGATCAGCATATTTTATTTTTATCAAAAACTGCTTCATTTTTTCATATTGCTCTTCCATAACTGTGGAATGAGCAATCGGAATGGGAGCGTAAACGTTGGTATTATGCAGCAAAACTGCCTTAATGCTCCGTTTAGAAGAATCAATGAACAGTCTCCATTCTTCAGGATCGTATGAGTTATTTTGAAATTCATCCATTAGACCTTTTACATCGGTACAATATGAAAGTGACAATTCCTCGTCCATTGTGAAATATTTTCGAAATTCTTCATCTCTGTTTCTATAATAAGAAATCGTAGCTTCTGGCTTAAGTAAATGTCTTTTCTTTAAAAAGGAAGCAAGATGCTCTGAACCATCTTTGGATAAGCCTAAATCTCTGACTAGATCACTAAGTTCTGACTGTGATACGAGTATTGGTTCTGGTTTACGGTTGTATGGTAGAAATTTTTTATCTGTGTCACTAGTATATGATAGGTTGTCACTAGAACATTCTTTAGTAACAGTGTTTGAATCTTTTTCGACAGTCTCAATGTTTTCGGCATGAACTGATAAGGTGAAATCATTTGTTTCCATAACATCAGCATCAAGTGGTTCAGGAGGCGGAATTAGTTTAGTTGGTCTTGTTACTGTCGAAACATCGTTATAAGTAATAGTGCTTTTATTTTTTCGGTTATGCCTAGATACAACATTCATACAAAAAAGTAGCAATCATTTTCACTGTATGGTCTATTCCATATTGCTGGTCTGGAATATTTAATCGCCTTCTTATTGATGTACAACTTTATTTTGCAAGAACTGCAAATGATGTGGGGAACCCAATCTGTATCCTGGTGCTGTATTTCAATGTTAAAACAATCCTTATATAACGTTTTAATCTTATCCGTTATCGGTGACCCCATTTTACTCAATACGTGTTGACAGCAAATATAACAAAATGAATCACTGTTTTTATCGCACTTATGAAAAGTCCTTGTACAGTGAGACCGTTTTCTTGTAGCATTATACTCTACATGAGCCAAGTCACCCACACATGAAGAGCTACGGTCGCTGGATGACGACGGCTGCGGGCCCGCTTTCCCACCCTGACCAACCGCCGATACTGGGTTTCCGAGTCCCTGCATCGTAATTCTCTTTCTTCTACCTGCCATGACGGCATCTAAGCCGTTATCCAGGGACTCTGCCGGCTAGTGGAGTAACACCGTTGCCCACCGTCACCACGTGGAGGTGCCCTGGATGCAGGTAGAAGAATAAAAATCGACCGATGAATTTTCTCGGCGTTCAAAATGGCGCGAAAACATCTGTCATCTTGAATTTTGCAAATCCTCAGATTCGTGATCAGCGACCCAAAAAATCCCCGTGTACCAAATTTGGTAAGAATCGGTTGAATTTTAATTTGAATTCGTTTTTGCATTCGAGAAGCACTATATCTGTCTGATTTATTGAGGTTAGAAAGAAAACAGAACTGTATGGCTCAATCCAACCGATGAATATTAGCTTAGCGTGTCCGAATACATATTAATACATCTTTGGATTCATAAAAAAGCTTGAATCAATTTTTTAGGAGTATATTTTTCTTAATTTTTACTAATTTTTACCTATTTTTTGAGGTTAGAAAAAAAGTGAGATGTGATGGCGATATTCTGACGTCAGATTCGTGATCAGCGGGCAAAAATACTACGGATCTGATATATCGCATCAAAAGTATACCCCACTTTTTTTTTGTGGGGCTGTGTTATTTATTTAGTTTTGTGGAGAAGATATATAGATATAAAACCGTTTTTTTAATATATATTTAATATTGTTATGAATTGATATGTAACAGTGTTGATAAATAAATATAATATTAACTTAAAATATTGAAAAATTATTGAACCTACACACACATATTTTTGTTAAATATAAATTTTTTAAATACTAAAGAAAAAAATAATAAATATCAAGATACAAATTCAAATTTTTAATTAATACATTTAATATTTTTATTTGATGATTATAGATAAAGTTGATAAATATATTGTGTTTATTCAATAAATTATTTAACCTACAAATGAATTTATGTTTAAAAGTTAACCATTTTTAAATGCCGTTTGAATGTTGGAGCGTAAAATATAACGACATATAGCGTTATCAAATTGTGATATTTGTCTCTCACTACGAGGTTATTCTTTTAAACAAATATCAACTTTAAATATTTATGTCGATAAATTTTTTTTTTTTTTTTTTTTTTTTTCAAAACTTTTCTAATTTTTTTTTTTTTACTAAATATTAGCTTTTTAAAAAAATTCGTAAGAAAAGTTCTTAAGATATACACAAAACTATGTCTTTTTTATCTTTCATTGGCCTATTGCATGTTAATTAGGTGCACTTTAATTATGAATATCTCGCTTCGCAATCGGTCATTTTTTTTTTAATTAAATGAAAAACATTTAGATTAACATTATATTTCAATTTCATCAAATTCGTAAGGAAAGTGGATTTTCGAGTAAACTACCTTAAATACAGGGATGTTCGGGAAAATTCACAGCCCGCCGATATTTTTAAAGTCAACAAAATAAAACATTTCTATTTTGCATAAGGATTCGAAATGTAACGACAAGAAAACGAAGATTTTATAGAATATGAAATTTCAAGGAGAAAATAAACTTTTCTCTTTCCACTGGCATTCTGTAAGGTAAATGAGGAAAAAGAGGAAAGTGCGTGAAAGAGAACACTTCGTTGCGTGTGCAGACAAGAGGATTGGGGGCAATTGCCATTACAGTAATAACAAAAATAGGCCAACCGGATCACAATACACCACAAAATGAAGTTATATTCTTACTTGAAAAAGTCAATTCTATTTTTGACATGGGAAGAACCAAGATAAATGGTAAAGTGACATTCCATTTTCCTTTTGCCTTGGAAAGTTGTTCGACTAAGCCGATAGTTCCTTACAAAATGATAAATTTGACATTTATTACAAAACGAACGACTCTTTCCTTCTGTCTGTTACAGAATCCCAATCCCGGTTCAATTTTGAATCAAACCAAGTACAATCGTCGTAATTTAAACAGGCGATTGTTGCAACCGATTACCAATAAAAAAAAACACAGAACTTGTATAATTACAACATTATTATTAGCCTCGCTGTTATAAGGACTAAATACTCAAGGTTCCAGAAACGGCTGGATCGGCTTTCCTACGTTTCCCCTATGATTGTATGAAACATAGTTGGGAACTTTTACTCTTCAAGAGTGCGACAAAATCGAATAAACCTGGAGAGACTCGTCTAAGTTATACCCGATTAGCATTCTATCTTTTATAGTTACAGTCAGTCCAAAAAGTCTCCATACACCACCTGCTTTCTATACTGTTTTTCTATTATGCTGTATGTATGTATTAATTGGAACTATGAGAAAAACATGTTTAAATTAATATTTGAAACTTAACCAACGAGGATTAGAATTTTTGTATGGGTCTAGCACATGTGCTAGTCCCTAAAGCATTCCAGGAGCGGCATGTGTGCGGGTGGGTGCGGAAATTAAAACAACTACAACATTTTATTTAGAAGTTACATTATTCTTATAAAAATGTAAACAAAATGAATGCAAAAAAAGTCTACATACACTCAAGTACTGCACTGAAAAAAACACGTTATAATCAGCCGCATGTTATCAAGCTGTCTATTGCTCGCTAAACTGAAAACAAATGACTAATTTTCGGCCATACTTTATAATCTGTCACTTGTTGCTAATAATTTTGCAGTGGATTTTCAAAGTATTATTAAAAATGAGCGAGAGAAATTGTGAAATTCAATTTCAAGTTCGAAAGATCATAATTGATTTGTGGAAAGTTGGAAAATCCTACAGAAATATAGGAAAAGTTGTTAAAATGTAGCATGCTTGTGTTCAGTACATTGTAAATCAGTATAAATCAACGGATTCCTATAAAATTCGACCACGCTCCGGTCGTCCCAAGAAACTGACTCCACGTGAAGAGGCCAGTATTGTTAGACAAATAATTATAGATCCCAAGAAAAGTGCACTAAAATTAAAAGAATAAGCACAGGAGCTATTTTCGAAAAATGTTTGTTCACAAACGATGAGAAATTGTTTACATAGTGCAGGTTATAAGGGGCGTGCAGCCAGGAAGAAGCCGTTAATTTCGGAAGCTAATCGCGAAAAGCAGTTAGCTTTTGCTAGGGAATACGTTACTAAACCTCTTGAATTTTGGGAATCCGAAATCTTTAGTGATGAAACTAGAATTAACCTTTTTGCGTCTGATGGCAGAATTAAAGTTTGGAGAAAGAAGAATACCGCATTCGATATTAAAAACATCTGTTCCACGGTGAGACAAGGGGGTGGCAGTGCTCTGCTTTGGGGATGCATGTCCGCTGGAGGCATTGGAAATTTACATTTTATTAATGGTACCATAGATTAGCATGTTTATCTGAACATGTTGAGAGCACTCGAAAAAAGATACATTTTCCAACATACACCTCCGCAATCACCCCACGTTAACCCCATCGAGCATTTATGGGAGGAACTTGAACGGGGAGTTCGCAAACGTAATGTTTCAAATAGAGAAGAATTAAAAAACAGAATATTGAACGAATGGGAGAAGATGCCAGCAGAAGTTACTAGAAACCTGGTCGCAAGCATGACAAAAGGGTTACAGGAGATTGTCAAGGCCAACGGCGGTCCCACTAAATATTAGTTTAAACGCGCTCCTCTGCTCTTTATTTTGTTTATAAATGATCTGTTATCGACATCATCGCTCAACGGGGCTTATGTTTGCAGATGATTTGAAGATCTGTCAGCAAGTTGGTAGTGTTGAGGACGTTGTGGCGCTCTAAGATGACCTTGATCTGGTTTGGCAGTGGACAGAGTCCAATCATCTATTTTTAAATGTAAGCAAATGTTTCACCATTAGCTTCTATAGAGTCCCATCCTCATACTCTATCGAAGGTGTTCAACTTCCTTACAGGAGTTCAGCAAAGGACCTTGGGTTGTTTTCGAAAGACTTACTTTTACAAAGCATATATCTGCCATCAGCCAGAAAGGGCTAAGCATGCTGGGTTTTGTTTTGAGAAATTGCGGGCATTTCTCTATGACTGTTTTGAGAGTGTCGTATTGTGCTCTTGTGAGAGCAAACTTGGAATATGCGACGATAATTTGGACTCCATTTTATGAGTTGCATAAGGGAACAATCGAAAGAATGCAAAATAAATTTTTGAGATTTTCCGCACTCAAGTGCAACGGTACACTTGTGAATTATCATTACATACTTTGGAAATAAGAAGATCTCTTTATGATGCATGTTTTATCTTCAAACTTACTAATGAAATCACTGACTCTCCTTAGCTACTCGCTAAAATAAACTTTAATATACCCAAAGGCAATCTTTGCCATCATGATCTCTTTTGCATCCCTTCCATCGCACGAATTATGGGATACACTCTCTCATTCATAAAGCTTTGAGGACTTGGAATTCCTTGGATGGGCGGCTCGATATGTTTAACGGCTCTGTCTCGGGACTTAGGTTCCAGCTGCTGAGAGCTCTGTAGAGGTTCTACTTGATCAGTGTTTATTATTGTCAATACTATTATTGTTTTTATATTTCTGAGGTTAGTTTCTTTCATGACCTGTATCTATTTTATATATTTTGTTATTGAGGATGTTTATGTGTTGAATATTTTTTATTTAGATATAGTCTTTGTCACGTGTTTGTTTTTTTCTCTCTTTTTCTAATTTTAAAATATTTGTATCTGCATTTGTATCTGTTTTAATTTTGTACTTCAATGGGGTTTCCCGTAAAATTTGTGTAAATAAATAAACGAAGTTGTTATTTTCCGTTAAATTCCGTCAAACTATTATTGGTAATTGTTAAGTATATGGCGACTTTTGACATTAATTTTGTTTACATTTTTATAACAATGCTGAAACTTCTAAAAAAATGTTCCGTAGTTCCTGTTTGGTTAAGTTTCAAATATTAATTTAAACATGTTTTCTCATAGTTCCAATTAATTAGTTAAACATAACAGAAAAATAGTATAGAAAGCAGGTAGTGTATGGAGACTTTTTGGACTGACTGTACATTTGGGCGATCAACCATCAAATATTTATTCTAAAACTTAGTTACAAATTCTGTTAAGTCTTTACTGGTAATTTAAAAGAAAGATATCTTTTATGCGACTGGTCGAAAGATTATCAGGTTGTAATCAATTCATTAATTTCACAATGGTATTTATGACGTGCCATATCCGGAAAAAAATAGTGTTGTAGCAAGTTTCGCCCTGCAAAATGACCCATTTCGAACGTGTCATATAAATAATTCTGGTTCTAACCTTTTTACTTATTTAGGTAAACTAAAAGACGCGGAACTAGAACGCCTCCAAATAGAAGCGGACATAGCTGATATGGAAGAAGAAAAGGTCAGTCTTAGTCAAGAATTGATAGAACTAAATAGAGAAACCCTAGAGTGGGAGAAAAAAGTAAAATTAGCTAGAGAAACAAAACAACACGTAAGAGGTCACGTCAGTGTTAGCGGCGAGTTGGAAATAATGAGGCAAGAAATACAGAGGATGAATGTTATTTACAGGTAAGTTAATAACTGTCATTGTGGCAAAAATTCCAAAATTAACTAACCTTAAATATTTTAGTCAATTGAGAAACGCTCAAGCAAAACTAATCAAAGATCTAGAACACTGTGTATCCCGACGAGACGCCATTTTTACCGTAGCCGAAGCAAGACAAAAAAGATCCAAACAAGCCGAAGAGAAAACCCGAATAAATTACACAAGAAAAATGGACGACATAAGAAACAAAATAAAACAACAAGAGAACGAGGTAAAAGCGATAAAACAAAAAACTGAAGAAGTTTTAACGAAAAAACGTCAACTCCAATATGAGATAGAGAATGCTGAAAGCGATATGAATTTTTGCAAAAGTTACATTCAAACGTTGAAACATGAATCGGAAAAAAGGATAACAAACAGACAATTAAAATTTGAAATGCTACTGATGATGCAGAAAAAATTAATCGTCTACAATGATTTGGCTGCTAACAGACGCCCGTTCATGTATACGAAAAAAGAAAAAATGCAAGGGGAATATTATTATCAAAAAGACACTAACCAAAAGTTGTGTCGTATAGTACAAAAGTTAACGTCCGATTTTCCAAACTATCGTCATGAATTCACAAGATTGTACAATACACTAAAACTTAGTGTTCACACTGCTTACCAAAGTAACCTTGAACTTAGATTCGATATTTAACTGTGTTTTTTTGTATTAATTGCCGAAATATAGGTTTTCATATGACGCAAATTTTTTGTTTAATGAGTGGAAGGTCTTCAAGAAAAGTCTATCTATTATACATCTTAACTTTTTAATTTTTTTTTTTTAAATCCTTCTTTACAAAACAGTTTACATCCCTTTTTCGAAGAAATGCCTTTCCAACGACAAACCTTGGTTTGACCAAAAATGCAAAGAAGCTGTTGCTTCTAAATATCTTGCATACCGACAATGGCGTGAAAATCCTAACAGCATCAATCATAACACTTTTGTTCATACCAGGAACAGATGCAAGGAAATTATCGACGAGACCAAGGAGGCACACAATCAACGGATTAGAAACAAACTTCTCGTTTGCCCCAACAATTCCAGGTCCTTTTGGTCAGTCGCTAAGGCTGTTAGTCAAAATTTCACCAAATCCACCATACCACCACTCACACGGCCAGATAATTCTATTGCAACGACACCTGTTGAGAAAGCGAACTTGTTGGCTGAACTCTTTGCTTCACACTCTACTGTCGATTTCCAAAGAAAAACACCACCTACTATTCCCATATTGCAGTCAAGGATGCCCGATGTTGTTTTCAGACAGCGCATCATAAAGCGTATTTTAATGAAGCTAGACACCAAAAAGGCTTCTGGCGCTGACGGAATACCTGCCATAGTTCTCAAGAACTGTGCGATGGAACTAACACCAGTTTCCTGTAGACTTTTCAATCTCTCCTACAAAAAGGGCATATTTGCTTCCTGCTGGAAATGTGCCACAGTTCAGCCGATACCTAAAAAAGGCAAGAAGACCTTGCCAAATAACTACCGACCAATCGCACTGCTTTCAATAATATCAAAAGTCATGGAAAAGGCTATCAATCAGCATCTTCTAAAATATCTTGAAGGATTCAACATTATTAGCGATCACCAATATGGCTTTCGTAAAAATAGATCAACAGGAGATCTTCTGACTTATGTAATACATGTTTGGAACAACGCAATTGAACACTTTGGAGAATCTTGAGCGGTGGCTCTTGACATATCCAAGGCATTCGACCGTGTTTGGCGCGATGGGCTGTTGGCTAAGCTACGTTCTTATGGTATGTCTGAAAAGTTCTGTTTGTGGCTCTCATGTTTCCTCAGAGGGGGTTCCTTACGAATGGCAGTCGACGGATTTCTTTCTAACACCTTCACTATCAACGCCGGTGTACCCCAAGGCTCAATACTGTCACCTACTTTCTTTCTCATTTATATTAACGATCTGCTGGAAAAGCCCGAGAATCCAATCTACAGCTTTGCAGATGACAGTACACTTATCTCTTCATTCACTTTGAACGCTCGGACATCGACTACTCAGACGAATATCCGCAGACAGCAGGAAGTCATTCAACTTAACAAAGATCTGGAAGAAATTCTATCTTGGGGTGACAGTAACCAAGTGGAATTTGACGCTATAAAAACCCAGGAGGCAGTTTTTTCTAAAAAAGTTAACGTTGCTGAACCCGACATGGTTATGTCGGGACACTCCATTTCTCTAACATTGTCACTCAATTTGTTAGGCGTTAATTTGGGAGCAAATATGTCCTGGCATGAACATGTTGCATGCATAGCAAGGAGAGCTTCTCAAAAGTTGGGAGTATTATTTCGAATCAGAAAGCTTTACACTCCACAACAACTGTTAATTCTTTACAAAGCTCAAATTCGATCAACTATGGAATACTGCTCCCATGTTTGAGGCTCCGCCCCCAAACATACACTGCATTTGTTGGATTCTATTCAGAGAAGAGCTGTTCATCTGATTGGAGACCCGGAACTGACAGGCGGCCTTGATTCGCTGGAACATCGAAGAACGATTGGCAGCTTGAGCCTATTCTACAAGTCTTTTCGTGGAAAGTGTTGGAAGGATGTGGCCCGCTTAATTCCTCCCAGAGCGGTGCATGTTAGAAGTACACGTCGCGCTAATACTTCACATCCGTATGAGGATCAGCTTGTTACTCCTCATACAACGCTTTTCAAGCAGTCTTTTATATGGTGAACATCATCCCTTCGGAATAATTTGCCCAGGGCTGTGTTTCCCACCGAGTACAATTTACAGCGATTCAAGAACAACGTAAATCGCTTTTCTCCGCACACGTGTCGCTCCTGTAGAGCTTTAGGGACTTCCCTGTAGCACGTGTGCTAGACCCATTAAAAAATTTTAAAAAAAAGAGCAACTCTACATGGAACATTTTAAATTCGCGCAAATTACCTGATTATACAGTCAGTCCAAAAAGTCTCCATACACTACGTGCTTTCTGTACTAGTTTTCTGGTTTTTTTTTGTGGATCTTGCACAGGTGCTACAGGAAGTCCCAGAAGCGGCATGCGTGCGGAAAAATCGATTCACGTTGTTCTTAAATCGCTGTAAATTGTACTCGGTGGGAAACACAGCCCTAGGCAAATTATTCCAAAAGTATGATGTTCTCCATATAAAAGACTGCTTGAAAAGCGTTGTACGCGGAGTAACAACTTGAACCTCATAGGGATGAAGGATACGGAATGTTTAACTAATTAATTGGAACTATGAGAAAACATGTTTAAATTAATATTTGAAACTTAACAAACGGGGATTAGTATTAAAAACAACTACGGAACATTTTATTTAGAAGTTACATCATTGTTATAAATATATAAACAAATTTAATGTCAAAAAAGTCTCCATACATTCAAGAACTACATCGAAAAAAACACGGTTAATCAGCCGCATTTTATCAAGCTATCTATTGCTCGCCAAATTGAAAACAAATGAATAATTTTCGGCCATACTTTATAATCTATCACTTGTTACTAGTAACTTTGCAGTGGGTTTTTCAAAGTAGTATTAATAAAAATAACCGGTCAAGTGCGAACTTGCGCAATTAGTGTTCCGTACGTTAATTGCTTTAAAAAAAAAAAATTTTGTAACGGAAATATAAAGTGACTTCACAAAACACACCCCAAATGAGTTTTCAACAAAGTTTGTTTCCAATATTTACTGAAAATTGATGACCTTGAAATTTTTGTTTTTTTATATACAGTAGAATCTCACAAATTCGAACCGTCACAAATTCGAACCGTCCAGAAATTAGAACCGGCCATTTCAATGTATTGGACGCTCTGAAATTAGAACCTGTGGTTCTAATTTCTGGAAGTGTTGTTTTTTTTTGGTTTTTATTTCCACTAGAAAATATTTTTTTCTATGATTTTGAACTAAATAGGCGAGAGGAAAAAAAACAGGGGGTTCTAATTTCTGGAAGTTTTTTTACTTTTTTTTGTATTTTCATTACAAATTATTTTTTTTCGCTCATTAAAGTAAAAATAAAACGGGGAATCACCGAGTTATTCGTGATGTGTACAATTCGGTCCTATGCGTGTGAAATTTGATATGCTTGTACAAATTTGGGTCAGTTGATGACTGAAGGTCAAAGTGAAGTGTTCATACGTGTGAAAGTTAAAAAAGAAATGCCAAATAAAACGTAAAAAAAAATACCTCATCTTTGGATACTAAGGTTAAAATATTAAGACTTAATGAAGGCGTGAGTGGAAATCGTTTAGCTCAAGATTTTATGTGACAAAAATCTTCCATCAGCTACATAAAATCAAAAAAACAAGAAATAATGGTTGCAGTTACCAGCACCTATCGGGAAGCAAAAAAAACCTTTACATAAGGCAGAATATGAGGAAATGAAAAAGCGCCTTTATAAGTGGTTTTTAAATCAACGTGAAAAGAAGAACACAGTGACAGGACCCGTATTAAAAGCAAAAGCTAAGTCAATTTTTAGTGAAGTGTACCCCGATAAAGATGAAAACGCATTTACTGCAAGTGATGGATGGTTTTCCAAATTTAAAACCCGTCATGGAACACGGTTTTTAAAAATTGGTGGTGAAATACTTTCGAGTGATGTTGGTGAGGTCACTCCATTTCTACACAGATTTCGTGCAAAAGTCGCGGAATGGGGTTATTGGAAACACAAATCTATAATGCTGATGAAAGCGGATTATTTTTTCCGTTGGCTTCCAGATAAAACATTTGTCGCTGCTTGTGAAAAAAGTGCCCAAGGATTTAAAATTCAAAAAGAACGCGTTTCAATTTTACTAGGCGCAAATTCTGATGGCTCACACAAATTAAAACCGTTGATTATTGGAAAAGCTAAAAAGCCAAGAAGCTTCAGAGGATTTGATAACCCACTTCATTATGACTTTTCGAAAAATGCGTGGATGACTTCCCGGATTTTTCATGATTGGTTTCACAAGATATTTATCAAAGAAGTATGTTTAACCAATGCATATTTTAAGTTCCATATTTTTTAATTTTATTTTTTTTTTTTGTTCTACAGGTCATCCGATTTTCTGAAGACAATAATTTGGCCCCAAAAGCTCTTCTGCTTGTAGATAACTGTTCCGCTCATGTTGATAAACTTCAAAGTGAGGATGGTAATATAATTGCATATTTCTTGCCGCCAAATGTAGCAGCAGCTGTGCAGCCAATGGATCAAAATCCTATTAAAATGACAAAACTTATTTACAGAAGTAAGTTGCTATCTCAATTAATTGGTGATGGTGGTGATATTGATAAGCTTTTGAAACGGCATTCAATCCGAGATGCAATAATATTGTTGAAACAAGCATGAGATGAGGTACAACAGACAGTGTTAAAAAATTCTTGGTCCAAATTATTAAATTGGAACTCGGGCGATTATGACAGCGATGATGATTTGCCACTAGCACAATTGGCTCAACGAAATCAGGATTGCAATGAAGTTCTTCAAATAAAATCTTGATCTTTTTGAATGAAATTATGCCAAACAATTCCGTAAATGTAAATGAAATCGAGGAATGGAATGAAGATGTGTTTACTGACGGATCTGATGCAGAGAATAGCGATGAGGAGGCTTCAGATAGCAGCGACGTCGACATAACGCCAGCTATTCCTCATTTAAAAGTCCTTGAAGGCATCAATAATGTTATAAAATGGTGCAAAACCAGTGATATATTTTCCAGTAAACACATGTCTAAACGTTTTGGACGTCCGTAACGATATCGTTGTATCCAGTTTAAATAAATCAAAAAAACAAACAAGTATTACTGATTTTATGTTAAAAACCAATTAAATACCTAATAATTAAAAAACTTTTTAAAAAGTTTTTCTATGAATTTAATATGTTCAATTAATTAAATGTTAATAAATAAAAACTGTTTTGTGTTAAAATAAAGCTTACATAACTAGTTTTATTATAATTTTATCATTTTCTGTAAAAAAAAAAAAAATGTCCAGAAATTCGAACTTTTCAGAAATTCAAACTGCCCGATGCACAAAGTGGTTCTAATTTGTGAGATTCTACTGTACCAGATAAATTATTAAAGGTAATGCACCCGTGATAATTTTCGTTCAATCTACACCCCTTGGAGAATATTCCAGAATTTTTTTCAAAATTTTTTGACAGCGATTTTTCACGATTTTTTAAAAATAATACAAAGAAAAGTGCGCGCAAGTATTACATTATATATGGGAATATATTTTTTACTCGTGTTTTTACAAACTTTCATTTGACACCACACTCGATTACCTAGTAAAAAAAAATTTTTTTTCACTTCCGATTTCACCTCCCAAAAACTAACCCCTTAAGTCAAAATTTAACTTTCAAAACTACATATCTCTGATGAGGCCATCAATTCCTATATTATTACCAAATTTCAACTTTCTGTGACAACTAGTTTCGGAGAAAATCGGGTGTGACAGACAGACGGACAGACAGACACCGAAGTCATCTTATAAAAAGATGGAAAATCGTACAGAAATATAGGAAAAAATGTTAAAACGTCGCATATTGCTGTTCAGTACATTGTAAACCAGTATAAATCAACGAGTTCCTATAAAATTCAACCACGCTCCCGGCGGTCGTCCCAAGAAACTAACTCCACGTGAAGAGGCCAGTATTGTTAGACAAATAATTACAGATCCCAAGAAAACTGCAAACCAAAATTAAAAAGGTACGGGAAATATTTTCGAAAAAATGTTTGGTCACAAACAGTGAGAAATTATTTATACAGGGCAGGCTATATGGGGTGTGCAGCCAGGAAGAAGCCCTTAATTTCGGAAGCTAATCACAAAAAGGGGTTAGCTTTTGCTAGAGAATACGTTACTAAACCTCCTGAATTTTGGGAATCCGTCATCTTTAGTGATGAAACTAAAATTAACCTTGTTGGGTCTGATGGTAGAACTAAAGTTTGGAGAAAGAAGAATACCGCATTCGATATTAAAAACATTTGTTCCACGGTGAGACAAGGGGGGTGACAGTGTTCTGCTTTGAGGATGCATGTCCGCTGGAGGGGTTGGAAATTTACATTTTATTAATGGTACCATTGATCAGCATGTTTATCTAAATTTTTCGAGAAACAATTTAAAAGAAAGTGTCCAAAAATTAGCATTCGAAAGAAGATACATTTTCCAACAAGACAATGATCCGCAAACTTTTTTTTTTTATTAAGAAAGAAATACCTACACTACATAAAGTTTTGCAAGAAATCAGAGAAGACCAGGACTTACCAGATTTTAAAAAATGGAAATTATGGAAAATCCTTCATAATCTGAATTTTCGTTGGGAAAAACACAATAGAAAATGTGTTCTCATCGAGAAAATAGAAGTAATTTGTCGGAGAAGAGAATATCTACGAGCAGTCAGAAAATTTCGAGCCGAAGAAAGAAATATTATTTATTTAGATGAGATTAAGGGACACACAGTGAAAAAATTCTGGATTGACAAAAACATTAAGAGTGCCAAACAAGCTTTTATGGTTGGTCAACTGGATTACAATTCCCTTCAGGAAAAGGTCACAGGCTAATTATAGCACATATTGGTAGTGAAAACGGATTTCTCGACGATGGCTAGTTGGAATTCGAATCAAAGTCAACTAAAGATTACCATGAGGAGATGATGGCCGATGTTTTTGAAGAGTACTTCCAACAAATGATTAAATGTATACCAGCAGAATCAGTTATAGCAGGGGACTCAAACGGTCGATCGCGATCGAGAAGTCGATCGCGAGTGCTTTTGAGTCGAGTCGAGAAAAAAATTCTGATATAGAACTATTCACAGATTTTGTTTTATGTAACTAAAACAAAATGTAATGAATAAACTACTAAAAATTTATTCGATCCACAATTAGGCCAGAATAACCCCTTCATCACTTTCTTTTATCGTAATAACCCCCTGCTAGCGGCAAAAGGCGGCTTTATCAAAGGAACGCGCGGTACTTGCCAAAGAAAAGCCGCGTTTTTTGATTCCCGCCGATTTTTCTAGAAACTTCGGGCGGCGTGTTTGACGGGAACATTCGAGACTTCGTTCGCGCCTGCAGGAATAGGAGTCGGTCTGAGTTGTAACATGAAGGCAATACATCGATACAAAGTTTATTAATAAATAGTCCAAAATGAGTGCGGCGAAGAAAAGTAAAACTTATCATTTTAATAACGATTGGGAGGAAGAATTTTTCTTTTGTATGGGAAAGGATAAGTGCATTTGTCTCATTTGCCGTGCGTCAGTTGCAATACCTAAGCGTGGGAACTTAGAGAGGCATCATAAAACGGTTCATAAAAACTATGAAAAGGATTTTCCGTCACAGACTGAATTAAGAGAACGAAAAGTATGTGATTTGATAACTTATTTGAAAAAAGAAACAAACCATGTTCACAAGGCCAGCCAAACAATCAAAAGCTGCAACGATCGCGTCATTTAAAATATCTCATATATTGGCGAAACACAAGAAACCATTTGATGATAGATTGGTTGCGAAGGAAGCATTTATTGAAGCGGGTGAGACTTTATTTGGAGCTTTTAAAAATAAAACAGAGATTATGTCTACTATTACAGAACTTCAGTTATCTCGTCCGACTGTCACAAGGCGTGTTGAAGTCATGAGTCAGGACATGGCAGATAAACTAAAACATGATATCATGGAATGTACATACTTTTCTTTACAGTTCGACGAATCCACCGATATGACAGACACTGCCCAGCTGTGTATTTTTATTTGAATGGTATTTAATGACATGTCGGCTAAGGAAGAGTTTTTGACAATGCTTCCTCTGAAAGGAAAGACCCGCGGCGAAGATATATATGACGTTTTCTTCAATTTTGTAACAAACTGCAAGCTACCAATATATAAACTAGTGTGCATTACAACCGATGGAGCACCAGCAATGACTGGAAACGAAAACGGTTTTGTGGCATTGTGTCGAGCTAATGATGATTTCCCTTCATTTTTCTCCTTCCATTGCATTATACATCAACAAGTTTTGTGTTCAAAAGTTCTAAACATGGAGGAGATTATGGGCATTGCAATAAAAATTGTGAATTCTCTCCGTGCACGTAGCTTGCAACGACGGCTCTTTAAATTGCAGTTGGAAGATAGTGAGTCAGCTGAACACACTGATTTAGTTCTTCACACGGACGTCAGGTGGTTGAGCCGCGGAAAATTCCTAGAAAGGTTTCAAGAATTATTGCCCGAAATAACAGTTTTTTTCTGGACGAAAGAGGTGATGACACTCAGATGCTGAAAAACGGAAAATGGCTAACTGATTTGGCATTTTTGACAGACATCACAATGCATTTAAATACCATTAATTTGGAGCTTCAAGGTAAAGGAAAAACTATTATTGAGATAATTAGCACAATAAACGCATTCAAAAGTAAATTGCAACTTATGATAGATCAACTGAAAAGAAAGGATCTGAAAAATTTTCCGTCTTTGAAAGCAAGGATTCCTCAGTTGAATTATGATATTTATGAGGCAGAATTATCAAATATTTTGGACCAATTCGAAATACGTTTTTATGATTTCAGTAAATTGGCAAATATCGCATCATTTATGAGTTATTCTTTTTCGTGTAAAAACATTGAGGAATTAGCTACTGAAATAGCAAGTCAGTTTAACATGGACTCATGTTTTGTTGAAAATGAGTTAGTGCAGATTATATCAGATATACATCTCAAAGCCACAGCATCTGATACAAAATTCTGGTGTTTTATATCTGAAGATAAATATCCGAATCTAAGGCAAATCGCCCTTCAACTGACGGCAATGTTTGGGTCATCTTACTTGTGCGAGTCTGCATTTTCTAAAATGAAGATAATTAAGTCAAAATATCGCAATCGACTAACTGACGAACATATGTCATCATGCTTGCGATTAGCACTCGGTAATTACGTACCATCTTATGAAAAGTATGCTGAGGACATGCAGTGCCACGCTTCAACATCCAAAGTCACTCTTTAGTTAAGTTTAGACACTAGAACTCGTTTGTTTTGTAAGAACCAATAAACTCGCAATTCTGAATAATTATGAGTTTTTTCATTGACATTTTAGAGCAGACCTACACTTACCTTGACTAAAAAAATGCATATTGTGCGGAAAACTAATATTTATGCCACGATACACACCCCTACCTAGACGACAATCCTGCATCACACTTACTTGCAGCCTCTCAGAGTCGATCGATCGTAGTCTAACAATATTGAGGTAGATCGCCAGCAGTTCAAGTTTGAGCACCCCTGAGTTATAGTATCAGACAATGCCCCATACCTTTCTCGATTTCTCGACTCCCGACAAATTCATGGAAGAAAACGGATATTCTTCAATAGTTAAGAGACAAAAATCTCAAACATAAAGATGGTATGTTTAAAAGCGGAACTTCACAAAATTGCGAGACATAATAAGGCACAGTTCAAGAAATACGCAGTCGATGAGATGGCAAAGAAACGGAATATCACAGTATTTAGATTACCTCCATATCATCGCGAACTAAATCCCATTGAGCTAATTTGGGCACAAATAAATTCGTTGCAAAGGAAAACACCACGTTCAAACTTCAAGACTTAAGGCAAAAGAGAATGATTGGAAAAATGCCATTCGACATGTTACAGAAGAAGAAAATAAAATGTGGAACTTTGACGAATACATCGAAAACACTATGGAAATAGAACCCTTAATTATCAATTTAAGAGAAGTCGAGTCTTCAGGTTTTGAAGATGATTATTGTAATTAAAGTACCAATATATCGTGAATTTGTATATATACGTAGATCTATAGATTAAAAAATTTTTGGTAATAAATCTTATATTTCTATAATATTATTTTTAAGATAATTTTATTTATTAAACACTAAAAGCAGGTTACGCTCGGACGGCTATGCTACTGATGAACGCTCATTTACATTTTATGACTCTATTGTATAGCAGAGGTTTTCTGCCTAAAACAGGGTGAACCCTTAAAAATAATTCAAAACAGGTAGCAAAATCCAGTAAAATGCATAAGAAATCTCTCTTTTTTTTGGGCGCACCCCAACATGTATTTGCATCTACAATAAGAGAATTCTGCTATCAACTCCAAACAAATATACTTTAAATATACATAGGTATTTGCATTTTTTATATTGTATTTTTGCCACAGCTTAAATTTACGCTACATTAAAAGCATATAAACAACTAATTTTATAATTAATCTTCTCTTAATTATTGATTTTGTAAAAGCAAGTTAAATATTAAAATGTAGTGTTATTACAGACAAGCATTCATTACTAAAGCCACAAAATACTGATGTTAAAAGTGCATGCAACCAAGGGACAAAATAATTCATTTCATATGTTTAAAAATATCATAAATTTTATTCAGAATTAAAATACACAAGATCTAAAAATTAATTTAAAGAAAAAAATGCTTTTAAGCTGCCTTTAACAGCCTAAGCAACTTTGGAGTACACAAATCCAATGGTGTCTGCCTCTCTTTATTCATTATACTCACATCAGCACCATTTTTCACTAATAAAACAGCCTCATCTTGTCTATCTTCCTCACATGCCAAATGTAAAGCAGTGTTACCATACACATCACGATGATTAATTCGCAAGTCATCTTTATATTCCAATAGCACTTTTACTATTTCTAAGTTTCCTTTTGAAGCTGCACGGTGTAGCGGTGTACTGCCGCGTTTGTCTACTATGTTTATATTTGCTCCACTCTCTAGTAGTCTGATACAAACCTAAAAATAGTTTAATTCAAAAAGCCATACCTCTCAATTATCAAAAAAAATTATCTAATTTTTACAAGATGATTTCAGTGCAAATGTTACAAATATCTTAACATTTTTTTAGTAAAATGTTTTTCTCTACATAAACAAGAAATAAATTTTAAAAAAAAATTCCATATAATTCAATAAATTCAAGTAAATACAGTGTTCTGTCTTTATTTATTTCAAAATTCTTTTTGAATTATAGCTCGTTAATTTTCCACTTTAGACAAATAACAAAAATCTAACACTGGTCATTTTTAATAACAGAATTAAGTATACAGTGAAGTCTGCTTATAATGAACCTGTTTATAGTGAATTTCCGGTTAAACGAACTATTTTATAATGCACGAAAAAACTTCCATAAGAAACAATGCAAATATTTATCGGTTATAACGAACCCGGTTATAACGAACCCGGTTATAATGAACTTCTGGATAAAGCGAACCAAATTTGGATGTTTTGTTTCCGCTTATAACGAATTTGCCACTCCCTGTGCTCGATGTCGCGCGACTTGATCTAGGAAATTCACCGAAACTCGCTGGGAACCCCTATTCTACTGGTTTCCGCCGCGTCGCTACGAGGCTGGTTTGAAAAGTCCGTGCAAAGTCCGAGAGATGGCACCACCGGCGCGTATCGAGGTCATGTTTTGTTTAGTAGCATCTCTTGAATAAACGCACACCAAGTTTCAGCCATATTGGTCTATTTCTTTGTGTTTGGCATTCGTGTGAATCAAGGAAGTCGAGTGATTTTCAAGAAATGGACGAAAAAGAATTTCGTGTGGTGATTAAACATTACTTTATGAAAGGCAAAACGCCTCAGGAGACTAAAGAGAAGCTTGATAAACATTATGGTGACTCTGCATCTTCGATTAGAACAGTTTATAAGTGGTTTCAAAATTTTCGGACTGGCCATATGGGCACAAGTGACGCTGAACGTTCTGGACGGCCTGTGGAGGTTACGACTCCAGAAAACATTGATCGAATCCATGATATGGTGATGGATGACAGAAGAGTTAAGGTGCGTGACATTGCTAGTGCTGTGGGCATCTCGACTGAACGGGTACATAATATTTTGCATAAACATTTGGACATGAGAAAGCTATCCGCAAAATGGGTGCCGCGATTGCTCACGCTTGACCAAAAACGGAATCGTGTGAAGTGTTACAGGGATGGTTTGCAGCTGTTCCAGAAGAATCCGGAGGACTTTAAGCGTCGTTTCGTCACTATGGATGAAACATGGATACATTACTATACTCCTGAGACCAAACAACAATCTAAACAATGGGTAACCAAGGGGGAATCTGCACCAAAAATGGCGAAGACCGTTCCTTCGGCCGGAAACGTTATGGCAACTGTCTTTTGGGATTCGCAAGGGATAATCCTCATCGACTATCTGGAAAAGGGTAAAACTATTACAGGTGAATATTATTCATCGTTATTGGACCGTTTGAAAACCGAGCTGCAAGAAAAACGCCCGCGATTGGCCCACAAGAAAGTCCTTTTCCATCACGACAACGCACCAGCACACACCTCAGCAGTTGTGGTCGCAAAATTAATGGAAATAGGATTCCATCTCGTGTCACATCCCCCCTATTCTCCAGACTTGGCTCCCTCGAACTACTATTTGTTCCCCAATTTGAAGAAATGGCTGGCGGGACAAAGATTTTATTCAAACGAGGAGGTGATTGCAGACACTAATGGATATTTTGCAGACTTGGACAAATCCTATTATTCGGAAGGGATCAACAAACTAGAACATCGTTGGACGAAGTGTATAAGCCTAAAAGGAGACTATGTCGAAAAATAAAAAAGTTTACCCCAAACACATAAGTAGTTTTTATTTTTGCACGGACTTTTCAAACCAGCCTCGTAGTTCAAGCAGTATTATTTTCAGTTCTTGTTGTGTTATGCGGTTCTAATGCAATTTGATCAAAGTAGCAAAGTAAATGATTAAGTTTTTACTTTAAAAATTCATCAGTACAAAAAAACGTAAAGCGTTTACTTTAAAAGACAAACACAATATTATAAGTAAGATAGAAAGTGGAGTTAAACAAAGTAATGTTGGCAAACAGTTGATTTTAACTAAATCTACAGTTTCTACCATATGGAAGAATAGGCAAGAAATCTTATCAATCTAAAATAAAAGAAACTTTAGTTGTAAAAAAATAAGAAAATCTACACATGACCAAGTCGATAAAGGACTTCTTAAATGATTTAGTCAATAATGACATGAACATGTTCCTCTTACTGGCTATACTTTACAAGAGAGAGCTAGTAAATTAGGAAGGAAAATAGACAGCACCGAGTTTAACTGTTCTAGAAGTTGAATTGAACTATGTAAAAAAGCAACATAATATTAGTGGGGGTAAGATAGTAGGAGAAACTGCAGGAATGGATATGACTGTTGTTAATTGGTGGTTGGCCAATGTTTGGCCGGAAATTCGAGAAAGTTATGAATATGTGGACATTTTTAATGCAGATGAAATAGGTTTGTTTTACAAGATGACGCCTGATACGACATTAAAGTTTGTCGGAGAGAATTGTGCTGGTGGAAAATTATCAAAAGTAAGGATTACTGTGTTGGTAACTGCAAATATATCTGGAACAGAGAAAAGAAAATTGTTGGTGACAGGAAAGACCACCAATCCCAGGTGTTTTAAAAAAAAACAAACATTCATCAGTAAAATACAAATCAAACGATAAAGCCTGGATGACATCACAAATTTTTAAAAAATGAACTAATTGAATGGGACTAGATATGACTCAGATGATGACCTACCGTTGACTCAGCAGATTAACAAACATCGAGAAGATCCTAGTGATTATCTAGAATTTGTTTACGATGCTGACATTCAACAAAGTACAGTGGAAATGAAGATTAAAAAGATGTTTAATCACTTTAATTTTGAAGAATATGTATGCGCTGAAAATGAATTAATGACGAGGGAAATATTAACTGATGATCAAATTGTGACATCAGTGACTTCTGGAAGATTTTAAGCGATAATGATGATGAAGATAAGCTTGGAGAAGGAGACAATATTTATGTTCCATCAATTTCAAAAATGACTAAGCAAATGACTGAAACTCGTAATTTTTTGGAATCTCATGAAGTTCCTGAACATATATGGAATAGTTTTTGTGACCTTGTCAATTATATAAACACAATTTCTTTTTCAAGTAAAATTGTACAAATAAAAATTACTGATTTTATTGTATAAACTACATACACTCCTGGACAAAATTAACGCAACAATATATTAAATCATACAAATCTCTATAATGAATTAATTTTAATAATTTTTTATGAACATTGGTTACACTAAAAGTTAGAAAAAAACTTATTCGGATACTTTAAAAGTGAATTAGCTACCAAATTTCTCTATAAGATTTGAATTAAAATTATTCTTAAGACCTAATAACAAAATCGTTGAAATTATGTAATAATGAAAAAAATAAACTGGGACACTAGTAGCAAAATTAATGGTGTAACTGGGACACTAGTAGCGTGTGTTGCCTCCTCTACTTCGGATGACAGCGTTTTATGCGCCTAGGCATGCTTCTAATTAAATTTTGGATAAAATCTTGAGGAATTTGCTCCCATTCTGTGATAACTGCATTTTCAAGTTCCCTCAGGTTTCTAGGTGCAGGTATATGACGTTTCACATTTTGTTAAAGTGATCCCATACTGAATCCGATATTCAGATCCGGGCTTTTTGGTGGCCATTGCATAATCAGTATATCATCTTGATTAAGATAATCGAGTACCTCCCTAGCCACGTGAGGTCGAACGTTGTCTTGCACAAACAGGAAATTGGGCCCCACAAAATGACCGAAAGGCATCACATGTTCTATTACAATATTCTCAAAATAGTAGTCAACATTCATGGATCTCGTACGGACAGGAACTAACTCTGTGCGAGCATCAAAGCAGATGCCACCCCAGAACATAACAGAGCCACCGCCGAATGGAATCCTTGCAGAGATATTGCAAGGAGCAAACCTCTCTCCTGGTCTTTGCCATAATCGCTCACGACCATCTGGATGTTTTAGACTAACCCTAATTTCATCTGTGAAGAAAACTTGTTTCCAATCATCCACAGACCAGTTTTCATGATTTCGAGCAAAACGTAACCTGGCAACTCTGTTCTCTCTAGTAAGCAAGGGCGCAGTGGCTGGGCTCCTACTGTTTAATCCAGCTTCATTTAACCATCTTCTAACTGTTTTAGAAGAAATTGTGACATTGCGAACAGCTTCGAGTTCGTTTTTTATTATAGAACTAGTGACAGTCCTGTTTCTTAAAGCATATCTATAATATATATAAAATGCAACGTCTCTCTGTCTGTCTGTCTGTCTGTCCGTTAGTGACCTTATCACTGGAGAACCACTTATCCGATTTACGTACTTTTTTTTTAAAAAACATACATATGTTCTCTGGCCAGGTTATAGGCTATATTTTATTACGATAGGTAGCATAAGGAATGAGCAGTGACGATAACAGTGAATGAAGTCGGAAAAAAGTTTATCGCTAGCGCGTTCCCTTGCAATACACAGTCTAAACCATTAAATATGGAACAATATTATGTAGTAGAGAATATCTAGAATCTATAATATATATAAAATGCAATGTCTCTCTGTCTGTCCACTGGTGCGTTTATCACGCGAGAACCACTTATCCGATTTACGTCTTTTTTTAAATTCATACATATATTCTTTGGCCAGGTTATATAATAATAATAATAATCTATACCTATAATATAAACAAATTGCAACCTCTCTCTGTCTGTCTGTCTGTCCGTTAGTGCGTTTATCCCTCGAGAACCACTTATCCGATTTACGTGATTGTTTAAATTCGTACATGTGTTCTCTGACCAGGTTTTAGATATATATTTTATTACATCTATAATATACATAAAATGCAACGGCTCTCTGTCTGTCTGTCTGTCTGTCCGTTAGTGCGCCTATCACTGAAAAACCACTTATCCGATTTACGTACTTTTTTTTTAAAACATACATATGTTCTCTGGCCAGGTTATAGGCTATATTTTATTACGATAGGTAGCATAAAGAATGAGCAGTGACGTAAAATAGTGAATGATGTCGCAAATAAGTTTGCCGTTAGCGCGTGCCTTTGCAATACACAGCCTAAACCATTAAATATGGAACAATATTATGTATCTGTATATGTATAATCTATAATATATATAAAATGCAATGTCTCTCTGTCTGTCTGTCCATTAGTGCGTTTATCACGCAGGAACCACTTATCAGATTTACCTGTCTTTTTTTAAATTCATGCATATATTCTTTGGCCAGGTTATATAATAATAAAAATAATCTATATCTATAATATATATAATATTGTGTCTGTCTGTCTGTCCGTTAATGCGCTTATCCCTCGAGAACCACTTATCCGATTTACGTGATTTTTTAAATTCATACATATGTTTCTGACCAGGTTATAGGTATATATTTTATAACATCTATAATATATATAAAATGCAACGTATTCTGTCTGTCTGTCTGTCCGTTAGTGCGCTTATCACTGGAGAATCACTTATGCGATTTTCTTACTTTTTTTTTTTTAAACATACATATCTTCTCCGGCCAGGTTATAGGCTATATTTTATTACGATAGGTAGCATAAGGAATGAGCAGTGACAATAATAGTAAATGAAGTCGGACAAAGTTTGCCGCTAGAGCGTTCTCTTGCAATACACAGTCCAAACCATTAAATATGGAACAATATTATGTAGCAGAGAATATCTATAATATATATATAAAATGCAATGTCTCTCTGTCCGTCTGTCTGTCTGTGTGCTTATCACTGCAGAACTACTTATCCGATTTACGTGCTTTTTTTTAACCGTACGTATGTTCTCTGACCAGGTTATAGGCTACATTTTATTAGGTGACATAAGGAATAAGCAGTGTCGATAATAGTGAATTAAATCGGAGAAAAGTTTGCCGCTAGCGCGTTCTCTTGCAATACACTCCCTAAAGCATTAAATATGGAACAATATCATGTAGCAAAGAATACAATATATATAAAATGCAACGTCTCTCTGTCTGTCTGTCTGTCCGTTAGTGCGCTTATCACTCGAGAACCACTTATCCGATTTAAGTGTTTTTATAAATTTATACATATGTTCTATATAATTCGATATAAGCCTAGATAATGGGAGATAAGGTGAGATAATTGGAGATAAGGAGAAATAATGAGAGATAAGTCGAGATAAGCCTCGATAATGGGAGATAAGTATAAATAATGGGAGATAAGGAGAGATAATGGGAGATAAGCAGAGATAAGTCTAAATAATGGGAGTTATGGTGAGATAATGAGAAATAATGGGAGATAAGGAGAAATAATGGGAGATAAGTCGAGATAAGCCTAGATAATGGGAAATAAGGTGAGATAATGGGAGATAAGTAGAAATAATGGGAGATAAGTAGAAATAATGGGAGATAAGGAGAAATAATGGGAGATGAGCATAGATAAGCCTAGATAATGGAAATTATGTAGAGATAATGGGAAATAAGGAGAAATATTGGGAGATAAGGAGAAATAATGGGAGATATTTTATTACGTTGGGTAACATAAGGAATAAGCAGTGACGATAGTAGTGAATCAAGTCCACGCGAGCGGAGCCGCGGGCCCGGCTAGTTGTCTTATAAAACGTTCATCTAGGTCACTAGTGCATCGTTTTCGTCCTTGCCCTAGCCTTCTAGAATAAGTTCCTACTTCATTCAAGCGTCTTACCATACGACTTAATGTGGAACGATGTTTGCCTAACAAATTGACAACGTAACTCTGACAATATCCCTCGTCCAATAAAACTGAGGCTCGCACTACCTAGTGTACAGTTAAATTCCTTGTTTGATTCATTTTTCTAATTCTTCGGGGCCAAAAATAAAACAGTCTACCACAAAAACGTATTACTTTGAAAAAGGGAACAATTTTATAAGCTTACTTTTAAAGAAAATCTATCGCACTATTACAGAAAATTGTTTATCTTCTAAAAAATTCTTTAAAACTGTAAATCTAAACGAATTGTTTTGATTTCTGTCATGAACAATAAAACAAAATATGCATAGCCTACTATTCAAATACTCGATAAACTTTAAAAGTGACATAAGAAAAAGATAAATTAATTTTGTCCAGGAGTTTACTTTCATGTTCTGTTTATACTCGTATATATGTACCAACAAACATATTAATTTTAGTGTGACTTGTTTTATTTTCCTTTGAACGTGTTTGTTTAACCCAGATATGCCCAATGACCTATATGTAGTACGCTTCAAACTCGGCAAATCTCAGCGACGATCGGCGGCAAATATCGCAGTATGTGGAATTTTTAGGTAGTTTGATCTTATGCGCCGTTGGTGATAGCACGGTATTATATTTCTAGAGAGAAACCTTGTTTATTGCGAAGCGTCAGTTAGTGGTTTTCTGAGAATGGCCGAGTTCGGCGTGAAGTTTGTAAGGTAGGTTATGTTTCGGCTATTTTTAAATTATCTAATGATATTTTATAGATAAGTTTAGTTAGCTAACAATGTAAGCAATTGATTTTTGTATGATAAACATGTTGATTTCAAGTAGTTGTTTGTCTATTAGTAATTAAAAACAGCCGTCCTATATTTAGTACATTGGGCACATATAATACTATCAATATTATAGTATATTATAATACATCTGGGTTCCATAGAGAATTAAAAAATTGTTATAATTATTCAAAACAATTGTTAAAGTCTTTCGCCACATACCAAAAATGTATTGCCAATGTTTACCTACGTCATTATTTAAGAAATAATTTTTACGAGTATCTTTTTTGTAGGGGGTTCTCCTTACACGAAGCTCTCGCAATGATTGAAGACAACGAAATAAATGCAGATACAATAACTCTATTTCCTCCCAACAATGCTACGGAAAATTTGACGGATGAGGACTCCGGCGATGAGGACAATGTTGACATAAACAATTTACCAGCCTCACAAATGCAGAACGAAGTCGAAGTTACTGCAAAGTACGTTTTAGAAGATCAAGAATGGGAGTCCGAAGATGAGGTCCCTTTAGCGAGACTGATAAGAAGGAAAGAATCAACTCTAAAAACCACAAAAAAGAAGAAGAAATACCAATACCTGAAAGAGGACTTAGCCACCAACGTTGTTCATGTTGAAGAACCCGAAGTTTTTCATAGACCTGAGTATTCTCCCACTGAATTGTTTTCTTTATTTTTTGACCATGAACTCGTAGAAAAAATTGCAGAGGAAACCAATCGATACGCCTCACAGAAAAATCAAGCAACTCGTGTCGATATTTGTGAAATAAAATGTTTTTTAGGAGTCCTTCTACTAAGTGGAGTTATTCCGATTCCAAGAAGGCGAATGTTTTGGGAACGTTCAAAAGACTCACACAATGAATTAGTATCTGAAGCAATATCCAGAAACAAATTTGAATTTATTGTGTCAAACATTCATCTAGATGATAATAATAAATTGGATACGTCTGATAAATTCGCGAAAGTTAGACCAATTTTTACATATCTAAATAAGAAATTTATTGAACACGCTTACACACAGGTAGAGCATAGTATAGATGAAGCCATGGTTCCATACACAGGCAGACATGGTTGTAAACAATATATACAGGGTAAACCAATACGGTATGGCTATAAATTATGGGTTGGCACTACCCGCCAAGGTTATATAAATTGCTTCCACGAATATTAGTCAAATTTATAAGGATCTTGGAGTTGGAACGGCTGTTGTTTTGGAATACGCTGATGCTCTTAGGTCAATTGGAAGGATTTGAAGTTCCATTTATTTTTTGACAATTTTTTTCCTCTGTTAGAATATTTGAACGAAAAAGATATGTTCGGGACCGGAACTATACGTGAAAATCGTATTCCTTGTAGTACATTGCACGATTCAAAGACCATGAAGAAGTGTAAACGTGGGACTCATGACTATATAAAGATTAAGGATGACAATATTATATTTGTAAAATGGAATGATAACAACATAGTTACTTTTTGCTCTAATGCCGGTGGTGTAAATCCGTTACATTTCGTGAGAAGATACTCTCAGAAGGAGAAAAAATTTATTCAAGTGAAACAACCCCATGTGGTGAAGTTATACAACAGGAGCATGGGAGGCGTCGACCGATCAGACCAAAACATAAGTTTGTATCGCACCGCCATAAGAGGGAAGAAATGGTATTTTCCTCTTATAGCTCATTGCGTAGACATGGCAGTTCATAATGCACGGCAGATTCATAAATATCATGGCGGGACAATGGACCAGCTTTCATTTAGACGCACCACTGCTAATGTATTGTTAGTGCAGAACAAAAAAAAATTTGTATATCAGAAAGGACATGCGTCAAAAAATCATAATTTAGAACTAAGGTATGACAGGTTGGACCATTTAGTGATATCGCAAAATAAACAAACAAGGTGTGCAGGATGTCATCAAAAAATGACAACCAGATGTCAAAAATGTGACATTGGGTTACACGTTAAATGTTTTTTATCTTATCATACTAAATAAATATTTTTTGGAGTGTATATGCCCATTGTCCTATATATAGTACGGCTACAAAACCATATTTTTTAAATACATAACTGTCAAGCAAGAACAAAAATGTGTTTTATTTGCTATTTTAATCTCATTGAACATTAAAATAATAAAAAAAATAAGTTGTAATTATTTTGGGCATATCTGGGTTAATTTAATAATGATTATTATTCATTTTTCTAAGCATGAGCGCCTAATCAAAATAAAAAGTACTGCAAAATGATATTAGATTTTGTTTACTGTTTGTAACGAACTTCGAATATAGAAAACCATTTTTAGTGATTTTTTGGAGTTCGTTATAAACATACTTCACTGTATTTTTTTTTGTGAACAAAGTTCAAGTAAAAATTTGTATACACTAAAATTATGCTTAAGAAACATTATAGAATTTTACGTGTTAAATATGTTAAGACAAAATTTAAAGAAAATTCCGAAGTGTTAAAAATATACTGTGCTCTAATCTAATTTAAAAATATGTAAAAATAGAAATAAAAACTCTCGATTTTATAAGCTAAAAAAAACTTACTGGTACCCATCCTTTGGAAGCAGCATATTGTAGGGAAGAATGTCCATGACATGACTGACAGTCAACTTTGGCCCCCTTGTCCAACAGCAGGGCAACAATATTGGTATGTCCAGCTGAACTGGCCAAAATAAGTGGAGTAGTTTCAGTGTCATCTAGAGGATCAATAGGGGAACCTAGATCTATAAGATGTGTTACCAGCTTTAAATTGCCACCTAGAGAAGCCCAGTGAAGTAAAATTCTTTGATTCTAAAAATTAAAAAAAACTCCTCATAGCTTATGGTAGCATATCACATTATATTTTCAAAAAAAAAACATATGAAAGTCTCTACATTCTTTCACGAGTATTATATAGTTGAAGTATTATATTTATTTACAATAGATTCTTACCGGGTCTTTGGAGGTTAATAGTGATGGATTTTCCTCTAACTTTTTCACAACGAGATCATAGTCTCCCTTATGAGCGGACTCATAGATGGTTTTTTTCTGCCATGTTGATGAACGAGAAGAAATTTACAAAATAATTTTGTTTGACTTAAAACAAATATAACATGAATTGTCAAATTGCCATAAACATAACCTAAAAAGGGATTTTTCTTCTTTTTATTTTATAGATTTCCTAAACAAGGAATAGTTTTAGGCGATTTTACAAATAGTTTTTAGCATAAACATGGAGGGTGGACTAAGCTTCCGTATTCCGCTGTGAAGGAAATACGGACGCAAAAATGTGAGAGAGATAAAGTGAATGTACGGATACATTCGCCTTGGTTATTACGTTATTACAGAAAAGGGACAGGTATTGGCCGCACAATCGCTTTTTTTCTCTCTAGAGAGTGGTCAATTTTGAGAGGCTAATGCGCAGTCCATCCTCCATGTCTATGGTTTTCAGTGTTCCATACGGAACACTTCCGTGTCTGTCACACCTGATTTTCCCCGAAACTATTTAAAACAGAAAGTTGAAATTTGACGCTAAAATACAAATTGATGACGTCATCCAAGCTGCATAGTTTTGAGAGTTAAATTTTGACCTAAGGGATTAGTTTTGGGGGGTGAATTCGAAAGTGAAAAAAAAAATTACCAGTACATCGAATGGGATGTCAAATGAAGACTTGTAAAAACACGAGTTCAAAAATATATATGAAATAATAGTTGGGCACACTTTTCTTTACATTATTTTTAAAAAATTGTCAAATATCGCTGTCCCCCTTATCTTGAAAAGTACTAATCAAAAAATTTGAAAAAAATCTGGAATGTTCTCCACAAGGTGTAGATTGAATGAAAATTATCACGAGTGCATTACCTTTGATAATTTATCTGGTATATAAAAAAAAATTCAAAGTTATCAGTTTTTAAACAAAGATTATAAACAAACTTTGTTGAAAACTCATTTAAGGTAACAAAATTTTTTTGATATTAAAAGCAATCGCTGTACGGAACATTAATTGCAAAAGTCCGACTTGCACTTGACCGGTTTTTTTATCTGATTATGCCCAGAGATTGGTCTGAAGATAAACAAACGGCGACTGTGATAAAAAAACAGTATTGAACATTGAAAGTGCGAAAATCACAAGAACAAATTCATATGTATATCTTGGACACAAAATAGTAATATCCAAAGAAAACTTTTTTTACTGTGTTTTATGGCTTGGCATATACCAATTAGCCAGTTTCTCTCTTTGGTAAGACACACAAATTTACACATTCACGTATGGGACAAATCACAAACACCCAGCCGACACACGGAATCGAACCGCTGATCTCTCGAACAACAGCAGGCAAGGCTAACGCCTTAACTCACCGCGCCAATCGGTCCGGCAAAAGAAAATTTGAAATCGGTTTATTAAAATATCATTGGCTTGGTCGCCGTTTGGCAGATGGCGAAACATCTTCCTTTCCAATGTCCCAAATACACTAAAAGCGAATACATTTGATCAATGCCTGTTACTAGTATTGACATACGGAATGGAAACGTGGGATTTGAATCAAGAAATTATAAATCACCTACAAGTAGCTCAACGAGAGATGGAAAGGAAGATGTTCGGAATATCGTTGAGGGATAGACTGACTAATGAAGAAATTCGAAGAAGGTCAAAGATAACTGATGTAGCTAAGAGGATAAGCAGGTTGAATTGGAGCTGGACGGGTCATACCGCAAGACCCTCCGATTGGGATCTACCTGTGGACGGAGCCTACTATGATTATTATTAAGATGGCCGAAGTATGAGTGCCGATTTAAACTTGTAACGTGTGGAACATAAGGAGTGTGATAGTATTTTTCAAAAATATGATTAACAATTGGCAATATTTGCAAATGGGCCGGAACAAATTCTGTCAAGAGGAATTTCACACTAGGTTAAAAACTTTTAAAATCAAATCGTTTCCTTGGGTGTGGAATAATCAATGACACAACTATCGCGCCCGACATAATCAAAAATCAAGCAGCATGTATATCCACGGCCTAATTGCGAACAGTAGTGTTTGAGATAAATGGCACATTCAACAGTAGAACGGGCAAATTTTATGTATGAAATGTTCCTGTACAGCCGGTAAAGGCGAAAAATGCAAACATTTCTTCGCAACTCTTTTGTATTGTTACTGGTAAGTTTCTAACCTATAAATGTCTAATATTTACGCACCCTTTTTTTGTATGAAAATTAATTTTTACAATGATTGTAATAGCGTGCTAAGTGTTTTAATCTGCACTGATATCAAATGTACTTGGAAAGTGAAACGTCAAAAGGTATTGGAATCATTCGAACCGGCTCCTTTATCGGAACATAATTGTATTGTTGATTGCAATGACAAGAATAGAAATTTGATATTGACTGAGGAACAATGTAATAATATTAGAAATCTGTTTTTGGAAAATTTTCAAGTTTCAGTATTTTCAAAAAAAACGCGTAAGTAATGTTCTTGTCGTTATTTCATTCTATTCGTAATCCCTGATAACACATCTGCATGAAGAAGAAATAATTTTATTTACCTGGAAGAATGTAATCTTCTTTTTCAAAATGTTTAGAACAAACTTTAGCATTCATTGGGATTTTTCGTTTAATTCGGAGAACTTTTCTTTCATACTGTCAGTCTAACTTTTTCCACTTGCCCAAATGCATTAGTAATATTTACATAATCCTCATTCGCTTTTGGAAATGCACGAAAAACTACATTTAAATCCTTTTGCTGGAGACTTTCACAATTGTAAACACAGCGTAAAAGTCTTTTTCGATTTTTGACGAAAAGCAAAAATTTCGGTTTGAATTGTTGTGGCTGTTACTTGATGGAAATTCATAACGAATGTAATGGACGACTGATATTGTCAAATTTCCACTTTATTTAGTTTCACTGAAACTGTATGACGCGTTTCTCTATACTGTAGCTTCTTCTGATACAAAATGATATTTGAATATTAGTGTTGTTACAGTTATACAAATACCCTAAGGAAGATAGGTAATAAAATCAATACTATATGCTAATGAATATTGCTGGGAAATCCATTCTGAATATTAATTGTATAAATTGAGTAAGGGGAGTTACCATGGGCCAGACAGGTATCTTTTGGTTCGTTTAAGATGATGTCGGAATTTTTAATTCTATTTATTTCTAAATTTTCTAATGGGTTTAAATTGACAATGTTTTTAACTATATAAACTCAATACATAAAAATATTAAATTCATTATGGAACTAGAATTCGACAATAAAATTAATTTTCTTGACTTAACGATAACGAGACATTACAACAAACACAAATTCTCTATTTTTCATAAACCCTCACATACAGATGCTACAATAAACATAAAATCAGCTCACCCCCTACAACACAAATTGGCAGCTTACCACAGTATGTTACATAGACTTGTAAGTGTCCCCTTATCTGTAGATGATTTTAATAAATAATTAAATCTAATAAAACAAATTGCTGTTAACAATGGATATTCTCCTGACCCCATAGACTCAATTCTAAACAAAAAAATTAAAAAATAAAGCTATACCCCAAAAAAGAAAACACAGGGAAAAAATATAATATTCTAACCTATTTTGGTAACACGTCAGAGAAAATTAAAAACCACTTAAACAAATATAATATCAACATAGCTTTTAGAACAAACAACTCGTTAGGAAAATTCATTAAAAACGCAAAAGGAAAACAAAATAGATCAAAAAACTCTGGAGTGTATCAGTTGCATTGTGGTTCTTGTCATAAAAGTTACATAGGTCAGACAGGTCGCTCATTCGAAACTCGGATTTTAGAACATAAAAGAAGCTATTTAAAAAACAAAACTGACTCAGCGTACAATAATCATTTCACAGAATCAAATTATCTTTTTGACGATAAATTTAAAATTCTACACATACAAAACAAAGGCGTAAAATTAAACTTATTAGAAAATTTAGAAATAAATAGAATTAAAAATTCCGACATCATCTTAAACGAACTAAAAGATACCTGTCTGGCCCATAGTAACTCCCCCTTACTCAATTTATACAATTAATATTCAGAATGGATTTCCCAGCAATATTCATTAGCATATAGTATTAATTTTATTACCTATCTACCTTAGGGTATTTGTATAAATGTAACAACACTAATATTCAAATATCATTTTGTATCAGAAGAAGCTATAGTATAGCGAAACACGTCATACAGTTTCGGTGAAACTAAATAAAGTGGAAGTGTCTTTCATTTCCAAAAATGTCGGTGTTCATTTTTAAGAAAAATTGTAATATTAATTTACGCAGACGCTTAAGACAGATTTAAAAATGCACCTCAAGTGCGCAAGTCGCGAGATGTCGTATTGAATAGGTAAGATCCCAATAATCGATGGACTCATAGACATAGAGGATGGACCGAGTGTTCCGTATCCCTCTGTGAAATAAATATGGACGCTAAAATGTGAGAGAGACAAGGCGAATGAACGGCCAGTAGCTGTATTTTTCTAGATTACCGCTAAGCTACGACGCTCTTAAAAATAATATTTCTAAGTGTTCTATTTGAACTAAAATCGGGTGAGGGCTTTTCTCGCCTTGAATTCCGTCTCGGGATACTGTACCTTGTTTATTACAGGCCTACAGAAAAGAGACAGGTATTTGCCGCACAGTCGCTTTGTCTCTTTCTAGAGAGTGGTCAATTTTGTGAGGTTAATGCTCAGGCCATCCTCTATGTGTATGGATGGACCCATAGACATAGAAAATGGACTGAGTGTTCCGTATCCCGCTGTGACGTAAATATGGACGCAAAAGTGTGAGAGAGACAAAGCGAATGAGCGGCAAGTAGCTGTCTCTTTCTAAAATGACGCTAAGCTACGGTGCTCTTGAAAATAATATTTGAACTAAAATCGGGTGGGAGCTTTTTTCGCCTTGAATTCCGTCTTGGGGTACTGCGTCTTGTTAATTACAGGCATACAGAAAAGAGACAGGTATTGGCCGCACAGTCGCTTTGTCTCTTTCTAGAGAGTGGTCAATTTTGTAAGGTTATTGCTCAATTCATCCTCTATGCCTATGGATGGACCCATAAAATAATCAACTGGAAGCCCTGAAATGAGAAAAAAAGTAGAGGACGTCCGCAAACCTGACGCTCTGACGACATCAAAATACTAGTGAGATACAACTGGATAAACAAGGCCCAAAACCGAGGAAGGTGGACGTACTTAAGAGAGGCTTATGTCCGACGATGGACTACATAGCTGATGATGATGCCTCTAGGTTGCCGTGACTTTATTTTCTTGTTCAAAAATTCCAATAGCGAAAGTTTAATCACTTTCGCACGGATGCCGCGCCGCACGGCAAAGTCAACTGTCAAGTATAGTCAGCTGACTGTCTTGTGATAAATTTCCATTTTTTGTTAAAATTCAATCGTCTTGTGAGTTTCGTGGGTGAGGTGTTAAGTCTAACACGTAAGTTCTGTTTTAATGATAGCCCTTGTTTTATATTATAATTCATTTTTCAATTAACAGTAATGGTTTACTTTATCTATAAAAAAAATAATTTGAAGTATTGATTGCTCTAGTTTTGCTGTCAGTAATTTTTCATAGTTTTAATGCATAATTCTAGCCCATCCTTAAAAGCTTTTAGGTATTTCAGTTTGAAGAGTGTTCATTTTATTACAACTTTTATATCAATATATTGAGCAAAAAGGCTCAATGTCATGTTTTTTCATGTAGGCGTAGTCCATTATGACATAGTGCGGTTCACTATTTTTATTGAACGGCACGCAATTTTTCACCGGTTTCGCTATGAAATTGCTGTCAGATGATTTCGCCGCTCATCTGAAATAATGGGCGGAACTATACTAGTACATTCACGTGACTTCATTTATTGAGGACTGGAATTTAAAATTTTCCTTTTATTTTTTAGAAAACAAAACTCAAAATGTCGAAATTAGCCAAAATTGGTGATGAAGAAAGGGAGGGTCAGTTCGGATACGTCCATATGGTATCTGGTCCAGGTAAAATAGCTTTTTTTTATAGCTTAACACCATTTACTTCTTAAGTTTTATGTATTCTTGTTTTATTGTTTTATATTCGTGTTAAATATATGTATGTTAGAGTATTATACGAGTGAATTCAAATGCCTTTTGTAATTAACTAAAATGACACCTTTAAAAAAAGTCTTTTTGTTGTTTTTAAAAAGATGTAGAGAATTAATTAATGGTAGTTATGCAATTTTATTTTATTTTTTATTATTCAGTATAGGGTGAGTTCATATAATATTGCTCAACATTAATTATTCTGCTAATTTTAAACATACATGTTAACTGATATAGTCACATGACTAAAAATATTTACTTACTTAACTTACTTAATTCTTATACCTTTCTACCCCTTTAGGGGTGTAAGGCTCATAGAGTTGAGTTATTCTGTATTTGTCTTTTCCATATTCCCTTCCACCTCTTTTTATCCTGTGTGACTGGTCTTGTGTGTTCCCACTCTATTCCTCTTCTGGCCACTGTCTCTCTAACATCTCCCGACCATGCCCTTCTGAGTTGACCTCTTGTTCTTTTCTTGCTCACTTTGGCTTTAAACCCTTGTCTAACTATTCTTTGTTCAGGCCATCTTAGTTGTGCTTCCTCAACCTTTTCCACCATTGGTTTCAGGTTCAAATTCTTTCTATTCCTAACCATGCCCATCCTTGCTTGTCCTCTATTTTCCTTATGAATCTCATTTTTGTAGCCGTTATCTTTCTCTTCTGTCTTTCTGTCATTGTCCATGTTTTTCTTCCATATAAAGGTATTGGTGTTGCAACCTTCTCAAATACTTGGGCTTTATTACTTTTTGGTATCTCTTTCTTTCCTAGAAATGTATTCTTTATACTATTAAATAATCTTCCTTCTGTTATCATTCTCTTCTTGATCTCTTCTTCCATCCTCTGATATCGTTAATCCCAAATATATAAATTTCTCTAGTTGGTCCAGCCTTTCCTCTCCTATCTTTATTTCATGCTGTCGTTTTTGTTTTCCTATTAGCATAGTATTTGTCTTCTCTTTATTAATTTTTATGTTTATTTTTTTCAATGTCTCTTCATATATCCGTATGTTTTTATTAAACATTTCCTCATCTTTTGCTATAATAACCATATCAAAACTATGCATAGCATAGTTTTTGATATTTCTGCCTTTTTCATTTTCCAATAACTTCTCTCGTATGGTCTTACCCCTTTCTTCTTTGTTTCTTTTATTGCTTCATCCAGAACTATTGAGAAAAGCATGGGGCTCAGGATGTGTCCCTGTCTAAGGCCCATAGTTGTTTCAAATATATCAGATTTGTCTTGTCCTGTTCTTATATAATTTTTTGATTCTTTGTATAAACTCAGTACGCCCTTTATTATTTTTTCTGGTATTTCTCTTTTTCTCAGTGTTTCCCATATGTCTTCTCATTTAATCTTGTCGAAAGCCTTTTGTAGGTTTGTGAAACCCAAGTGAATTTCCCTATCTTCTTCTATTGCTTTTTCACATAACTGCCTCACTATAAATATTGCATCATTCACCCCTCTACCTGGTCGAAAATCAAACTGCATTTCTTCTAATGTATGCTCAAGTTTCTTAATTTTTTTTTTCTGGTATCCTAGTATATACTTTTGACATAGTGCTAGTTAGGGTTATCCCTCTGTAGTTATTACAATCCTTAGTGTCTTCTTTCTTATATATTGGGGTTATGATGCCTATTGTCCAGTCCGTAGGTGCATTGCTCTTCATTACATTCTTCATTATATTTTTAAGTTCTCCTATTGCTACCTCAGGTAGCGGTTTCGTCATATCTGCTGTGATTTTATCATGCCCGGGCGCTTTTCCTAATTTTAATTTGCCGATTGCCTCTTTTATTTCTTCTGTATTAATTTCTTCTGTTTGTGTGAGTTCTAAATCTTGTTCTGGTATAATGTCTCCATGTTGATTTTATATGTTATGTCATTCCCATCTAATAGTGGGTTATAATATTCCCTCCATCTTTCCATAATTTTGTCTTCTTCTTTTATGACATTTCCTTCTTGGTCTTTTATATTTGTTATTGTTTCTACATTTTTCCTTTTCATATCCTTAATCGTACTGAAAAATAGCCTGATTATCTTTATAGGCTATTTTTATATTCGCTCTCCAATTGGTCAACAAATGATTGAATTTATACCAGAATCAGTTATATTATTAAACAATGCCCCATACCCCATTCTCGATTATTAGAACGACTCCCGACAAATTCATGGAAGAAAGCGGATATTCTTCAAAGAATAAGAGACAGAAATCTCAAACATAAAGAGGATATGTTAAAAGCAGAACTTCTCAAAATTGCGAAACAAAAAAAGGCACAGTTCAAGAAATACGCAGTTGATGAGATGGCAAAGGAATGGAATACACAGTGCTTAGATTATATCATTTTGAATTGAATCCCATAGAGGAAAACACCACGTTCAAACTTCAAGTTATAAGGAAATTATTACTCGGCAGAATAGAGAGATTCAAAGAGGATAATTGGAAAAATGCCATTCGACATGTTATTGAAGAAGAAACTAAAATGTGAAAACTTGACGAATACATCGCAGAAACTGTGTCGAGTCTTTAGATTTTGAAGATGATGATTGTTTTTGATTATAATTGTAATTAAAGTACTTATATATCATGAATTGTGAATTTGTATATATACATAGATGTATAAATTAAAAAATTTTTAGTAATAGATCTTATATTTCTGTAACTTTATTTTTAAAATAATTTTTTTTATTAAATGCTAAAAGCAGGTTACGCTCGGACGGCTATGCTACCGATGAACCCTCATTTACATTGTATGACTCTAATGTATAGCAGAGGTTTTCTGCCTAAAATAGGGTAAACCTTAAAATAATTCAAAACAGGTAGCACAATCCAGTAAAATGCATGGCATCTTTTTAGTGTTCCGTACGGAACACTTATAAGATCACTTCGGTGTCTGTCTGTCTGTCTGTCTGTCTGTCTGTCTGTCTGTCTGTCTGTCTGTCACACCCGATTTTCTCGGAAACTGTTTGACATAGAAAGGTGAAATTTGGTAATAATATAGGAATTGATGGCCTCATCAGAGCCATGTAGTTTGGAGAATTAAATTTTGACTTAAGGGGTTAGTTTTGGGGGGTGAAGTCGGAAGTGAAAAAAAAAATTTTTTACTAGGCCATCGAGTGTGGTGTCAAATGAAAGCTTGTGAAAACACGAGTAAAAAATATATATATAATATTATACTTGCGCGCACTTTTCTTTGTATTATTTTTAAAAATTCGCGAAAAATCGCTGTCCCGGGCCTTATCTCGAAAAGTACTTATCAAAAAATTTCGAAAAAATTCTGGAATATTCTCCACGGGGTGTAGATTGAACGAAAATTATCACGAGCGCATTACCTTTAATAATTTATATGGTATATAAAAAAAACAAAAATTTCAAGGTCATCAGATTTCAGTAAAGATTGGACACAAACTTTGTTGAAAACTCATTTGGGGTGTGTTTTGTGAAGTCACTGATCATTTTATACCACCGTAACATAAATTTTGACTTAAGAGGTTCGTTTTGAGGGATGAAATCGGAAGTGAAAAAAAATCGGGTGTGGTATCAAATGAAAGCTTGTGAAAACACGAGTAAAATATATATATATATATATATATATATATATATATATATATATATATATATATATATATATATATATATGTATATATATATATATATATATATATATATATATATATATACATGTATATATATATATATATATATATATATATATATATATATATATATATATATATATATATATATATATAATGTAATACTTGCGCACACTTTTCTTCGTATTACTTTTAAAAAATACTGATCAAAAAATTTTGAAAAAATTCTGGAATATTCTCCACGGGGTATAGATTGAACGAAAATTATCACGAGTGCATTACCTTTAATAATTTATTTGGTGTATAAAAAAAAAACAAAATTTCAAGGTCACCAGTTTTCAGTAAAGATTGGAAACAAACTTTGTTGAAAATTCATTTGGGGTGTGTTTTGTGAAGTCACTGATCACTTTATACCACCCTAACAAAAATTTTTATTTTAAAAACAATCAACGTACGGAACACTAATTGTGCAAGTTCAACTTGCACTTGACCGGTTTTTTTTATTTGGGCGCACCCCAACATGTATTTGCATCTAATAATAATAATAATAATAATCTTTATTACTAGCAAAGCTAAACAAGTACAATTACAATATATATAATTACAAACTAACTTAAATGCTATGGTTATCTATTATGTAGCTTCTTAACAATTTTTTAAAGTTTACAAAGTTTCCATTTTTCATATTTATTGGAAGATTGTTAAATTCTATAAGTCCTCGATGGAATAAGCAATTTTTAGCATATGATGAATTCACAGTGGAAACATAAAAGTCCAATCTGTTTCTAGTGTTATATGCGTGAATGTCATTGACATATTGTAATTTTTCTAAAATATGTTCAGGGTACATTCTATTTTTAATTTTAAAAACAACTATCATTGTATTTAAAAAGATATTTTGTTTTACACTTAATAAGTCTGTTGTTTTCAACATATCTTTTATTCTTGAATACCTATTACAACCTATTATACATCTTAATGCCCAGTTTTGCTTTTTCTGGAGATTGTCTATATCTGTTTTGTTGAACATATAGAGAATTGTGGAACAATAATTGAGGTGGGGCACTATTATCGACTTATATATTAGCAATTTAGCCCAAGTACTTAAATTTTTACCTATTCTACATAAAAAATAATTTTTTTTGATACTTTTTTTTGTTATATAAGTGGCATGACTAGAAAATGATAGATTTTCATCAATAACTACACCGAAATATTTACATTCTTTAACTTGTTCAATTCTGTCATTGTCTATCACAATGCCATTATGAGTAGTGTTATCTAGGGTATTATTTTTGCCTTTTAGTATCATAAATTTGGTTTTTTTAACATTGACACTAAGACTATTACAACACAGCCACTTGTGTAACCTATCTAAGTCTTCATTTATTGTTTGCACTAGATCTGTTATGTTATCACTTTCATAATAGAGGATTGTGTCATCTGCAAATAGCTGTAATTCACATTTTTTTATGACTTTCACTATATCATTTATATATAATATGAATAAGTCAAGTCCTAGCACTGTGCCCTGTGGAACACCATGACTATTGATCCTAATAGAAGATAACGCTCCATTATATTTTGTTTGTTGTGTTCTGCTGTCCAGATATTCACAGAACCATTTTAACACATTTCCCTCAAAACCATATTTTTCCAATTTCTGAACCAACAACTTTCTGTTTATAGTTTCAAAAGCCCTTTGAAAGTCAAGTAGAAGTACACCAACCAATTTTTTCTCACCTATAGAAGACTTCCACTTGGAAATAACAGTCTGTAGTGCACTTTCACAAGAATGATTTTTCCTAAAACCAGCCTGACAATATGGAAGCAACTTGTTTTCCTCTACGTATTTTCTCATTTGTTTGCTTACAATATTTTCAAGAAGTTTTTCATATGTAGCTACCATATTAATTGGTCGATATTCTTCACATCTATTAGTGTTAGTTACTTTCTCAATAGGAATAATCGTTGTCATTTTCCATTCTTGGGGGAATCTTCCTCTTACTAGGCTAGTGTTAATTAGTTTCAGAAAGCAATCACCTATTACTTCAAATGCTAGTTTTAAAATTCTGACATTAATGCCATCAACACTACTTGTCTTATTTTTTAAATTTTTTACTGTTTTGCTAAGGTCAGCTAGTTCTAATGTATCAAAATTATTAAACTTATTTATTGGGGTTTCGATATTGTTTAGAACTTCCTGGGTTTCAATTTCCCCCATGTCTTTTGTTATGGCACTAATACTTTGCAAAAAGTAGTCATTAAATTTTTCTGCTATTAGTTATCCTTTTCCATCTTTCCCTTGAAAAAAATGCCTTCTTGTCGTTTATTGTTTTTACTAGAAATGATTAGACCCTTCAAAGTCCTCCACATTTCTTTAGAATCTCCTTTAGCTTCATCTATTTTTCTATTATAATATGCTTTCTTTTTTTCTTTAATAAGCTGAACCACTCTGTTTTCTATTCTGTTTATAGCTTATCCAGTCATCTTCGAGTCTAGTTATCATTGCTCTTCTGTACAATCTGTCTCTATTAGAAATTGCATCTTTAATTCCGAGCGTCCACCATTTTTTGTTTCCCCATTTGCACATTGCCTCTCTTTCTACTATTGGAGCATGCTTGTTTAATTTCTCAGTTATAATTTGTACCAGATAGTTTGCAATCTCGTTTGTGGACTTCAAGGTTATAGGCCATACACAGCTCATAATGTCCAATTGAAACTGAAGTTCATTAAAGTTTTTCGTATCTTTGACACTTGTTTTTTGCTTAACTCTGTTAAAAGAAGGAAATTCTGTAGTTATAATGGAGTGATCCGCTATTTTGGGTGAGTGGTGAATTTGATATTCAATACTTTTTTCATAAGTTATAAGATCAATCATTGTTGCTGTATTCTGTGTAATTCTTGTAAAGTTTTGAACGATTTGATACATACCATTACTTTTTATAATATCTTTAAGTTTCTTGGAATAATATGAATCTTTTGCAACATTGATGTTGAAATCCCCTGTTAAAATAAACCCGTCAGGTTTTACAGCATATTCTCCTATTATTTCTTCTAATTTATCCAAGAATACAATATCACTGGCATTAGGAGAATGGTAGACATTAAGAACATTGTATTTTTTGCCATTAACACATAGGTTTATACCAACCAACCTACCTACAACAACAACCTACAACAACAACTACAATCTACGAGAGATTTCGGCTATCAATTCCAGACAAATACACTTTAAACAAGCAATAATTGAAAGATACGGTATTCACAATCCATTCAATCCATCGTATTTAAAAATGACAAGTTAGAAATGTTCAACTAAAGAAACTTCTATATACAGGGTGAGTCAACGATCAAGTAAAGTTCATTATCTCATTTGTTTCGGGAATGACGAAAAAAATGTTAAATACAATAGTTTTAGGGAATGTTAAGGTGCACAGTTTAAAATTATTATATACAGGGTACTTCAAAAAAGTGTGGCCGATATAACGTACGTTTTTTTAAATGGAACATCCTATTTTCTTATTTATTTTTAAATTTTGCGTAAAATTTTATAACTTTTTTATTAATAATTTTACATACCTAAACCTAGGAGTTTTTCTAATATTTCAAAGTTTTTAAAAAAATACTAGCTTTCAGTTTTGAAAAAAAATTGCCAGTAGCGCCATTGTTTCTAAAGGTGGAATTCTCATAATTGGTACGAGCGTTCTATAGAGATGAAAAAAAAGATATATGTAAATAAATTTGAGTTGTGTGGCAACTTATGCGCTGCTTTGATTTTCGCGCCTTGGTGGGTGTCGGCTGACTCGCCGGCACAACACTTTTGGCAGGTCCATTTTCGGTTGCCCGGTCTTCATCGTTTTAGTCGAGCAGCCATTTCCCGCGACGTTCTCGACCGTTACGTCGCTCGCACGATGCTTCTTTTACTGGTCTACTGTTATTTAAATTATAATTAAATTAATAAATAAAACTGTTTTAAATTGAAAAATCTCAAATTTTGTAAATGTCACACCCTGTATATTATTATTTTTTCTGATAGATTTTACAAAACCCCCCAACTTTTATTAAGTATGTCATATACCTATTTCTAATAGTTTTTCGAATTTTTCAATTTTTACTCTTGTTTTTAATACACTTACACTATTGTTAAAACAAACAAATAGTTAATAATAATTTTAATATAGTTTAACTTATCTAATGATTAATTATTATGACGTAATAAATGTTCAAAAATATGCCCGTCTACTTAAATACACATGTTTAGTCGTTTTACTATATTTTCCTTCACTTTCCTTAGCATAAAGGGCCTTATTGTCCTGCACGCATCCTTAGCATAAAGGGCGTTATTGTCCTGCACGCATCCCGGATCCTATATGATCGAGGAGGCCACTGAATGAATCCATCCCTACCGATCCATTTTTCCAAAATTCCCGAACTTCCCGGTGGTAATGAGCAGGAGCTCCGTCTTGTTGAATCCACATTTGTTCCTTTTCAAAGTTATCAACTTCTTCAAGAAGCTGGGGCAATCCGTTTGGCAAAAAATTTAGATATTTAGGCTTGTGAAGCGGTTCGCGGAAAAAATATGGACCAATAATTCGAAAATTTAATATTCCACACCAAGTCGAAATGCATAAATTTATTTTGGACACCCTGTATCATCTGACTCAAATTTCTTTACATATATCTTTTTTTTTCATCTCTATAGAACCAATTATGAGTATTCCACCTTCAGAAACAATGGCGCTACTAGCAATTTTTTACAAAACTGAAAACTAGTATTAAAAAAATGAAATATTAGAAAAACTACTAAGTTTAGTTATATAACATTATTCATAAAAACGTTATAAAATTTTACGAAGAATTTAAAAATAAATTAGAAAATAGGATGTTCCATTTAAAAAAACATATGTTATATCTGCCACACTTTTTTGAAGTACCCCTATTAAGGTTTTGTGCGTAGTTGCCAGGTATTACGATAAACGTATTTTTATTTTACCTGCTTTGTATACCGCCTTCACTTGCACCTGCAATCATATTGGATCTATTTTTATCTATATATTTACTACCTGGCAACCCGGTTTGGAGACCTTTAAGTATTTGATAATATAGGCCTAATGACCACAGGTCCCCATTAAGATTCGAAAATTACTTTTTATTATGTTTATTTTTAGTTTTACTTACAACGTAACGGTTCTATTTTAATTATGTGGCGTCCGTGGGAAAATTGCAATAGTGTCTATCGCAAGAGAAAACATTTATCACTTGACGCTAAACAAATAGTGAAAAATGTTTACAACACTTTGGTAAAAAGAAATTTGAATAAACAAAGTGCTTTGCAAGAAACCAGTGAACTAACAAAAACCCCAATTTCTACGATTAAGGGTATTGTAGGAAAAACATCACTCAGGAACAGGAAAAAAGGAGAGATTGTCAAATGCATCATGTAGACGATTGTGAAAAAGACGTCATCAGGAGAAAAATGTATTCTATGTATGAAGAGCGATTGGTGCCGACACTAAACAAAATAAAATTAAGACTGGTACAGGACGGGACCAATATACATTGTGGCCGATCAACCCTCAACACTATTCTCTTAAAAATGGGATTCACGTTCCGAAAAATCAACAAAAGACAAGTAGTGATGTAGTCACAAAGATAACGAATCTTGCGACATACTTATTTACAAGAAATTAAAAAGTATCGATCAGAGAATTGGCCAATAATTTACCTTGACGAAACATGGTTCGATACCCATGACACTATGCAAAAAAGGGTGGGTTGACAGCAGTACAAAATATCAGACTAACGCACCTTCAAATGAAGGTAAACGAATAACCATTTTGCATGCTGGATCTGAAAAGGGCTGGGTTTCAAATTGTCTACTGTTATCTGCAAAAAACATAAAAGATTCTAGTTTGGACTCACGAAGACACGACCGCAGAACTTTTTGAAAATTGGTTTCAAAATTCCCTTTTGCCAAATATTCCCGAACAGAGTGTTATAGTTATGGACAATGCAACTTACTATAGTCGCTTACTAAATAAGATTCCTAATGCAGCCAACACCAAATCGGAAAAATAGGAATATATGTGAGAAAATGACATTTATGTGACTTTAGTTATAAAAAAGTGATCTTTTGGAAGTTTTGAAAGATCATAAATTGAAAAAGAAATATGTTTGTGACAGTATGGCTGAGAAAATGGGACACGCTGTTTTGCGGCTTCCTCCATATTATTGTGTGTTTAATCTAATTGAACATATTTGGCATCAAGTTAAATAAAAAATAAGGGCACAAAATGTTTCTTCTACTTTAAGCGTGTCAGTGATTGAATCAGTAAAAAAAGTTATAAATGTGAAAGCTGGAAGAATTCCATTCAGCACGTTGTTAAAGTTGACGATTCATATATTTTTGTAATTAATATAAAACGACTGATAATTACCTCAGCTGATGACAGTGATAGTGAAACCGAATTAGGCTTAAGTTAAAATATATTTTTATTTATACAATATTTCCCCTCTTGTAAACCCCATTCATTCACACTGTATATTTGTACTTCTTATCCATTTGTTTTTACATGTATCTATAAATAAACATCTCCAAAAACACTTATAATTTTATTTATTTGCATTAATGAATAAAATTCTTAAGTCCATCTCTGCAACCTATCATAAACAAAAGGTCCGAATTTTTATATTGCCCACTTGAAACGGCAAAAATCAGAATCTTATAATTTGGGACAGGCTATACCCGTTCTTGATTGCACAATGTTATTTGAAAGCGGTTAAAATACGTAGTTTTAACGAAGTCCGAGATATGTTTTCTATATTTTTCAAAGATGTATTCTTCACAAATATAGCAAAAATAATCTGGATTGTGTAAACAACGTCTACGTGTCGAAGCCATATCTGAAATTAAAAAAATAATTATTCTGAGTCGGGTAGATCTTAAAAAACTACGGGTGTCGTCTAAGTTAAGGTAGACCGAAAATATTTAAAAACATTAGCCGTTAGAGAAAAACTAATATCGGATTCGAAATCAGAACACTACAATAAGCCCAAAAAATTAGAGAAAAAATTAACATTTATTTGTTGACCAGTGTAATCATTTTTTTCGTCCTTGTCCAACATCTCCTTTCGAACCACGTTCTAGTAGATCATCAACATTTTTTAACTGAGAGTATCTTTTCACCCACTTTCTAATGAATCCATTTGACATCAGCCGCTGTAGGTGTCATTTTCGGACCTTGTTTACATAGGAACACAGCCGCAAAACGTAAACAGTACTCATGTTCGATAACACTGCAACATTTTCGAGGTCATCGAATGTAAACTAAATTCTTACTTCAGTTTCTGGAAGTGCCCACCCAAACTAGCAAAACCCTATTTGGGTTTTGATAGTTTAGTTCTAATTTTTTTTTGCCATCACCAATTTTTTTGCTCGAGCTTTGGTTTTGCACGGCTATATCTCGTAAATTATTGGGAATTTCTCAATGCAATCTTCAGACGAAATGTTCTTCACACTAAAATATATAATTTTTGTGAACATGTCGAGGCCATATTTTCACTCTTTCGGGGTGTTTTTAGTGCGGAAAGCCCGAAAAAATGTCATTTTTTCACATAACTCACAAACCGTGCATATTTTAGCATAACTGTCTTCGACAAAAATGTTCATTACAATAACCTACAATCGATCCTTATAGTTCTTTTGGCCGTTGTAAGGAATTTCACACCAAAATTTCAGCTTTTTTTCAGGTTTTACGTTCAAGAAACTGGTTTTTAGCTCACTTTTGAATGTTTACTAACCATTAACATCTATTTTTGGAAAAGAAATAGAAAAAAAAAAATTTGTTTGTAAATTGCTATGGTACACACACACACGCTGGAATAAATACACACACATTTGAACGGGGAATCGCTTGTGTGTAGTACGGAATTGACGCGCACTGTGCTAGTATTTGTACAGTACCATATATCTAAGACGTGCGCATGGCACTGTACCAATACTAGCACGGTGCACGCCAATTCCATACTAGTATGGATTGTTGCACGGTAGGAACTTAGTACTTAAACGTTGTCAATTTTTCGTATGTGTATACGTGTGTTTAAAATTGATTATTGAATTAAAATAAAGAGAGCACAACATATGTAATGCTCGTCGTCGCCGAATAAGCGCCTTCGTGATGGCCATATGCCTTACCAACACGAGACGACCACGAGTCCTTCACGCGGCAGCCAAATAGGCGAATCGCACACTCAAATAGAAAGAAGAAGATGAAGGACACACCGAAAGAGATATGCCCTTAAATATTTTATCCAGCGCGAGCTCAGATGGTGATGATACAGATTCAGACGATGAATTAGAACGACCATCGAAGAGGTCAAAACCATCGACTTCTCGGGCGACTATGGAAATCGATTGAAAACACGTTTTTTGCCTTTTTTTTTTAAATTTTGAATTTTCAATAGCTCTATAAAATGCATAAAAATTTGCGAAATAAACTTTAACACAAAAAAAGATATATATTTGCTGATGAAAGCTGAAATTTTGGTGTGAAATGTACTATTTGGTGGCGAAATTCCTTACAACGGCCAAAAGAACCTTAAGGATCGATTGTAGGTTATTGCAATGTTCAGCAAAGTTACTCGTGTTGATGCAGAGAACATTTTTGTCGAAGACAGTTATGCTAAAATATGCACGGTTTGTGCATGTTTGTGTGTCGAAAATGTGAAAAAATGGCATTTTTTCGGGCTTTCTGCACTAAAAACATCCCGAAAGAGTGAAGATCTGGCCTCGACACGCTCACAAAAATTGTGTATTTTCGTATGAAGAATATTTCGTCTGAAGATTGCATTGAGAAATTCCCAATAATTTACGAGATATAGCTGTGCAAAAGATGCTGGCCAGTTGGTTATGCCAGAGCCATAAAACTTACACACACACACACAGCTGTGCAAAACTAAAGCTCGAGCAAAAAAATTGATGATGGCAAAAAAAAAATCTAAACAAACTATCAAGACCCAAATAGGGTTTTGCTAGTTTGGGTGGGCACTTCCAGAAACTGAAGTTAGAATTTAGTTTACATTTTATGTGTTGCACTGTGTAATGTACGATTTAACCATAAGTAAGGTTAGAAATGAAGCTCTTTCCATAAAGCATTGTTTACAGGAGTGCCAACCTTTTAAAAAAAAGGAATTTCTTTTACCGACTATACGTTCTTAGTTGACCGATTGTACGAACTTGTTAAAAATTGTTACATAAATGGCTATTTATACTGAAAAATTATGTATTTTTTTGTCACTTCTTTAACCCAAAATTATTTTATAATATTAATTTCTAAAATAACATAATTTATTTCTTTAAATTTTAGTCGTAACGGCCGAAAAAATGAGCGGAGCAGCTATGTACGAGTTAGTAAGAGTAGGATATTATGAACTGGTCGGAGAAATTATCCGTCTGGAAGGAGACATGGCTACAATTCAAGTGAGTTTAAATAATTTTGTAGATACCATAGAGTAGGTTTGCTTTTCTTATGGTGCAGTGTATGAGATCGAAATTATAAAAAAAATATGCTATTTGGTAAAAATAGATTTATTTTTATAGGTATATGAGGAAACATCAGGTGTAACAGTCGGTGATCCTGTGTTAAGAACCGGCAAACCTCTGTCGGTAGAATTAGGTCCCGGTATTATGGGTTCAATTTTTGATGGTATTCAACGTCCTCTTAAAGATATTAACGAGCTAACTCAATCCATTTACATTCCTAAAGGTATCAATGTTCCTTCTCTGTCTAGAACGGCCCAGTGGGATTTTAGTTCGTTAAATATAAAGGTAGGTTTTTGATACCATTACAGATTTATATTTTTACTTATTAATTATGTTTAGAATTATTATTTTATATTCCTTAATAATACTTGAGAAGAATTTGCATAATTTTCAAAACAACGAATTTTAGCTTGGAGCACACTTAACTGGTGGTGATATTTATGGTCTTGTGCATGAAAACACCTTGGTAAAACACAAACTTATATTGCCTCCCAAAGCAAAGGGTACAGTAACTTACATTGCTGAGCCTGGTAACTATACTGTTGACGTAAGTATATTTTTGTTTAAAGATTAAATTTACAACTGTGGCGAAACTGGTCTGAATTATAAAATGCTTCCATCAAAAACATTGGCATCTCGACAAGAAAACTCAGCTCCTGGGCACAAACGAAGTAAGGAAAGATTAACTATAATGGTATGTTCCAATGCATCTGGCAAGCACAAAATCCCACTGATGGTGATTGGCAAGTCTGCACGTCCAAGAGCTTTAAAAGACATCTCACCCAAAGCCCTACCAGTCTATTACAAAAGTCAGAAGAGCGCATGGATGGATGCGACCTTATTTACTAACTGGTTTGAAGAAAAGTTCGTGCCATCTGTGACTAAATTTTTGAACAGAAACCGTCTTTCTATTAAAGCAATTTTGTTAATGGATAATGCCCTCTTTCACCCTGGAGAAGGACTTCATGTGGGCGAAATTGTTGTAAAATTTTTTCCTCCAAATGTAACCAGCATAATGCAACCAATCCAACTATCCTCGAAAACATTAAAAAAAATTATAGGCGTTTATATCTTGAATATCTGTTAGAATACACAGAAAAGGAGGATATTATCAATGGGATGAGAAAGGTTACACTGAAAAATGTTATTTACTGGGCAAATCAAGCTTGGGATTCTGTGCATACTACCACTATTTAAAAATCTTGGTCAAAAGTTATTGATTTTGAGGACTATAATGACAGTGAAGATGATACTCCATTAAATGAATTAGCTTTGAAATTGAGAAGCCATGGAGAAATGTCCTGTTCAAATTTTGACAGCTAGATAGAAGAAAAAGAAAAAAGTTTATTTGAATTAATGCAAAAATTAAAAGGTTGCGAAAATGTGACAACAGAAGATGTTGTTGAATGGATTACAGCAGATGATTTAGAAGAAGAAATGAGTATTGAAGAAATAACGAATGCCTTTCAGGAAACCGAAAAATCAGATGACGATGACGAAGCGGCGGTGGATGAACAGTCTCCCACTAAGATCTCTCATCAAGAAGGTTTTCCTTCTTTGGAAAAAGCTTTGAGATATATCGAACAATAATCAGAGGCAACCCCAGCGGATTTGCTTCTTCTTAATAGATTGAGAAACATTGCAGCGAGAAAGAGAAGATGTATATATTTTTGGTAGAAACTACTAGTAGACGCTATTAGTAACTTGGAGAAAGTTTGTCTTTTAAATAATGAAAATTAATGAAACAATAAAATCCGAATTCTTGTTTATATAGACAAGCGAATTAGCTCGGGGGATCCCCTAGAAACGTCGAATTACGAGTTGTAGGACACAAGGGTATTCCTAAAAGATGTCGGAAACATTCTGCAATAACTACTTATCATACAATCGAGGGATTCCCCGTAAAACATAAACAAAAAAGGTTGCCAACTTGGAAATGTAAAAAAAGCGGAAGAATTTACTTGTATTTGGTAGGACAGACCCCATATCGGTAGAAATACCGAAAAATCGGTAGGTTCAAGACCACTGCTGAGCGTCTAGGAGGGACTAACTTATAAATTACACAGGGCAACAAAAAAATATTTTTGTTTTGGTGCCTGGGATTTTAGAGCTGGTTTTAACTATATTTGAGACGCTAAATCTATACATGCAATCCGTTTTTATCTATCAGCTCTACTTTTTTAGATACATCAACTTATCTACCAATGTGGTTTTTATTCAGTATATTCATTTATGAGAGTTCTAAAATTATTATATATTCATTAATGTAGGTACAATGGTTTTATTGTCAGTCTGTAATTGAGTAAATTCCAGGTAAATCTATAAATAGTGGAACCATTGCCTATCAGGTACCTGAACTGACCCTTTTAATCACCTAACTCGGAAAAGTCTCGTCAGTTTGTGCGTTCTTACTAATGAGAGTAGATCGAATTCGGCGTGTTATTTTATGTTAAGAAAAGAGTGTTTTTGTGTTATTGAACAGAATTAAAATGAGTTCCAGTTCAAGAAGAAGTTGTGTAAATCAACCTGATGTGTTTTGCTATATATGCGGAGAATACATGTTTCAACAAAACAGACAAACTATTACTGACTTTGTAAAGCGAGCGTATCTTGGATACTTTGGAGTTAAGCTTGGTGATCAGGACAAAACGTGGGCCCCGCATCTCGTATGTAAAACTTGTACAGAACATTTACGGCAGTGGACTACCGGGAAAAGAAAATGTCTAAAATTCGTCGTACCAATGGTTTGGAGAGAACCAAAAAACCACTTCAATGATTGTTATTTCTGTTTAGTAAATACTAATGGAATCAATCGAAATAACCGCAGTAAGTGGACTTATCCCAATTTAGACTCGGCAATACGCCCTATCCCGCACTCAGATGAAATACCGATTCCAACATTTCATCAGCTACCACATATCTCTGATGACGAATATTTTCCCTCTGATCGCTCTTCTGATGCTAATAAAAGTTCTGATGCTAATGAAACTAACAGTGACTATGAGGGGACGTCATCAGTTCCTCAACGCTTCAATCAAAATGAATTAAATGATCTCACCAGGGATCTCAATTTATCGAAAAAAGCTTCTGAAGTACTGGCTTCTAGGTTGAACGACAAAAATTTACTGGAACAAGGAACCAAAATTACCTTTTACCGTACAAGAGAAAAAGATCTGCTACCATTCTTTTCTCAAGAAGACAATCTTGTATTTTGTCACGAAATTAGGGGACTCATGAAAGAAATGGGACTTTCTGAATATATTCCAGATGATTGGCGCCTATTTATTGACAGTTCAAAGCGAAGTTTAAAATGTGTCCTTCTACATAATGGGAATAAATATGGTTCAATACCACTAGCTCACTCAACGAAACTGAAAGAAGAATATAATACCATAGCTTTGATCTTGCAGAAGATAAAGTATTACGAACATCAATGGATGATTTGTGTAGACTTAAAAATGGTAAACTTTCTTCTTGGGCAGCAAAGTGGTTACACGAAATATCCGTGTTTCTTGTGCCTCTGGGATAGTAGGGACAAAACACACCACTGGGTTAGAAAAGATTGGCCTCAGAGAGAAAACATGGACGTTGGGGAAAAGAATGTCATTAACGACGCTTTGGTTGAAAGAGAAAAAATCGTACTTTCTCCGTTACATATAAAGTTGGGCTTAATGAAGCAATTTGTAAAGGCTCTTGATAAGAATGGGTCTTGTTTTGCATATATAGGGGTAAAAATGCATCAGTTGAGCACAGAAAAACTCAAAGCAGGGATATTTGACGGCCCACAAATAAAACAATTAATTAAGGATCCTGCCTTCATAAATTCAATGAATCAAGTTGAACGAGAAGCTTGGACATCATTTGTTGCAGTTGTAGAAAATTTTCTAGGCAAACATAAAGCTCAAAACTATGTTGAAATGGTTAACAAGATGCTTAATAGTTTCAAATCCTTAGGGTGCAATATGAGTATTAAAATACACTATTTACACAGCCACTTAGACCGTTTTCCAGAAAATTTAGGAGACATGAATGAGGAACAAGGTGAAAGATTTCACCAAGATATTAAAGTTATGGAGGACCGCTACCAAGGAAGATGGGACATGCACATGATGGCAGATTATTGCTGGAGTTTAAAAAAACATTCAAGAATGTCGCGGAAAAGAAGAGCTTTCCAAGTGTTGAGTGACTATTTCATTTCTTCAATGTTTTTTTTTTTGTTTGTAAGTACGACATAATATTGTATTTTGTATAACTAAAATAAAAATTTCGTATCTACTTTTGTTTACTACACTTACGGATTTGAGTTACAATAATGTAACTTATATTTCTCTAAAATTGTATATCTTAAAAATTTGAGCTCCTAGGTACAAATGAATACGTTATTTGAATTCAGGACATCAAATTGATATAGAATCAGCTCAAAAAACCTCGACACCAAAACAGCTGTTCCCCTGTGTTATCAGAAGGCAAAGCCTGCGGTGCTGCCAGACCTCTAGCAGTGCTGTCAGTCGCATTACCACACCTTAGGGATAAAGTCTCTAGTTTTTGAAAGATATCAATGAAGTAGGGGAAAGGGATGGTGGTCCGTTGTTGAGATAATAAACATTATGCATAAATATTTATAGTAAAATATAATAGAGATGAAAGCGGTGGGGGAAGACTGGAGATGTTTCATATATATTGCATTAAATATCCTTCTCAAGAAATTCAAAAATCTGGTCATTTTTGTCTATTCCTATCAATTTTCACCTAAAAAGGAGATGAAATGGGTCGAGGTTGTTAATATATTGTAGTGTCAATAGTATTTTGAGAATATTCCCAAGTTTTTGATCGATGTAGTTGAAAAAATTTTAAGCACAATATAGCAATATCTATAAAGGGTTAATGGGGTGAAGCAAAGGGTTAGAAGAGTATGGATGTAACTTATACTTCTTAATTGATATCATCATTTCATGGGAAGAGATTGAAATAGGTGAGAAAGTATTTACTCTTTACTTGAGAAAGTCAAATTCAGTACTTATTTTAGAACTACATGTTTGCAAGGAAACTACTTGGTAAATCACTATGTCAAGTTTTCAATTTAATTAACATACCTGAGTAGTTTATGAATACCTATCTTATAGGATATTGTATTGGAAACTGAATTCGACGGTGACCGCACAAAATACACCATGTTGCAAGTATGGCCTGTACGTCAACCTCGTCCCGTCAGTGAAAAGTTGCCCGCCAATCACCCACTGCTCACCGGACAACGAGTTCTGGATGCCCTCTTCCCGTAAGTAATAATAAGCAAAAATATCGCATTATTTTTTAACAAGACTCAACTACGCCTTATGAGATGACGCATTTTAACCTCCTGAGTACCAGACATCCTTTTTTTGGAATATATTTTTGAAACTCTTCTAGAATACTCAATAATGACCTGTTATGAGAAAAATCATGCGCTGGAAAATCTGGTTTTTCACTATGTCCTACTCGAAGAACAAGGGTATAGTACTAATATGTCATTTCTAAAAGACATAAACATTTATTGTGCCGGAATCAAGGCACAGCTAAAGGTTAAGAGCAATAATTAAACAGATAAACAGTTTTAGAAATATTATTTTTATAAAAGTTTTCATAATCAACACAAATATTTTGTTTTCTTCAACAAAATAATAAATAAATCTAAGTTATTCAACATAATTATCAAATAAATAAATAAACATTTATTTCCTTTTTTGACTGATGCAGATGCACAATATAGTACAAAGACATAGTATAGGATACTTCAAAAATAATTAAAAATACATTTAACATATAAACATATAAAAGAAAAAAAAATAATAATCATTACATTATTAACATCTGGGTACCAACAATCTTAACCTATATAAAGAACTCATTCAATGAGTAATGTGCTCTAGGTACCATATATCGTCTTAACTCTGATTTAAATTTACTTAGAGATGAGATACCCGTTAGTTTTTTTGGAAGTTTACTGTATATCCGAATCAACATACATTGCGGACCATTATTAGTAGCTGATAACCTACATAGGGGTTTGTGAAGTTCATCTGCTTGCCGAGTGTTGTAAGAATGAATATTACTACGGACCGTGAATTTTTCAATATATCTTTTAACATACACAGCCCTGCAAAAAAAAAAAATTATTCCATAACAAGTCAAGATATTATAATTAATGAATATATTCCTACAAGATGTCGTTGGTGGGGCTTTAGCCACAATTTTCAATATTTTTTTTGACAAATAAATAACTGTTGAATATGTGTAGCATTACCCCAGCATACAATTCCGTAGGATACTTTAGAACAGGGGTGCTCAAACTTGAACTGCTGGCGATCTACCTCAATATTGTTAGACTACGATCGATCGACTCTGAGAGGCTGCAAGTAAGTGTGATGCAGGATTGTCGTCTAGGTAGGGCGTATCGTGGCATAGATATTAGTTTTCCGCACAATATGCATTTTTTTAGTCAAGGTAAGTGTAGGTCTGCTCTAAAATGTCAATGAAAAAACTCATAATTATTCAAAATTGCGAGTTTATTGGTTCTTACAAAACAAACGAATTCTATTGTCTAAACTTAACTAAAGAGTGACTTTGGATGTTGAAGCGTGACACTGCATGTCCTCAGCATACTTTTCATAAGATGGTACGTAATTACCGAGTGCTAATCGCAAGCATGATGACATATGTTCGTCAGTTAGTCGATTGCGATATTTTGACTTATTTATCTTCATTTCAGAAAATGCAGACTCGCACAAGTAAGTTGACTTACTTGATATTTATCTTCAGATATAAAACACCAGAAGTTTGTATCAGATGCTGTGGCTTTAAGTTGTATATCTGATATAATCTGCACTAACTCATTTTCAACAGAACATGAGTCCATGTTAAACTGACTTGCTATTTCAGTAGCTAATTCCTCAATGTTTTTTACACGAAAAAGGATAACTCATAAATGATGCGATATTTGCCAATTTACTGAAATCATAAAAACGTATTTCAAATTGGCCCAAAATATTTGATAATTCTGCCTCATAAATATCATAATTCAACTGAGGAATCCTTGCTTTCAAAGACGGAAAATTTTTTCAGATCCTTTCTTTTCAGTTGATCTATCATAAGTTGCATTTTACTTTTAAATGCGTTTATTGCGCTAATCATCTCAATAATAGTTTTTCCTTTACCTTGAAGCTCCAAATTAATGGTGTTTAAATGCATTGTGATGTCTGTCAAAAATGCCAAATCAGTCAGCCATTTTCCGTTTTTCAGCATCTGAGTGTCATCACCTCTTTCGTCCAGTAATTCTTGAAACCTTTCTAGGAATTTTCCGCGACTCAACCACCTGATGTCCGTGTGAAGAACTAAATCAGTGTGTTCAGCTGACTCACTATCTTCCAACTGCAATTTAAAGAGCCGTCGTTGCAAGCTACGTGCACGGATAGAATTCACAATTTTTTATTGCAACGCCCATAATCTCCTCCATGTTTAGAACTTTTGAACACAAAACTTGTTGATGTATAATGCAACCGAAGGAGAAAAATTAAGGGAAATCATCATTAGCTCGACACAATGCCACAAAACCGTTTTTGTTTCCTGTCATTGCTGGTGCTCCATCGGTTGTAATGCACACTAGTTTATATATTGGTAGCTTGTAGTTTGTTACAAAATTGAAGAAAACGTCATATATATCTTCGCCACGGGTTTTTCCTTTCAGAGGAATCATTGTCAAAAACTCTTCCTTAGCCGACATGTCATTGAATACCATTCGAATAAAAATACACAGCTGGGCAGTATCTGTCATATCGGTGGATTCGACGAACTGTAAAGAAAAGTATGTACATTCCATGATATCATGTCCATGTCCTGACTCATGACTTCAACACGCCTTGTGACAGTCGGACGAGATAACTGAAGTTCTCTAATAGCAGACATAGTCTCTGTTTTATTTTTAAAATCTCCAAATAAAGTCTCACCCACTTCAATAAATACTTCCTTCACAACCAATCCATCATCAAATGGTTTCTTGTGTTTCGCCAATATATGAGATATTTTAAATGACGCGATCGTTGCAGCTTTTGATTGTTTGGCTGGTCTTGTGAACATGGTTTGTTCTTTTTTCAAACAAGTTATCAAATCACGTACTTTTCGTTTTCTTAATTCACTCTGTGACGGAAAATCCTTTTCATAGTTTTTATGAATCGTTTTATGATGCCTCTCCAAGTTCCCACGCTTAGGTATTGCAACTGACGCACGGCAAATGATACAAATGCACTTATCCTTTACCATACAAAAGAAAAATTTTTCCTCCCAATCGTTATTAAAATGATAAGTTTTACTTTTCTTCGCCGCACTCATTTTGGACTATTTATTAATAAACTTTGTATCGATGTATCGCCTTCAACTTACAACTCAGACTGACTCCTATATCTGCAGGCGCAACATTTATATCGGAGCGAACGAAGTCTCGAATGTTCCCGTCAAACACGCCGCCCGAAGTTTCTAGAAAAATCGGCGGGAATCAAAAACGCGGCTTTTCTTTGACAAGTACCGCGCGTTCCTTTGATAAAGCCGTCTTTTGTCGCTAGCAGAGGGTTATTACGATAAAAGAAAGTGATGAGGGGGTTATTCTGGCCTAATTAAGGATTGAATAAATTTTAGTACTTTATTCATTACATTTTGTTTTAGTTACCTAAAACAAAATCTGTGAATAGTTCTATATCGGAATTTTTTTCTCGAGATCGACTCTAAAAGCACTCGCGATCGACCGTTTGAGCACCCCTGTTTTATACCATACTTAGGTAAATGTGCTGCACTTTTGGTATGTTTCTTTTTGGAAGGTACTGGTTTTATTAGAATTTTACGTTTTTTATGCTTTGCTTCAAGTTCTTCATATTCAATTTCGCTTTCATTTTCCCTTACTTCCTCTTGATCTGTAATGAGTTTAGTGTCCAAACTTAGTTTATATTCACGCATTTGAACAATATTTTTCTTTGCAGTACCCTTCTTTGCTTCCACAACCTTATATTCTAGCCAAGCGTTAAGTCAAAAAGGTGTGATATCACGCAAATCGTCCATTTCTTCGTTCGGTAACGTGATGGGCATACTGATAGCATCCGATCAGCAAGATCGACACCACCCATATTTTCATTATACTTTTAATAACTTCGGGCCTCCTCACACTTTCATATCTTTTATCTTTCTTCGATCATCGTTCACATTCATCGTGGTTCTCATCGCAGTAAACAGTGGACATCATTAAGACTGGCTTATTATCCAGCAACATTGTTACAGCTAGTTTACGGTCTTCACTAACTTTGACTTCGCTGCTGCCTCTTGCTTTCTTCCTGAACGTTTTTTCTTAAGTCAACACACAGTTTTTTGGAACTATACTTTTCATAATGGTGTCTGTGCCATGAGAATCACGTTTTATTAACTCTTCGCAAAGTTTAGCGGTTGTAAGGAATCGATCAAAAAACAGCAGATTTCCAGGAACCAGAGTTCCTGTCAAAAGAATTACAGCAGCCTCTCCCAAACCAAATCCTTGGCTAGTCAAATGGAGGAATTTAGTGTCTCCCTCGTACACTACCATATCACAAACTACACCTTGTGATGAAGTCAAGACGAAGACTTTCAGGCCGACAGGATTCGGTTTATTGGGGCAATACTGGCGCATAGGACATTTCCCTGTAAAAGGGATAATCATTTCGTTAATACTCAATTCCTGTGGCCGATCTTGTCCGTGACATCCATTTAAAATGCGATCAAATAACGGCTGGATTTTCCATATTTTTTCGTAATTTTTGTTCCGGTGTGACATCGGGATCATATACGCATTTCAGTCGTAATCTTATGAAAAAGAAACTATTGCGGGTCAGGGCCATTGCTATTATTGGAACTCGCGATTTTTCAGACCAGTACATAGATTTTTGTGGATACTGTAATGCAGTCATAATCATAGTATTACCAATATATATTTTGTACGCTTTTAATGTAAGTCCCATAAATTTTCCAGTCTCTAAAACATGTGTTCTATTAGTACAATCAACTATTTGGTTAAGAATATCGTCATCTATATATTGATCATAAAATTGGTATCACTCCCACTCTTCTGTATTTTTCTGAATGTACGCTGGTTGCATTAAGTTATTTATTTCTGATTCTAGAGTATCATGCACTCAAGTATATTGAATACCACAATTATTTTGACGATTTCTTATTGCTACCTGTTGAGTGGATAGCGTCGCTCTTCCACCTCGACTACGACCACGTCCTCTTGCGCGTCATCTCGATCGTGAAGATGCTATATCTGAGTTTTCTGACAATGCTGAAGAAGATACTGAAGTAACCAATGTGTTCTCATCCTCGTCCGAAATACTTGATTCACTATTTCGATGGTTACTGGCCCTTTGGTCGAAATTTGGTAGATGAAACTCCGGATCTTCATCTGAATGATCCCCGGAATAATCGAATTCAGTACAAGGGTACACAGTCTAAGAAAACATGAATTGAATACTGTTGTACTTTGCATAGAACATAAAAAATAGAATTAAAGTTACAAGTCAATCATTTAGTTTTTCGTGAAAATAATATCTCAATGCAATAGTGTGTAATTATACTATATTACAGTCGACACTCTATATAAAGAAAAAGTCCGTATATATTGCTATGTATGTATTTTATATTGGTAATCATTTACTTGTATTTTATAAGGTACAAGCAACAAAAAAAAAATTGCAAAATTGAATTATTAGAAAAGGTTTTATTAAACATTGAAAGTTTAAATAGTACATAGCATGTACAGGGCTAAATACATACATTAAGTCCGTACGTTATATCTTTACCCATGCTCTATAGTTTTTAGGCCATATAACAGACGACTATTATATTATTTGTCTTTCACCAATAAATCGTAGGTATTGGTAAAAAGAGACAAAAAATATAATAGTCGTCTGGTATATTGCCTGAAAACTATGACGCACGTGTAAAGTTATAACGTACGGACTTTATGTATGTATGTACTACATACGAAATAAAAGGAATAATACAAAATCTGTTAATACATATGTACATACTACGTACATACGTACTAGGAAAAATAATCAGTTATTTTCTTTTGAACATTACTTTTGAAAAATAATTGTTGCTCAACAAAATTCTCGCATTTATTCAAATGCATAAAGATTTGATCAGGTACACTTTCCTGGCCCCTGAGAGTAGTTCGCACAATGTCAAATGCATTTCTTATTTCAATTTAGCAGGACATTCCCCGGTTTCAGTTTCTTCTTCATGATCTTCTATACTTTTTATATCGTCAATTATGTCTTGGTCAGTTGGGAGATCTGTCGTGCCAACATCATTGTCGATTTCTAAGAAATCTTCAAGTAAAAAAAATCTGCGTCGACGGTAGCAGTTTTTTGTAGAATACCCCATCGCCTTTCTAAGGTAGCGAGATCCATTTCGTCTTCTTCTTCCCATTCGTCAATTTTTTCAGTAAAACCTGCTTTAGAAAAGCAGTGTTTGATAGTTTTCTGGGAAACATTTTCATTCCATACTTTAGCGACTGCGGTTATACACTCTTTAAGGGTAATCAATTTTTTGACTGGAAGATTGTTATCAATCGCATTAACAATTTTGTGAACAATTCTATTTCGGTAATGGTGTTTTATGTTTTTTATAATACCCTGGTCCATAGGTTGCAATTTGGAGGTCATGTTTGGTGGAAAAAAGATCAATTCAATATTCCTTAATTTTTTACTTACAGTAACTGGATGTGCAGGACAATTGTCACACATCACAGTCTTTCGCTTTTGGCTTTTCATTTTCGTGTCCAGTTCTTTGATCCATCTTTCGAAAATCTCAGAAGTCATCCATGCCTTTTTCTTATTGGCGTAATCTAACTCCAGAGATTTAACTCCTTTTAAAACAACGGGGATTTTTGCTTTTAGCTATGAGCAGTAATTTCAGTTTTTCTGAGCCATCCATGTTTGCTCCAATCATAAGTGTCACCCTTTCTTTACTTGTTTTAACACCAAAACGTTTATCACTTTTAAAAGCAAAAGTTTTATTTGGCAAACATTTAAAAAACAAACCGTTTCATCACAATTAAAACGTTTTTTTTGGCTCGTACTTCTTCAATGCACATTTTAAAACAGTTTCAGTCCAAATGTCACAGTCCTCCTGACTAACGCTTGCACTCTCGCCAGACACCGTCTCGAAAACAATTGAATTGCGAGTCTTCCAGGCACTTAACCACCCTTCACTAGCTTGAAAATTAACGCAGTTAAATTCTTTAGCAAATTGTAGAGCCTTTTGCTTTATTAAATTTCCCTATATTGGTACGTTTTTGATGCGTACGGGCCACTTGAAACCACCGTAAAACTGCTTCATTTACATCCTCGTAAGTACTCACCCGTACTCGTTTTCGACTGCTTGGAACACTAGGTTTCTTGATGATACTGTCGCGACTTTTTATTATCAGAGAGACGCAACTTGGAGAAACACCAAATTTTGCAGCAACATCAATTTTTTTGCAGCCTTTATCAACTTCCTCCAAAACTTTAATTTTCTCAGCTAAACTTAAACACACTCGCTTGGACATCTTACTTGATTCTTAAACAAAAAGAAACTGCACCTCAATTTGCGAATTACTAGGCCTCGACTATAAAATGGGTTTTTCCCCGGGTTTCTATAAAATGGGTTATTCCCCGGGTTTCTCACAGAAATCTACCTAATTTATTGCCAACCATTAGGCGTTATAAACGCGTTAAGAACCTTTTCAAAAGAATGCGTCATAAAAATGGGATTCGTGCTAATGTTAGATAAAAATGGGAAACCCGAAATGGCCAAGATCTCAATAAATGCATAAAAATTTATACATAAAATTCCTGTAAAAATTTTATTATGTAGTGTTACTATTTTACAGATTCACTATATGCAGGGCTTTTTACATGAAATTTCATTAAAATATTCTAGGCCTTGAAAAAATTGCACTATAAAAAGTTTTTCACTATATAGAGTTTCACTATAAACGGTGTTGACTGTATTTCTAACAAAAAAAATATCAATTCATGAATAAATACTTGGATGAAAAAAGATATACTTACTTTTGCGCGGACGCACACCAACACGTATGCCCACGGACGCCATTTTTAATAAAATGACAGATGACATTTGACGTTATATTTTTTTAACATAACCTACAAGGCCACTAGATGGCACTGATAAAATATTTTCGTCTTACCATTTTAAAGGCAGACTTCAGAATCTTTTTTTCTTACATACTATGTATAGTACAAATGTACGCAGGAGGTTAAGTGCATATTATTATTTTTAATTTAGTGGAGTAATACGAGGTATACCCGCCAATCCCCAATTGTAAATCATATTTTTATTTTAGTTGTGTACAAGGAGGTACTACCGCCATTCCCGGAGCTTTCGGTTGTGGTAAAACTGTCATTTCACAAGCCCTTTCTAAGTATTCCAACTCTGACATTATTGTTTACGTAGGTTGCGGAGAAAGAGGTAATTTTTTATTTTATTTTGTACAGTTACTGACAAAAGTTAGCTGGGTTGGAACATAAATTGTGTTTGATTTTTCCGAAAGTTTCATTCTTAATAACACCCGTTTTGACATGGAAAGGAAGCTTTCACGGTTTTGGTTTGATGAAAAATCGTGGTTCTTGAGATTAACTTGTGCCAATTTTAAGTATCTCCCTGACGTTCCCCCTACAAATGCACGAGATATACTTAAAGATCTTTATTCTTCAAGATTACAATGATAAAGTCAGTGTTCTAATCTCGAAGAGGGAGATCCCTGAAGATGCCTCGTGTAATCATAGGCAAAACGTCGAGGAGTTATTTCAGATTGACACGGTTTAATCCCAAGACACCAAGATTTCTTAAACTATTTCTGATAGGAGTATACATAAACTCCTGGACAAAATTAACGCAACAATCTGAAAATTAATTTATCTTTTTCTTATGTTAGTTTTAAAGTTTATCGAGTATTTGAATAGTAGGCTATGCATATTTTGTTTCGTTGTTCATGACAGAAATCAAAACAATTCGTTTAGATTTACAGTTTTAAAGAATTTTTTAGAAGATAAACAATTTTCTGTAATAATGCGATAGATTTTCTTTAAAAGTAAGCTTATAAATTGTTCCCTTTTTCAAAGTAATGCGTGTTTGTGGTAGACTGTTTTATTTTTTTGACCCCGAAGAATTAGAAAAAATGAATGGAACAAGGAATTTAACTGAACACGATGTAGTGCGAGCCTCAGTTTTATTGGACGAGGGATATTGTCAGAATTATGTTGCCAATTTGTTAGGCAAACATCGTTCCACAATAAGTCGTATGGTAAGACGCTTGAATGAAGTAGGAACTTATTCTAGAAGGCTAGGGCAAGGGCGAAAACGATGCACTAGCGACCTAGATGAACGTTTTATAAGACAATATGCTTTAAGAAACTGGACTGTCAGTAGTTCTATAATAAGAAACGAACTCGAAGCTGTTCGCAATGTCAAAATTTCTTCTAAAACAGTTAGAAGACGGTTAAATGAAGCTGGATTAAACAGTAGGAGACCAGCCACTGCGCCCTTGCTTACTAGAGAGAACAGAATTGCCAGATTACGTTTTGCTCGAAACACGAAAACTGGTCTGTGGATGATTGGAAACAAGTTTTCTTCACAGATGAAACTAGGTTTAGTCTAAAACATCCAGATGGTCGTGAGAGAGTATGGCGAAGACCAGGAGAGAGGTTTGCTCCTTGCAATATCTCTGCGAGGATTCCATTCGGCGGTGGCTCTGTTATGTTCTGGGGTGGCATCTGCTTTGATGCTCGCACAGAGTTAGTTCCTGTCCGTACGAGATCCATGAATGCTGACTACTATCTTGAGAATATTGTAATAGAACATATGATGCCTTTCGGTCATTTTGTGTGGCTCAATTTCCTGTTTATGCAAGACAACGCTCGACCTCACGTGGCTAGGGAGGTATCCGATTATCTTTTTCAAGTTAATATACCGATTATGCAATGGCCACCAAAAAGCCCGGATCTGAATCCGATAGAACATGTATAGGATCATCTTAAGAAAAATGTGAAACGTCATATACCTGCAACTAGAAACCTGAGGGAACTTGAAAATGCAGTTATCACAGAATGGGAGCAAATTGCTCAAGATTTTATCCAAAATTTAATTAGAAGCATGCCTAGGCGCATAAACGCTGTCATCCGAAGTAGAGGAGGCAACACACGCTACTAGTGTCCCAGTTACATCATTAATTTTGGTACTAGTGTCCCAGTTTATTTTTTTCATTATTACATAATTTCAACGATTTTGTTATGTCTTAAGAATAATTTTAATTCGAATCTTATAGAGAAATTTGGTAGCTTATTCACTTTTAGTGTATCCGAATAAGTTTTTTCTAACTTCTAGTGTAACCAATGTTCATAAAAAATTATTAAAATTAATTCATTATAGAGATTTGTATGATTTAATATATTGTTGCGTTAATTTTGTTCAGGAGTGTATATACTCTTAAAGAAACTGATATAGTGTGTATATCAGTTTCTTTAAGACGCGTAGATTTTTGCGCTTATTTTCATATTATAAAACTTGTGATTATCTTTAGGTAACGAGATGTCTGAAGTACTCCAGGACTTCCCCGAATTAACAGTCGAAATAGAAGGCGTCACCGAAACCATCATGAAACGTACCGCGCTGGTCGCCAATACTTCCAACATGCCTGTAGCGGCTCGTGAAGCCTCCATCTATACCGGTATTACATTGTCCGAATATTTCCGTGATATGGGTTACAACGTATCTATGATGGCTGACTCTACCTCACGTTGGGCCGAGGCATTGAGAGAAATTTCAGGTTTGTATTGGTGTCTAACATATGTATATGAGAGAGAATGAGAAACATAAAATTAGAATCTGTGAAAAAACCAAAGAATCTATAAAGGAGAAAAAGAGTCTGTACGAAAAAGGGCTGAATACAAAATCGGAAGAAGATCTACAGAAATATAAAGAGAAAAATGCAGAAACGAGGAGGATGATAAACAAAGAAAAGAACGAGAGATGGGAAAAATCGTGTGAACATGTAGAACAGTATATAGGAGGAACTAGAAGTACAGAGTCATGGAGAATAATTAAAGCATTAAGGACTAACAGTAGAGAGAAGACGTATATAGAGTACATCCCAGAAAGTGAGTGGGAAGAATATTATAAGAAGCTGCTAACAGAAGATAGACACGAATTCCAAGAAGAGAACCCTGAAGAAGAACAGAATAAGGAAATAAAAGAGATAGAACTAAGCTATGAAGAAGTAAAGAAGACAATAAAAGCACTCAAAAATAATAAGTCTGCTGGGCCTGGGGGTGTGGTAAATGAAATGATTAAGTACGGGTCTAATAAATTACATTGAATGCTAAGAAACATGTTCCACAGAGCGATAAATGGAGAAAAAATACCAGAGGAGTGGTCAAAGGCTTATATAGTATCCATATTTAAAAAGAGAGACCGCAGAAAATGCACAAACTATAGAGGCCTAAGCATAATATCGAGTATGGGACGTTTGTATGGAAAAATTATTAAAAATATCATGGAGGAAAATATAAAAGGAAAAATTGGAGAAGACCAAGCAGGCTTTACGGCCGGAAAAATCATGTATAGACCACATATGAGGCGTTGCGGATAGTAAGGGCGGACTCAACATTGGGTCAAATTTTTTTTTATATATAATTCTATTTTATAGTACTTTTCCTACATCACATACCGGTCTAATTATTGAGTTTGCCCTTGCTTCGTCTTCAAATTTCAGTATCAAATAAATGAAAAATTTCGAACAGGCGATAGCCGGGCGGGTAGTAAGGGCGAACTCAACAATTTCGCGCGGAGAAACCGCCGGTATTGCGTCACTAAATGAGGTTTACTTGAAATTTTACGCTTTCTGCGTGTTAGTTGAAGTTAATTTTGAAATTAATACGTTTATGTTTTGTTTGTTGCTTCTTTTTTTAAGAAAAGTATGGCGCAACCTGGACCTTCTAGTAGTGAAGTAAGTGTACAACATTTAGATGGTAGTGCTGTGTCGGGTTATTCGCGAAAAAGACCTGCTAAGATGAATGATTGGCAAAAAAAAACGAGTGTAAGTTGAAACGAAATTCAGGAAGTGCTTACATTTCAAGAAATAACAAAAGGCACGTTGTTGCCCGCAAAATTGGACCTCTTTGCAAGTGTGGTTGTTTTGAGAAAATAGGCGCTGAACTGGTCACCAATATTTTTGACTCTTTTTGGCAAATTGGAAACTATGATCTACAGAATGCTTACTTATCAAAATTGTTGATCTGCAATGATGTAAAAAGATCTTACGTAAAGGGGCGTCCAAGTCGTACCCTGAGACGCATTCAATATAATGTGACTGTTGATCACGCTAATCGTGAAGTTTGTCGTACTGCGTTTTATAACATTCATGGCATCTCAGAAAAGCGCGTTCGAGTCGTACTTGACAAAACCAGCAGAACTGGAACTGTTACAACGGATCAATGGGGAGGGTGTGAACCCGCGAAGAAAATAGGAAATGACGATCTTTCTAAAGTAAAAGAACACATCATGTCACTACCTACTGTCACCAGTCATTACAGTCGCGCCAAAAGCCCTCATCGAAAATACTTACCTGTTGGACTTAATATTAAAAAGCTCTATTCTCTTTACAATGAATGGCTTACGGAAAATTACCCTGGTTACAGCCCGGTAAATCAGCACTATTATCGTGATACGTTTAATATGCAGTTCAAAAGTATAAGTTAATGATTGAAAGCTGTCGCCGAAAAAACCAGTTTTGCGTTGTCCAACTTAGACAGGACATGATTTTCAATTTCTCTAATTTTCAAAAGAAAATTACTAAAATGCAGATGGCTGGTGCTAAGTTTAAAGATGGAAAGATCTTTGAATTTACAAATAACTTTAAGCAAGGTTTCTACATTCATTCTGCTTACAATTTGGATGTCAAAACGGCAGTCAAACTACAAAAAGGCAAGGTGAAAAACTATGATCCTGATCATTTTCATTTGGCCAGTGAAACACTGACGAGACTTTACAGTGCTCCCATTAAAATACCAGCCCCCAAATTAAAGGACATTCAGGACTTGTTACCGTATGTTCCCCTACCTTGGAGTCGGTACTTTACTAACATTATAGCCTCTCAAGACGCAGCAACGAATAAGAGCACCGAAATGAAGATGTTATGGACGATGACCAAATAGATTACAACTGAACTTGGCTAATTATTTGTTTCTTTTCTTTAGTTTTTTTTTTATGTTAGATTCAATACCATATTCCCACTGTTTTGTATGTTGTATCAAGTAACTATTTTGTAATAACAAAACCTTTAATTAAAACAATAACCTTAAAATTAAATAAAATGTGTTCAAAATTTTTAATACCGGTCTAATTTTTTCCCAGGTATTGCCAATTTTAGGTGATAGTGTAGCATCAGAAACGAACAGTAAAATATGAAAAAAAAATACACAAATAAATATTTAAAAAACATTTAAAAATTCACGGAATACACTATTCTACTTAAGTAAATAATAAAAAGCTAATAAATTATAAATAAATAATAAAAACCTAATTTTGCCAATATTTTGTTGAGTTCGCCATTTAGATTTTTCTATAAATTCAATTTTTTTTCGAAACTTCATTTTGTTGAGTTCGCCCTTACTATCCGCAACGCCTCATATACACTATAAAACAAACAATGGAAAAAAAAAACTGGCAAAAAATAGAGAAGTTCATCTAGCCTTCATAGACATAAGAAAGGCCTATGACTCAGTACCAAGACAAAGATTATGGAAGGCAATGAAAGAAATAGGCATTGACAAAGAACACAGTAAAAGTTCTCTACGAAAACAACACAGTGAACATAAAAATAGGACATAAAATGGGGAAGAGACTCCAAACATCAAAAGGCCTATTACAAAGATGCTCTACATCCCCAACACTATTCAAAATATACCTCGAACAAACATTAAAAAAATGGAAGCAAAAATGTAGTGGCATGGAAGTCCCAATACGAGAAGATTACTTATATACTCTTAAGTTTCGCAGACGACCCAGTAATCATAGCACAAGATGAGGAAGACCTCAGTTATATGGTAAGAAAACTAAAAGAAGAATACACTAAAGCAGGATCAGCAATAAACTTTGATAAAACAGAATATCTAACAACAAAGGAGGGAACCGTGGAGAATTAGAAGTAGATAACGAAACAATAATCAAAGGAACCGATAGATTTAAATATCTAGGAACCATCATTTCAGAAAACGCAATATCAAAAAAAGAGATTAAAGCTAGATTACGACAAACGCGAACATGCATAAGACAATTAAATTCGATCCTGTGGGACAAGCACATTACAAAGAGAAACAAAACACGCATATACAAATCAATAATACAAAGCATAATGACATACGGGTCAGAAACATGGACGATCAACAAAAGAAATAAAACTAAAATTAACGCGGTAGAGATGGAGTATTAGAGAAGATGTTGCAGAGTGACACGTATGGAGAGAATACCAAAGAAGAAATAAGAAGCAGAATGAAATCAAAGAGAACACAATAAAAACCATTGAAGAAAAACGATTAAAATGGTATGGACACATAAGACGAAGCGAAGATAATAGGTGGATAAAGAAAATAACGGAGTGGAGCCCTATAGGGAGAAGAAAAAGAGGAAGACCCAGACGATCGTGGAGAGACGATGTGGACGAGGACAGAGGTCTAACAGATGGAGACTGGGAAGATAGAAACGGATGGAATCAAAGGCTGAGAGAAGGAAGACAGCGTCAGCTGTAGAAAATCCTTGTTATATATACGGATGTATATAGTTTTTGAAGGTCAGACTCGAGAGAAAAGATTAAAAGTAGAACTATTTCATTTTTCAGGTCACAGATTACATTATGTTGAACGTTCATTTAAGGTAATTCCCTCGTAAATCCACGTTTCTTAAGAATTTGATGAAATTGAAATATGATGTTAATCTAAATGTTTTTCATGCAAGTAAAAAAAAATAAAAATTTGACCTATTGTGAAACGAGGTATTCATAGTTAAAGGTCAAATAATTAACATGCAATGGGCCATTGAGTATAAAATAACCGGTCAAGTGCAAGTTGAACTTTCGCAATTAGTGTTCCATACGTTGATTGCTCTTAAAATAAAAATTTTTGTTACGGAAGTATAAAATGATCAGTGACTTCACAAAACACATCCCAAATGTTCTCAACAAAATTTTTTTCCGATCTTTACTGAAAAATGATGACCTTGAAATTTCTGTGTTTTTTTTATATACCACATAAATTATTAAACGTAATGCACTCATGATAATTTTCGTTCAATCTACACCCTGTAGAATTCCAGAATTTTTTTCAAAATTTTTTGATCAGTACTTTTCAAGATAAGGGGGGACAGCAATTTTTCGTACTTTTTTAAAATAATAAAGGGTGATTCATTTAGAGGTACTTTTTCTTAAATAAAAAAAATGAATAAAAACAATTTTATTTTATAATCTTTATTATCATATAAAAGAACCATTCTTTACAATTATTTCTTAAAGATAATTTCTTTCAAATGTTGTCCGCGACTACGGTTAACAACGTCCATTCTGAAGTTCCAATTTTCAATGACGCGTGTAAGTATTTCGAGTGGTATTTGGCCAATGACTCGAGTAATATTGGCCTCCAATGCCTCAATTGTAGCTGGCTTATCCATGTAGACTTTGGACTTTACATAGCCCCAAAGGAAAAAGTCAAGAGGTGTGATGTCACATGATCTAGCCGGCCAATTCACTGGTCCAAAGCGTGAAATGATCTGTTCGCCGAATTGCTCTCGCAGTAAAGCCATGGTTTCACGGGCTGTATGGCAAGTGGCGCCATCTTGTTGGAACTAAATTTCGTCGAGACCACGGCTTCAATTTCTGGCATCAAATAGCCTATTATCATGGCGCGATAACGGTCACCATTCACAGTAACATTCCGGCCGGCCTCTGTTTTGAAGAAATATGGACCGATTATTCCACCGGCCCATAAACCACACCAAACAGTTGTTTTTTCTGGATTTAATGGCAGCTCTTGAACTTCTTCAGGTTGTTCATCACCCCAAATACGGGCATTTTGTTTATTCACGAACCCATTAAGCCAAAAATGGGCCTCATCGGTGAACAAAATTTTTCTCGAAAACAGTGGATCTTCTGCAAGCTTGTCAAGAGCCCAACGACTAAAACGGAAACGATTCGGAAGGTCGGTCGGCTTCAGTTGTTGCACTAGTTGAATTTTGTATGCTTTTAAAGAAAAATCCTTACGTAAAATACGCCAAGTTGTTGAATATGACAGGCCAAGCTGTTGAGAACGGCGACGAATCGACACTTCACGGTCTTCGCGTACACTCTCCGCTACCGCCCCTATATTTTCTTCACTACGTGCTGGATGTGGTCTATTCGCTCGAGCATTATCCAATAATGAAAATTGGGTCTCAAACTTATTGATGGTAGAGCGAATTGTGCCTTCGGTAGGCCGATTATGTGGACCATAAGTTGCTCTAAGCGCCCGATACACATTCCTCGTAGAACGCCCATTTTCGCAATAAAGTTGAACAATTTGTAGACGCTGTGCCGGGCTAAGTCTTTCCATTATGAATTGTCAAACACTACTGAACAGGAATGCCACTTCAGTTGACACGACGCATGCGCAATCTGCAATTAAATCCCCATCACAAAAAGTACCTCTAAATGAATCACCCTATACGAAGGTGTGCGTGAGTATTATATAATATATATTTTTGAACGCGCCTTTTTACAAGCTTTCATTTGACACCACTCGATGACCTGGTAAAAAATTTCTTTTTCCTCTTCCGATTTCACCCCCCAGAACTAACCTCTTAAAATTCAACTTTCAAAACTACACGGCTCTGATGAGGCCATCAATTCCTATAATAGTGCTAAATTTCAACTTTCTATGTCAAATAATTTTGGAGAAAATCGGATGTGACAGACAGACAGACGGGCACCGAAATCATCTTATAAGTGTTCCGTACGGAACACTAAAAAGACATGGGTTCGTGTATGTCTTAAGAACCAGTCTTAACGAATTTTTTAAAAAACTAATATTTATTCAAAAAAAATCAGAAAAAATTTTGAAATAAAAATAATTTTTTTATGGATTTGTTAAATATATTTTTTAAAAGAATAACCGCGTAGTGAGGGACGGATATCACAATTTGTCAACGCTGTATATCGTCATACTTTATGCACCAACATTCAAACAGGATTTAAAATGGTTAACTTTTAAACAGAAATTCATTTGTAGGTTAATATTGAAGTATATTTATCAGCTTTATCTATAACCATCAAATAAAAATATTAAATGTATTAATTAAAAATTTGAATTTGTGTCTTGATATTTATTATTTTTTCTTTAATATTTAAAAGATTTATATTTAAATAAAAATATATTTGTAGGTTCAATAATTTTTCGATATTTTAAATTAAGAGCAATTCAGTTGCCTAGTAATACCGAGAAATATTGTAAATATAGGGAAAATATGCATCATTACTAGATTTTGGGTAAAATATGCAATAATCGATGAGAATGGTCTAAATATGCAAATGCATATAAAAATATGCAAACGCATATAATCCGGTCTCTAAATATGACCTATAAAAACGTTACTTCTATAGAGCATTCGCTATACGCATTGGCAGCGTTGCCACATTTATTTTCATTAAAAATGTGTGTCTGCATATGAAAGTTTCCATCTATCGAATACAGTCTCCGACAAAAATAAAATACTCTACCACTGAGTATTTTAAACTTTTTATATTTACTGTCGGACTATACTTTTGGCTCCGATTGTCACGAGTGAACTACCTTAAATTAATTAAAACATTTCACTTACTAAAATTGTAAAACGGAATTTCATTTAAAGTCTGGCTGTTGTATTGTAGAGAACTAAACCTATAAACTTTATATTTCAGGTCGTTTGGCTGAAATGCCCCGCCGATTCCGGTTACCCAGCTTACCTGGGTGCCCGTTTGGCCTCGTTCTACGAACGTGCCGGTCGCGTTAAATGTCTGGGTAACCCCGACAGAGAAGGTTCCGTATCAATCGTAGGTGCCGTCTCACCACCCGGGGTGACTTCTCCGATCCCGTCACTTCGGCCACTCTGGGTATTGTACAGGTAAATAGAGTTACTGTTAATTGGTAGTTTGCTGTAAACATAAATTTCTCCATCGTAGAAAAATATTTAACTACTAATATTATCTATTCCAGGTGTTCTGGGGTTTGGACAAAAAATTGGCCCAACGTAAGCACTTCCCCTCAGTAAACTGGCTGATTTCCTATTCAAAATACATGCGTGCTTTGGACGACTTTTACGATAAAAACTTCGCCGAATTTGTACCACTCAGGACAAAAGCCAAGGAAATTTTGCAGGTAAATATTCGTTAAGGGTTCTGGTCCTTAGCTGATGTAATAATATTCGTGATCTCGAGAACTAGAACTTGTTCAGCTGTATTAATGATTACAACAGAAGATGCAAATGTAAGATCTTTCAGGCATATGCACCGACATCAGACAGCGAGGAAGAAGAAATTGACCAATTCTACGAAGATATAAACAAAGCATTAAAATACATAGTTTATACCAGGGGTCGGCAACCTATGGCACGCGTGCCATCTCTGGCACGCCAAGCAATTTTGAATGGCACGCGTGCCTATTCAAAGTTTACACATTAATTCTGTAATCTGTGACATGTTTCGAAATTAAGTAAATAATCGAAGACAGTATTACTTTAACGATACAAACAAGAACGATATATTATATAGGTCACTAGGTATTATTACCAAAAACTACAAAATATATATTTTTTGTAATTTATAATTTACTGAATGTATTAGTTTGGCTTTAATTTCGGCAGGTATTAAAGACGGCAAGCCTCAAAATATAAGCCTAGGCAAAAACACAAATAAACGTCCTCAATTCAGATCAAAAGAGCCGCTATAATGCGGTTTTTGTTTGACTTGACTTCAATCGTTCCGACGCGCGCCGCAACTCTTTTTATATTGCCGAACTTTATTTTTTGTTAGATTTAACTTCTAGGCGGTCCTTTGATTGCAATAGGCGCGTTGTAGATAATAATTTTTATTCTAAAAAATTTAATAAACGTAATTATTGGAATTTTCTGTAAACATTATTTTTCTATATATAGCAAGCGGCTACGCGTTTGGGTCATTTAGTATAGAAGTAACGTCCGTTCCAGTCAATAGTCGTCGAAAAGTTTAAAAAATTTTTCTTTACCGTCCCTTTCGTTGACTCACAAATAAGTAAATGATAAAAGTTTTATGAAATAACATAGTTACATACCTGTACTTTAAGAATCCATCACTTTTTTCCACTACTT